>CAIGQQ010038251.1:5265791-5355221 GCA_903798035.1 Danio albolineatus
AAAAAAAAAAAAAGAAAGAAAGAAAGAAGCTTTCGTGACTGGAGTCCTCATTGAGCGCAGAAGCGTCGTCCCATGACTGATGTGACCTCTCCCTTCCTATACTCCCTACACCGGCTGCTTCCTGCGCTACATCTATATTTCATACATCTGCGCTTACGCACTCACCACCACCGCAGATACATAGGTTCGCGCCCTTCTCAATGCTCACTGGTGCTTCGCTCAAGTCTGTGTAGAAATCGTTAAATGACGCTGATAAATCATTTGTCTGAAGCATCAATACCCTTATTCAGTACAAGTCTGTGAAACCTTGAGGACTGCGACCTAGCAAAAGGGCTTTTAGCTTCATCACGCACAAGACGGCATCAAGACATCATGTCATATGCGCAGTTACCACACTGTGGTGATATGGAAAACAGATGTGAGCTCTGGACATAAATCTGTTCGCTATGACGTGGTATAGAAAAAAAAACCTGAAAACATCAGTTACCCTCAAACCTTCATGAAGAAGCTGCTTTGGGTTTGTTGTGCTAGGTTGGGCAAACAAAAACAAGCTTGCGTGCGCACAGGAATGAGCACCAAATGAGGGTAGAAGTTGGCTTTAGGAAGTAAATAAGTTTAGTGGCCAATTGGCTAGTGAACGGTTGCATGGTTTATCCTGACAGCTTTTTAATTTGATGTAAGTGATGTGAGCAAATTAAAAATAAAAACAGACAAGCTTAAGGGAAAGACTGCGAGTTACAATTTGATTATTTAGTATCTTGTTTTTTCTTAATGGCCTATCAATGTCTGTGGCTATTTTTATGATAAGATTAATGCATTTTAAAATAAATTTAAAAAGTCATCAACTTCTAACCAAATAAACTAAAAATAATAAGCCAAAAAGAACTTTGACAATAAAAAGAAACAACTTTGAGTAAAAAAATTGCCTAATGGCATTAAATTCTGCACACACCAACAAAATAGCATATTATATGATTTATGGTACAATAGTATTTCGTTCAGTAAGTAAATTTTCCTTTTTTATTCACAGATAAACTTTCATAGGTAAACAAATATTATTATTATTAACACTATTATTTAAATAAATGTGTTCAGATTTGAATGAAAAAGTAATATTACTTTTTAATATTAATTTGAAAAACCAAAAGAATATGAATATGAATACTGTATGAAGCACACTGGCCAAATAAATATGAAACCGTACACAAAATAACTGCTGAGTGGGTACTGGATTTCTTGTCTAAAAGCATTTTATTATTATTACATATTTTTTAAAAAGTCAAAACGTCCAAAGACTGATGACACGTGTACGCACACACAGAAATGCATAGACTTAGAAAGAATATTTAATGCAAGAAAAATGTCTACATTATGAAAATAAAATAATAATAGGTTAAACCTTTAAAGTATAGAGATTTAAAGTGCCAATTAGTATTTTGGAGGCTCCATTGTGATCCTAATACAAGCGTCTTGCCAAATAATTGTTTTAAATACGCCTATTTCAAGGTTCATTTTTCACAGCCTCGCAACTTTTGCAGATTTGTTTTTGTGTAATTTGACATGCATTTTTTAACAGCCCATTGTGTTTTGCGTCCTGATTAGCATACTTTTTTCTGCATCCTGATTGGCTGTAGACCATTGTCAATCAATCTCCTCCGTGCTGTGTCTCCTGTACAGAACACAGTGCGTTCAGCTTGCCAAATTTACATAAATCTTCGATCACTAGCAGCGTGGCTCTAAAGTGCTGTACTGTATGTTTTCTCCCCATAATGTCGACGAAACGTTCTGCGCTGTCAAAAGCACCTGTGGTAGCACCCAAAAGGCAGAGGAAGACACTAACCATAACAACAAAAAGTTGAACTTCTGGACATGCTAAAGGAAGGAAGAGGTTAAGTGGCAGTAGTGCGCCAATACGGAATAAATAAATGATCAAATGGTTCTGATCTTTGAGTGTTTAAATGAGAGAAAAAGTGTGAAAATGTTAAAGCCTGTCTGTGAAAAGTTTATAAAGTGTGTAGTGAGGGGTTTTACAGCCTTAAAACGTCGACAATAATTGTAAAAAAATTAATCTGACTACTTCGAGAATTTCGCATATTGCAGGTTATTTTTAGAACGAAACTTCCGTGAATAACGAGGGACCACTGTATAAACCATTATTACGCTTTACATTTTAGTGAGAGCGACATAGATCACTGTAATGATGGAAATCCTCATGCATGGAAAAAGCTCAAACACTCCCTTACATCTTAGATCATTATTTTTGTCATATACTGTATATAAAACCATTTAGTAAATGCAAAATTTACTGTAAAAAAAAAAAAAAAAAAGCGAACACTTAAACCATCACTCACACTGTACATTGATGATGTAGGGGATCCTGAAGTCACTCTGCAGAGCAGGGTGTTTCACCACACATGTTAGAGTGTGTCCCTGTGCGTGACGGGATGGCTGCCAGCTGTAGTGCACCTGTGTTGTAGTGGTGCCGTTGGCGTCGTCCTGCATGTGGGCCTCAGACGTCCCGTACAGATTGGTCTCCCAGGACACGTCAGCAGGGGGTCGAGCCCTCTCAGCAATGCAGGTGGCCACTGTGGTCTCATTGCCACCGTCAATCAGTGCAGAAGATCCGGCAGAGACATACACCTTTGGCTCCACTGACACGGACAGACAGAGACAGAGTCTGTGTTAATGTGAGAACAGTTTTCTCATGCACTTTTTGGGTTTTAATGGCATTTCCTTTAATGAGAAAAGATGCGAAAATACAAGTTTTGATTCCCTTTAATCAATTTGTGTCAGCAAATTTTAATTATACTACATATTATACTGAGACACAAATGTCCACTTCAGCAGCACTTGCATCACACAGTTTAATAAATCTTCATTCTTAAAGTTTTTACAAAAGGCATACGTCCAAACATAATGCTCCCGATTATTTAAAACATTTTATTCTACAAAATAATGAAAATCTGTATTTTTACTATGGCTGTTTGTAACATGTTTACCCATGCCCTGGTTGTTCCAGTCCTGTATACATTTCTTTGTTCTCCTGGAGACAAAGTATTATATTTGGCAGAATATCTGTACTAAGCAAATCTCTGATCTCTTTGGTTCCCTATTACATCCCTTTAAAACAGTGGCTCATTTGCATATTTAAACATAACACTTTAGAAGATCTGAAATGCATCTAAATGCTTGCAATTCCTAATGCAATCAACCGAGAAAGAATGGTGAAAAATATTAGTTCATTTACCCAGTTCTCCTGCAGTGTTTTACGCAAGTGTAGCACACTTGTGCTTAATGCGAGGAGACATGTTAATTATTAGAAAGTTGTTTAAAGATAACTAACAGAATTAAAGAAAATCTATTCTGACTGGGAAAAAAGCTAAATAAAAGCTAATTCCCTCAGCATTAAGAGCCTCTCTGGTAGCACAGTCAATAAATTCATAAACCGATAAGAACGACTAAGAAAATAATTAGATTTTCTCTGAGAAGTAAAAGACTTATCAGAATGAAAAAAAGTGACTACCGGCCTTGGTTTCTCATCAGAAAGCACTAAGTGCTTTTCCAGAGAAGATGAAATTATTTGTTTTAATGGCTTATCCAGTTTACATGGCAGAAGGGGCGGGGTTTGGGCGTGTGCGAGCAGTTATGAATCCAGCAGTGTTCAGTTCTGGAAAACTGTGGTTTGCCTCTGCAGCGACTGACAGGAAGTTAATATGTGTGGGGCCATTTCCCTTTCTGCTCCTTAACTCAGTACTATTAATGATAGGACATAAGGGCCATGCTAACACTGTCTTACAGTAAATTGAGGTACAGTACAAAGCTGAATTTTCAGCATACCTGCTCTTGCTTTAAGTGTCGCCTGATCTTTCCAAAATGATTCTAATATGTTGATTTGGTTCTCAAGAAACATCTGGCATTATCAATGTTGATTACCACTTCTGTGGAAATTATGATACATTTGATTATCTTCAATTAAAAAAAACAAAAACTGTGTCTCTTTCAATATTTGAAATGTTTTGCTACATTACAAATGATTTTAATATAATTAATGATCGCTTACTAACTAAAAACAATCATTTCTAACAAAACATACTTACTTTTCCCCCAGTTTAGTTCTTTCATGTCATTTTGCTTCTTATGAAACGTTCAATGTTTACGAAACTTTAAGTTTTGAGAAACCCAAAGCATTATTTACCATAATATGCACTGCATTACATTATCAATATACTGCACTTTATGATGAATATTAATTAGCAGAAGTCAAGGAACATGTAGCAAATGTCAGCATTCAGCGACTACCCTTGGTTTCTCCATCTCTCTGTCTCCACCTCGAGTTTCTTTCTCTCCCCATCTTGTAAAGTATTAACATTGGCAGCTGACCTTCAGAGACAACAGCAGCAGCTGTGGCTGTCATACCTTCAATGATCTGCTGGTGTGTGTTGAATGACATGTCGTAAGCGTCTGTGTGTGTGTGTGTGTTTGCTTTATGCCTGCATGGCAACTCTCGTGTGTCACTTTAAACTATAAATTCAACAGGACCTCGCAATGACATCCTTGACCCTATAGTGCAGAGGATCCCAAAAGCAGAGGGTATCTTTCTCACACTCACTCTTACACACACACACACACACACCATTCCTTCCGATCTAATTATAGCTCTGGCGCGTGTGTGTCCCCCCCCTCACTTCACCAGCACTTTCCATCCTCCTGCATCCCGTCCCCCTCCATTGCTCCTTTTATTAAAGCCCTCCAGTCCCCGTTCGTCTCTGCTCTCATTCACGTTCCTCCAATTGCACAGCTCATTTTAGCGATGACATCATCTTTTTCAATTCATCCTTTTTTATGCTTTCATGAACGCCGACTCTATTTATCTGTCTGCATGTCATTTATTATGGCTGAAAAGCTTTTCCACTGGATGCATGACACACATTAAAACCAGATTAAATATTTTATGATTATATAGACAGGTATCATTTTATTTATTACAAGTATCATAGCAGCATTATCAAATTATACAGAACAGTAGACATTTTAATATTAATTTTATTGAAATGGTTTCAGAAAGACAACTTTGAAATTAAGATTTTTGTTATTGATATTTACATACATAAACAACCTTAAATTTCAAAATTGTGTCATTCTGAAACAACTCATGTACAATTAAGTTTTTATGGATGGGATTTTACTTTCACTTCACTGCTGTAATTTGTTCTTGAACCGGCTGATCCAGATCATCTCCATAATCGTTTTACAACGACGTTCACCATTGTACATTCAGCTCACAGAAGAAACAGCGACTCTCCTCACGCCTCCATAGCACAATACATAATTGATCCACCTAACATAAAGCTCTGTGCTTGTAAACTTCCTTTTGTTGTCTATTGTTCACTCAAGATTACTAAAGCACTTCAATTGAGTTGAGTTGTATCTGTGTTAAGCAGAGCAGGTCTGCGGCTCTGGGGGTTTGGTGGAAGAAGAGACTTTAAACATCACCATGTTCTCTGAAAGAGCTGGAGAGCGTCCCAAAACACTGCTTTTCATTCCTGCCCTGAAGTTGCTCTTAATGTTTTTCCATCCTTTCGCACACACACTGCATACTTGCCCACTTACACAAATAAGCAGCACTTTATTCGGCAGCTGTGATGTGCATCCACTCGCACGCCTTTCTTTGTTTGTCAGTCGCACACATGAGAAAGTTTGGTCACGGCACTTTAGCATTCTTACACAAGCGCCATGCTGAGTGCATAATCGAACTAATTTAGAAAGCAAAAACATACACCTTTTTGGAATCTGATTACTTAATTTAAATTACGTGTAATCAGCTACTAACCAGAGCTGAGCACTTTTAATTAGATTATATTGTTTTCAAATGCTCACAATTGGAATTAGTTACATTTCAGGAATTACAATTATTTATATACTAAATGTATTTTGTAATACATGATGTGTTAAAGGGATTGTTCACACAAAAATAAAAGTTATCATCCTTTACTCGGCCTTTACTTGTTCAAGTTTCTTTCTTGAACACAAGACAATATTTTTAAAAATACTGTGAAAGTCAATGGGTGCCAACTACCAGCATTTTTTCCAACTATTGAAGAATGGTGGATTCCAGAAATCAGCAATTTTCAAAAATATCTCATAATGTGTTGAAAAGAAGAAAGAAACGTATGGGTTTTAAAGCACGAGCAGAACAATTGATTGGGTACTTTGCATTTTTGGGTGAAAAATCCCATTAATCAACTGTGATTTTAAATAACACAATAAAGACTGCCAGTTGGTATGGAGCCAGATCAGCCTCAAAAATAATACGTTTACAAAATTTATTTCATACATTCACAACATCATTCACATTTATAAAATCCAATTCATAAGTTCAAAACACAATTCATAAATACACAAATCCTATTCCTAAATACAAAACACAATTTAAAAATTAAGAATCCCATTCATAAGTACAAAACACAATTCATAATATACATATCCAATTTATTTCACAAAAATATTTATGATGTTCATTTGTGAATTCACAAATTGTGTGTTGTATTTATGAATCGTGTTTTGATATGTAAATTTTGTAAATGTGAATGGTGCTGTTTATGTACAATGTGAATTATATTTAGTTAATGTATTATTTTCGAGACTGATCTGGCTGCATGGTAGGTGGTTGCAATGACTGTTTATTGTCATTCATTTAAAAATCAACTCATATATGAATAGACAAATCATGATAGATATGAAATATCAGCGCTTAATAAATATTTTACTAGGCTAAATGGCTATAATGGCACCGGCAGACGGCTGACCAGCCTTCACTGTAAACACCGTATTTTCGATAGTCATGGATGCTTTATATTCATTTGTTACTTTAAGTAACAACTGGACCTCCTCTCTGTCCACAAAAAGACCTCTCTTGCTTTCTTTGCCATCACGTTCATCGTTCAACCAGCGTTTGTTGGCTAACAATAACTAAATGCCGAGCGAGACACGTGCTTCCTGTTTATACTTGAACGCGCATGCCCAGAGTGCGCGAATGGTCACGTGATATACGTTTCTGGTGGAGTAGTGTGGAGGGACATCTGTTGAAAGACGCTGGGTGAAACGCTAGTGTGGACACAAATCATTTTCATGCTAAAACTCCGTTTTAAAACTAAAATGCACTAGTGTAAACCAGGCCTGAGTCTCATCCACCACTGGAGACCTTGCTTGACCCAGGAAAAACAGATTTATGATCCTGATTAACTAAATGGTGCTTACAATAGTGTGACTGGAGTTGGGATGTTCGCTAACAGTATCAGGTATTTCACATGGCTTCACTTGAATTATATGAGGGCCTTAATTTATCCAGCATCTACACACACACATAGAGTGTCTTATGTTACCTAATACGTTGACAGCGGTGGAGGCCTGTGTGTTACCCAGCGGAAAGGTGGCAACCTTGCAGGTGTACACGCCGATGTCAGCGAAACCCACGTCTTCCAGCATGATGGTGGCGTCGTGCATAGAGGGCGAGCGGAAGGACAGTCGTCGCTCATAATCGAGAGGGATGGAGATACCAAACATGGGGTTGTACACGGCCAGGGTCACCCATCCATTGGGCAGCTTCCTCTCCCAGGAGCTCTGTGTCAGGCTGAGATTTGTGTCCACTTGTACCCTGCAGCTAAGGGTGACGTTCTTACCCAAAACGGCGTTCACTGTAGGGGGGACGATCACCTGACTGCTATATACCAACCCTAAGGCACAGAAAAGAGACATGGTTAGTCATGTCAACATTTGAGCAGCTGCAGAAAACAAGCACTTGAACAACATCTTGACTGACAAATCGGTTTTTATCCTGTTGGAGCACCGATCAATCAGACGCCAAGGTCTGTTAGCAGAGCTTGGAGTTTCCAATGAAAAAAAAGTCAATTCCCTGTGGTTAGACGACTGAGGAGGACACTGATACCACACTGGTTAGTGTAATTTGTTGTGCTGTAAAAGGAGCTAATGAAATCAGCTTTATTGTGCTGGTGGCAGGATAAAATTTGCTGTAATCTTTGATGCTCCAAAACACACAGATTTCTAAAATGAAAGGGTAAAAATGGGTCAGGAACAATGAAGCAAGTGCAGACTAAAAAGGAAAACAATAACTACAGTGAATCTGACAAATAAAATGTTTTCTTAAACACAAATTAGTATGTGATATAACACATGCATTGTATTTGGTTTGTTTGCAACTATATAAACGGTCCAATAATATTCTCTTTTTAACTAACCGGCCAATGTATTATCTGAAATAATATTTTCTGTGTAAACTACTAAACTACGTGTTTTTATTAATCTACTAATACACATTGTACATCTAAAACTGTAGTAAAACATTTAGCATGCAGTGAATAATTTCAAAATAACCTAGTTTTTTTTTCCTATTAGTAAATGGTATTTTATTTTCCTCCACTGTCAAATGTTACATTAACTGCAAAATTGTCTACTTATTTATAACACGTAAACCACCTTTCTCTCTCCTTTTTAAATTCAGAGACAAATTTTCAAACAAAACAAAAGTATTCTAAAAATGCCCCAGGAACAATACAAGCCAGGGCAGACTGACAAATCAACCTGAAGTCAGTCTCTGAACAATAGTAGCGCAGCAGTGAATGTGCTGGTCTGTGCAGACATTAAACCCAAAGGGTTTTAAAATGGGAACAACATGGGCATTTACCACAAAAACGGACTGTTCTCCTCCCTGCCTCCTTCTCCTCCTTTCCGCTTGCCTACCTTCCATCGCTCAAGCCCGTCATCATTTTTTCCTTTTTCCATTTGCCGAACAAAAGCTTAATTATGTTTGAAAGAGGGTGTGCGTGTGTGTGAAATGTGCGTGCGCAGACGAGACGAGGAGACGAGACTAGACACAAGGAGAGACGAGTGCTAAAAGACACCAAAAGAAACAACAAAGGCCACTCGAGGACAACCTGTGTGTCTTATTACACCCAGACAGCTGTGCCCGCACCATCTGAATCCACGTAAGACACACACACGCAAACACGCAGCGATGGAGAATCAGTGTGTGCTGTGGGGAGATGCTGGAATTAAGATCATCTGGTGGGATTTTCTCTGGATTCCCACATCAACAGCACATTGATCATCTGCAGGACTGTGCAGCGTTGCTACAGTACCAAACATTTACCACAGCGCAATGTCATTTTGCACATTTTGGTACAACGATATTTTGCCAAGTTGAGAAAGTCAACATGAGTGATTTATTGACTTTCTAAGGGATAGGTCACGCACGCACACGCACACACGCACACACGCACACGCACACACACACACACTAGTCCGTTTATCACACACGGTTGCATCAGCATGAGATGAGTGAATAACTTATTTTCTGAAGTGAAACTCAAAAAGATATTTTAAAAATAACTTATTCAACTGGGTCAAAACAAATGATTCAAAATGGACAAAATTATTAGATATATGAAAATATCTTCTTTTGTGTTTTACAGATTAAAATCAAACAAATTGAATGGGCCTAAGACCACTTTAGTGAAATGTATGAAATTTGATATATTTTTTTTAAATTTCTTTAATTAAATGAACATCATTTCCAAAAGAAGAAGACCACCAGAGGGAAGGGGGATTTTTTATTTTTTTTGCAAATTAATCAAAAAAACAAAACTAAAAATAAATAAATAAATAAATGACTTTTAAAAGAAACAGTCAATGCATTTGTTTTCGGATACTGATGCATTTACAAACAATCTCAGTTTTTTTTTTCAGTCCAATGAATGCCTTGACAAAGTATTTAGTATTAATAGTACGGCTGCACGATTAATCGAAAAAGATTGCGATCTCAAGTTGACCCTACACACAATCTTAATTCAGCATTTCTAAGATTCAGCCAATTATATTTTCAAGGTCAGGAGAAAAGCATAAAGACGGTCGCATAGGTCTTCACATTGTTTTATATACGTTTCTCAGCAACATGGACACCTCCAAATAGTGTTGAGAAAGTCACATACTATATTTAAAAAAGGTATAAATCACCCAAAAATGTTATTTATGTCTTATTGTAATGACATATTCGCAAAATCACGCATAAGCTGACGCACTGTTTGTTTACTACAGAGAGGACCCTTGCGTGCCCACCAATGATGACTACTTTAGTGAGCAGAACTTGCATAGGCTGTGAATAACAGGTAATAAAGTTATAAATAACGTTCTGTTTGTTGCACAGAGTGATCGTTTGGTAACCGTGCGGGAAATATGATTTGCAGGCATGTTTTTTGTTATTTCTCAAAGTGATGGCAGCCATGATGAGCGCACTCGGCAGTGAAAGTGAAAGCGCCCACCTCATTTAAATGATTGTATCGCATTTTAAAAGTTGTGATTACGACAAGCATTTGATATGTTTTTTCTTTCATAGCGAACAGGGTGTTGTGTATGAGAACAAATGTTTAACAATGTCAGTATAACTACTCTAGGGAATCCGATATCTAACAAATGTCATATTTTACCAGTGAAAAAATTGGTCTAATATTACAATGACAAGGATATGTCTCAAATATAATAAATCAACTTTAGAACTATGAATATTTGTATTCTGATGTCATCACTTTTCCGTGAATTAACACAGAATCATGCAGCCCTAATTAGTAGTAGTAATAAATGAAACCAAATCCTGTAAATCATGCGCACAATCATGCTCATCTCAGGTTCATATCAAACTAGACGCCTGTCAGTATGGTTGTTGTCAAGTGAGTAAAAATATACCATCATAGATTATGAACCATCAGAGATGCTCTTCATCAAAGCACCAGCAAGTCTAAGTTGATGAAGACCTTCAAACCATGATCTTCTCCACTCAAACACATTCATGTACAGCGGCTGGCCGATCGCTGACCTGAATCTGAGAATGAAAACCAGCCCTTCATGCAACCGCGTCGCTTTGGTCCAGGCAGAGCAACACTTCAAACAAAACTAAATATCTGGATTTAATCTGCAGCCTTCGTCAGTCCCTTAAAGACCATCCATGTTATACAGTGACCAGCTCAGAGGAAGACACGCAATCTGCATTAGAGAGAAAAAGATTAAAACCAGAGGCTACAGCTAGAGAGCAACAGACGGTGTGAAGATCCTGCGAGAATGCTGGAGCGTTTTCAGTCAAATAAACAGAAATACTGTATGCACACACCCACCGTTCACTCATTCACCCGCTCTGCCTCTCCAACGAAAACGCTAATTGCAACAAGCTGCCGGTCGGAAGATGTAATCGTAAATCAAAACCGGCCGCATTGCTTGGCAACAGACTCCAAACATCCCGCCGGAGCGTTTGTGTTGCCAGAAACGACCCTCCTGCTTTTGTCTCGACTGCACATCCTCACTGTGAATGGAGGACAAGAAGAAATATAGAGACTAAATGTGGCTAATCATTATCATAGAAGTTTGGAACAAGTTGCATCTTCACCAGCACCAGGAGGCCAATAGATGAGGTCAGAGGAATGGATGAGCAAGGGAGGAAATGAGCTGGAGGATTTCAGGCTGTAAATGTTGACTAATGTTACTAATGCCGTCAACAATTAAACAAAGGCATTTTAGGTCACCAAGAGACACAGGGGAACGGGGGAATGCCAAAATGCAGATCTTCATCATCTTGGCTGATGAGCATGTTTTCATTCACTTAGAAAAATGCAATTAAAAACCAGGGTTATTCCAAAATACCAAAGAAACAAACAAATATAAAACTGAAATGCAGACATGCAATAAAAGGTGCTGTACAGCTTGTTTTAGTGAGAAAATTTATTATTTTTCTTTGTTATCATTCCTATTATTATTATTAGATGAATAAAACAATATTTACATTTAATTTATATTATTGATTTATATTATTGATAGGTCTTAATTTATATTATTATTGATGGTCCTCGCATTGTTCCTGAAGGGCCAGCCTGTTCACCAGCCGGTGACCCCCACCTGCTGCTTCTCCGCGATGGACTTCCAGCGTTCTCCAGCCATAGGAGAAACGGTCGTGCCCAACTGAGCCTGGTTTCTCTCAAGGTTTTTTTAATTCTTCACTTTTGCCAATTGGTGAAGTTTTTTCCTCGCTGCTGTCACCACTGGCTTGCATGGTTCAGGACTTGTAGGACTGCGCATCGATGGACTAATCTTCAGTGTTTGGACTCTCAGCAGTGAATATTAAATCACACTGAGTTGAACTAAACTGAACTTCAACACTGACAACTGGACTGACACTGTTTCAATGTTTTATAATGCACGTGAAGCTGCTTTTACACAATCTACATTGTAAAAGCGCTATACAAACAAAGATGAATTGAATTGAATAGGCAATAAATCTAAAAATCTAAATGAAATCAAAATAGTGTTTTACCAAATAGTGTTTTACCTGCGATTGTCATGGACATCTTGTCAGGGACACATGGTTATGTGATCAGCAATAATTCTCTTTGAAAAGGCCAGAGCGTAGAAACTTCAAATACATCTCAAAGACACAACCCAGGAAATCTCCATAGTGGATGCCAAGTAAACAGTTTTTAAACTTCTTTAATTGATTCAATGCTTGATTCAGTTCATCACAAGACTAGGGAATCATCTGTCAAGGACTCATTTCAAGCTTACGGCTTAGGCTTGGTTATGTACTTAGTTACTTTCAAGTGCTTTCAGATGTAGATAAAACAGAGAAGTTACACAAACCTCAGCTAAAAGACTATCTTTGGCTTATTGTGGGATATTGCGTAGCTTGTTAATGAACTATGACTCTTTGTAGTAAATGCTGTTCCATCTGAAAGCAGACGCTGGTGATTTGCCACTGATTACTTAATAGGCTTTACTAACAATAACTCCAACTAATCATCCAGCCATCAAAAAGTTACACCAGTGTACCTTTCATTAAATATAGACAACTAATGGTTTATATAATCTTGAATTGTTTTACTCATTCACAAAATCCCTAAAGAAATTCTGTCCCTTGTTTTAGCTTTTTGGTTTCCAGAGGTTTGAGCTAAAACTAATGATTTCTGATAAAGTACATGATTAAGACAAGTTTCAGCATGCCTAGCCACACTCTCCATAGAGGAGACAACTTACCAATATCATGAGCCAAACTAAATGCTCCCACAATGCACTAATGACTAATGAATTTTATTAATTAAATAGTTTCAGAGTCTGAGAGTGAAATTCAGCAGAGACAGAACTGTGGAGAAAATAAACTTCCTAATGATGTAATGTATACTCATTATCCACTTTTTCTGCATGTTACTGCGTTTTTGTGTTTCGTTAGCTTACTGCTGTGTCTGCCAGCTCAGAGGAGTAAATAAATAAATAAAAACTATGCCACTTGTTTTCATTTATAAACCGTCTTAGTATATTTAAGTGCTATAAATGACCTTTACTGAATTTCAAGCCAGTTTATAAGTAAACAGCTACTTCACATGTGCCTGCCTTCAAGCAAATGGACTTACTCCTACCTTTTTTGAGGAAAAAAGCAGCTAATGATGCGGTCTTTCATTTCTCTGATTTTTAAACGGTCACAAAACACCAAAACACATTTTGAGCTGTTGACAGTCATATGTGCTATAAACACTATCAGGACACGTATATTTCGCTAAAGAGTGAAAATTGGTAGTTTTTGCGTTATTTCGAGCAACTTTTTACTTCCGGTTTGAAACAAATTTGTCACGCCGATGAGATCCTTGCATGTATTCCAGCGTGGAGAGTGGACGTCTGTACCTGCGAGTGCATCGTGACGTCTCTAAGTGTGCGACATTAAGTCATGAGAAAGACTTGGTTCAAACCAATCAGAGCGCTCTATTGCGCATGCGGTACAACTTCATTAATATGCATGATAGCTTCAAAGATTGTTTGTACCTGTTGCAGTGTTCAGATGGCAGACGCCATGTGTTGCCAAAACAAGTGGAAGAAGAATTGTTTGGAGACACAGGTCGCCAGTGTTGTGTTTATGTGCTGCATGTTTTGTTTTCATTTCCCCGCTATGAGAGCGCAGCTGGACTACAGAAAGAACTGTATTTTTACATTTTTTTAAACCCAAGAGCTTTTCGCATCTGGAAATGGTGAAATCTGGATTTGCCGCTCGTCTCCTTTTAAAAAATACACAGCTCCAGTTCATGTTGATTGTCCTGTCTCTACAGATTTGGCAAGTAAGCGATTAGTTTTCTTTGTTTATTCAGATGGCAAAGTTATTTTGTATTGTCAGCAGTACTGTTTCAGTGTTTAAAGACAGACTTTAGTCAAAATGATTAGAACTGTTACTGAGTTTACAGTACGTTAATATCACTACAATATTAGAGACTCTGAGAACAGCATTTACAGCGGATTTTTCAGTGTAAACGTAAACACAACAGTCATACTGTCGTATAGAATTTTTGCTGCATTTTGTGACAGGATAGTGTATACACACACGGCTTTCTGACGCTACCTACTGAGTGCATCTAAGTTACTGAGAAATGCGGAGGGTTTTTTTTATTTCTCATACGCCGCGTGGTATCAAACACTCCATTAAAACCGCACTCTTACCAGTTTCTCGCATCTCGTTTGTCACAGGGGACATGCAGGAAATGTTCCTGGATAAAAGTGAAAGTGCCAAACTGCCGTTAAAGTCGACAAATTAAGAATTTGGCAAATAATACGATTACTGATGTCCTGTGTTTTGCCTGTCTGATAATCAGTGCGTGCACAAATGGAAACTCACATTTTTCACTCCCCCGACACTCCTACCTAAACCGAGCTGGACACACCCACTTTCCGGACCTTTTCAAAACAAGAGGTGTGAAAACACCCCTCTGAGACAGGGGGGGTTTCATGGCCCTTTGACAATCAAGTAATCCTGGCATGTAGCTTGCTGTGTGTAACTTTGGAGGCTCACAGGTGTCCTTACACAGAACCCCAGGTTCAGAAAAGCCAACAGCAAAAGGACACATTTTTTTGTTTGAAGGGAATGCCCCAGAAAGAGAAAGCAAAACCTTGCTTATCTTCACAAACTTAAGCAAGACGAAACTGGACTGTTATCAAAATTGCATTTAAAGGTACTGTGGCTGTACCTACAACATGTCTAATAGATACAAAATTACCTATTTTAAAAATAGTTTGAGTTTGTATCTTTTGCTTACATTCAGATAATGCCAGTTTCAGTTCACTTGTGTTTAGAATCAGACCATAATCCTTCATGTGTGAGCTGTGTTCGTCAGTGTGATGTTGTTGGTTTTCACACCAACCAGTACAGAGACTGTGCAGCTGGGTATTTGTTAAACTCAGCTGTGGCACTTTTCATACACATAAATGTTTATTTGATTGTATTTAACAGTGCTTCCCACAGGTTTAAAATATACTTGCGGTGGTAGCTGGATTGAATCAAAACTTATGGCACATGGTTATGTACATGCAAAGACAAAAAAAAAAAAAAAAAAAAAAAAGGAAGAGACTTTTAATAATATTTTTACTTATTATACACTCTCTTCATATGGTATAAAGTACTTTTTTTAGAAGACTGTTGAAATAAAAGCAATCCACAATTGTTTTACTTTTTTATCTGCTGCCAACATTTAGTACAGTATTGTTAAAGCATGAAACCAAAAGCTGTACTAAAAAGGCACTTGTCTGTGGGTCTCTGCAGAGCACGTGAGATTGTCTGTGGGAGTGTTGACAGTTCTTGCGCACACACAAGAGAAGTAGGAAACATGTAGGGTAAGAGAAGATTTTCCACTAGTTAATCGATCGAGGATGTTTGGCTATTGGGCAGATACAAAAAAAGATGATGATAATAATAATAATAATAATAATACTAATAATAATAATATTATGTCACCAAATATACTTTGGCAGGTCTTAGGGTGCTTTCACACTTGGTTCAATTGCCTGGACCGTACCCAAGTTCGATTGTCCCCCCTTGCCACCTGCTTGGTTGGTTTGTGTTCACACTGTCTTTTTTCCTTCTGAACCCAGGTACGTTTGCGTCAAGCCGATGTTTTGTGTATGTCTGTTGCCAGGCGACGGACACGAAAGCAAAGCGACAAAATTTAGAGATTTCCGCACATCGCGGTTGTTTCGCTTTTACTTAACCTTTTGGTTTAGAACATACAGAAAACGGCTCGCGTCTATCTGCCGCAAACATATTACATACGTTCAGAACATCACGCAATGTCCAGGCTGTTTTTGGAGGAGACAAGCATTATCACTGTGTTTGCTCCGGCTCAGTCGCGCTTGACACACACACGCACGCACGCACGCACGCACGCGAATGAACGTTATAAAAACTATAGTTTGTTGTACTGTTGACAGTTCAATTCCGGCTTTTGGTACGATGGCATTCATACAACAAGTGAACCGTACCAGAGTTCACATGAACCGTACCCCAGACCACCTCTTTCAGTGCGCACCAGAGTTCAGAAGACGTGTTCACACTAGCTAAAGGTACCGTACTATGACATCAAACGAACCCGGGTGCAGACCAAAAGTGCTAGTGTGAAAGTACCCTTAATATACCAGGCTGGCCCACCCAAGTAAAGTCTATGTGTGGGAAACATTGATTTAACATTGACAATGATAGGCTGCAATGTCAAGTAATGATGAACTACATGCAACAATTGTACACACAAGAGACATTTTGTCTTCATGTGGCAACATTATCCATGTCAGTCACACAGACAAATATCAGCAGAAGCTTGAGATTTGGTTGAAAGGTGTTTGTGTGCTGCTGTAGCTTTAAGGTACAGATAATATAATAAAAATGTCTCTGCATAGCCTTTTCTTAGATGTCACTGACTGTTTACATTAATATTCAGCAATTCAGCACCCTTACTGACATGCTCTTAGACCAGAAAGCCACAACCCAGACTTAAAAATCAAAAAAAAAAAAAAAAAAAAAAAACCTGGAATATAGACTATTGTGGGAAAAATCCTAATTAATTGAAAACAAATTCTTCCATATTTCCAACACAAAGCATTAAGGGAAAAAAGGTGTATACAAAACCAAGCACAGTCACTGCAGGCACACACAAGAATCCGAGAGGTCAGAGCAGCACAGGAAGTTAACTGTCCTGACAGCAAGGACATTGAGATCCCAGAAGGCTTTGCTCTCTATTCTGCCGTGGTCAGCTATTCCTGCACACGCGCTGCTACCTGCAAGGTGTGCTGGTGCATGTGAGGGTGTCTGCGCGTGTCCGTCTGTGTGCTGCGAGGTGACAGGGTTCAATTTCCCCTCTCAAAGACAGTTTGTATTCATTGCACATGGCAGGTCGTGGTGGAGCTCTCACCTCTGCCATGACTCAGCAGATGGACTTCACCACGTGTCCTTCATCCAGCTTAATATTCAAGCATGTGGTGGAAGGAAATGTGAAGAAAGAAATTATTTGGTCATTAAACAAGCTTAATGTCTTCACCTCCATTGAAATGTTCTCTTCTAGGGTTACAATAACACACAACTTGATCTCCATAAACCAATCCAACTAGGACAAGATCAACATCCGCTCAGAGGCACATGCTCTTGTTGAAAACAGAAAGAACTCACAATTATAGAAATGACGTCCTTATTTGACCTGAATGACTGGCAAAATAAAAAGTTATCGATAGCTTGTTCATGCAATTGGTAATAAATTAATAATAATAATAATAATAATAATAATAATAATATTATATTTGTTTATTTATTGATTCACCATCACTATATTCATTATCACTATAAATACAGATAATTATGTTAAGCTTATTTTCATAAGCATCAAATGATCGATGTGACAGTCACTGAGACCGTCGCTGTGACCTTGCACTGTCACATTTATACTTCTGCATGCTGCTTGTGTTGCTCTGCAATAACACTTCCAAAACACTAGGACAATGAGGTTTGTCAGTAAGGTTTTTATGTTCCTCTGTGTCGAGTTTCTTGCTGGCGTTTTGTTTTTTCTGAATGCTACCTTAAAATGTACAAGTACCTAATGGTGCATTCACACCAGACGTGGAAGACGCGTCAAGCGCGAGTCATTTACATGTTAAGTCAATGCAAAGGCACGAATAGGCATGCTGCGGCGCGATACGCGTGAATGGCGCGGCGCGAATGACGCGAATTGCGCGAATGGCACGGCGCGGATGGCGCGATGTGCGCGAATGGCGCTGCGTGAATTGAGCGTTTTGCGCGTTTGACGCGTTTAACGCGCAATTCGCGCGCATCGCTTCAGTTTGAAAATCTGAACTTCAGCGGACTTTCGCGCCGCGTTAACCAATCAGGAGCTTGCTCTTGTGGGGGTGTGATTATGACGTAGCACCTGTTGCTGGTGTCCTGGGGGAAATCCTTCTGCCGACACCGACAACAGTTCATCACACTGGGCTTGGTTCAGTCAGAAGCACCGCTGAAAGCTTCCATCATCCAGGTTTAGTTTCTGGAGGAGTTTATGAGCTCACAGAGCTCGGTGCACCTCTGAATTAATCTATTGGACTCTATATTGGAATTTATACAGCTCCAAACGAATCAACGCTGTTTTTTAGCCTTCATAAAGCACATTAACACAGTTATTCTCTCTATAAAACCCCTGTTAGCCATTTAGCAATAAAGCTACAGTCACCCATAGACAGAAGCCCTGCCCATCACGAGAATCCGCGTCTTTTCTCTAGTCAATTTGATGCACGAATGAAGCGGATTTGACACGCGAATGAAGCGGATTTGTACTCGCAAATGAAGCGAGTAAACTCAAATGTTCACGCGTCTATTTAAGCGCGAATAGCGCGATTTTGCCGCGCGTGCCGCGTCTGGTGTGTATTCGGCATAAAACTCGCTCATTCTGAGACTGGCAGACGTGGAACAACTTTAAATCATAAGGCAAACACAAAACAAATCTTTTCACCTGGAGCTCCTTCACAGGACTCGACACTTGTAAACACTCGCTCCGAGTTCTTGCAGCTCTTGGTCCTGCCCACACTCGTCAGCGCTACCAAGCTGACCAATTGTTGCGACGTGTATTAACATTTGAGAGGTGTGTGTCAGTGTCAGCCGCAGCGAGGGCTATGCGACCGCGCGAAGGCTGCACCGGACCATATGCGTGCACTTGACGCAGAAGTATAAATTAGTACTAAATTAGTTGTAATATGCCAAGCAGTTTGTTCAGGCCATAAATGCTTAATAAAAAACATTTAGTAATTGTCAATATTTGTGGTGTTATTGGTAGTTTATGGCACGGGTCATAAAGCTTCAGCTTCTTTAAGTGGAAAAAACAAACAAAAAACCAACAGCTTAACGTCTCATTACTTCTTGCACGGCGTTTGACAAATATTTTGACTACTTTCTAGTATTTTTAGGAGAACATACAGAATGACACTAAACACTCAAATACAACACAGGGAGCAGCAAAAGAGGAGTGTGAGAAGTCGATCAGGAGCACAAGTGATCTGGACAGAGGCTGTGAGCTAAACATGACTGCATCCACGCACGTCAAACACAGACACATGAAAGACAACAAGAGGCCCTGAATGAAAATAGAGCTCAAGGCCATGTAAAGAAAGCATCAGGCGTCTATGATGGGGCTAGAGGTCACATGACAATGGTGTTGAGTGTAAATCTGTACATAGAACACTAAATAGACGCGCCAATGAAGTGCCAATAAAATGTACATTTTTGGGGTTTAGGTGAAATTATTTTTCGATAATTCAAACGTGTGGTTTCAAACCTATGAGTTTCTTCTATTGGACACAAATGAAGATATTTTGAAAAACACTGGTAGCTAGCACTGGCTTCCATAATAGGAAAGTAATTACTATGGCAAAGAGTATCAGCGTTCATCGAATTAGCTTCTTTTGTGTTCAACAGAGTGAAGGGTGAGCAAATGATGACAGAATTTTCACTGTTGGGTGAACCATTCCTTTAATGTTATCTACTGTACAAGCTACTGTGCTCCAAAACAGTGACAATTCACATTTGAAATATTTCAAAACGTGCAATTCCTCAATTCCGCCATGACATCACTCTGCACTTCAGAGTCTCAACAGCTCTTCTGAAAAATCAAATGCCAACTATCTCAAGTGTTCAGCTTTAAGAGGTGACTGAAATCTCTTATTCACAACAGATCATTCTGACTAGCAGAGCTCTGATATAAACCAAACACTGCTGGCTATTTTTAAAAAGGGGAGAGGCTAGTGTATGTTCTGCCCTGTCTCTCCATGTCTCGGTTGAAATTGGTCACTCGTCGAACAAAGCTGTGCATTTCAAGGAGTTCAAGCACTTCAGGAGACCTTTAAGGGTTGCACCATTTTTATTTGTAGCAGCAGAAGTAGATGTGGCTTCAGGTTTCACATAAATGTGGTCAGTGTGTCTCCAGCGGCCTGAGCACTCAGCAGGAACGCACTAGGGACCTCAAACAGTCTCCTCCTCCCTGAAAAAGACAAATAGCCTGACCGAGCTCCACATCAAGGCATATTCCTATGAATTTTACGCTTTGCAACTTTTCTAAGAACTTGTCTGAAGGTGAAACTTGATTTTCAGAGGTCCTACGTAACAACTTAAATCACAAACATTTGCTACTGAACCAAGATGACGTTCCAGTTTGGCTATTAAGCATAAATCAACATGCCAAATTTATCATGACCAAGATATTTTATGGTAAACATTTAACAGCAAAACTGCCGTATAGCAAGAACACTATATTTCTTTCCAGATTTGAAAAAAATAAATAAATAAATAAATAATAATAATACATTCATTACAGTCACTTTACTAATCTGGGGTCGCCACAGCGGAATGAACCGCCAACTTATCCAGCATATGTTTTACGCAGTGGATGCCCTTCCAGCTGCAACCAATCTCTGGGAAACATCCATACACTCATTCACACATACACTACGGACAATTGAGCCTACCCAATTCACCTATACCACGTCTTTGGACATGTGGGGAAAACTGCAGCACCCACGGGGAGAACATGCACTCCACACAGAAACGCCAACTGACCCTGCTGGGGCTCGAACCAGCGACCTTCTTGCTGTGAGGCAAACGTGCTACTCACTACACCACCGTGGCGCCAACAACAATAATAATAATAATAATAATAATAATAATAATAATAATAATAATAATAAATAAAAATCACACACACACACACACGTTTTTTTTCATTAATAAACACAGGACAGACAAACAAATGCCCTTGAATATTTAAAACAAATTAAACATTTATTTAAAACTAAAAAGTTACATTTAACAAAAGTAATTCATAAAAATATCAGAAGAATTAAAAAGCATTTAAATAAATAAAAATGTAATAAATAATAAAAAAAAATACTACATTAACAAATTACGAAACATGCATTTAAGCATATAAGTAAAAAGCTAAATAAATTAAAACAAAAGTTGACTTCAGAAGTAACTTGTAGCATTGCACACATACCATTACTACTTTTACAACATTTTATGGCTTGACAAACACAATCAGCACCTCACCAGCTGTCAGAAGGCTGGTTTCTCAAAGAACGACCAACAACTGGTGACAGAAAACAGAGTCTCCTCGCAGGGGCTCAGCGACCTACAGGCCTGCGGGATGAGTGTTAAGAGAGCAAAAGCGAGTGTGAAAGTCTGTGTTGTGACAATGCGAGCAGTGATGTCTTGAGGCAAGTGCTGATGCACACACACACACACACACACACACACACACACACACACACACACACACAGAGACAGAGAGAGAGAGAGAGAGAGAGAGAGAGAGAGAGAGAGAGAGAGAGAGAGAGAGAGAGAGAGAGAGAGAGAGAGATGGTGGTTTTGGGAAGAGTGACTCATGGAGCTCCTTCAGAAAGCTGCATACGAGCTTCAGTTTAAACCACAGCAAGACCAAAGACTGCCAGAATCTACCAGAACTTAACCGATACCAGTGCAAGGGCCAGGCAGCTTTCTTATACAAGAGCATTCTGGGACTGAGAAAATGCATGAATCTCAATTAAAGCACCGAAGTCAAATACTGCACAAGAAGTCGCCACAAAAGCCTACATGAAGTTTGTGCATCAAAAACTCTAATTGGCTGGGGTTTTAAAAAAAAATACATTTCAGGATTAAAAATATATAAATAAATTTTTAAAATAAATAAAAAAAAAGACATTAGATAAACATTTTACTGAGTTTGTCTTTGTGCTTGTATATCTAAACTGGTTTAGGCTTGTCATGAATAAATAAACATGACACTTAAGCCACCATTGGGTGGCAAGATGCCCGTCTTATTGAGTGACTCGTATCAATCATTCAAACGATTCATTCAAAGCAGCAGAATCATTTAGAATGAAGAGGTCCTCTAGAAATATATAATTGAATCACTGATTCAATTGATCAATTAAAAACAGATTAATTCAAAAACATTCTGCTACATTAAGTAATTTAATAGTATGTTACCAATTCTTGTTAGTAGAATTCCAATTTATGCTAAAAATATGCTAGCAACATGATAGCTTTTGCCAGAAACAACATGCTAATGATCAGTTTGCAGTGCACTGAGTGGTTCTGTATGGTACAGGTCACCGTTAGCAGGCTTGCGTCTCCACTATCAAAGGGTACCGATGGTATCATTTTGGCGGGCATGGTGTATGACAAAGTTGCAGTCATTTTCGATTGAGGAAATGTCAAAGTGAAGCTGTACGGGTTGTTCACATTTCATATGAGAAGCAATTTGATTATAACTGCAGATCAATGATGCAAAATAGCTTAACGTCTGTAATTATATAAAATCAATAAATAAGTGCAACATATATGAACACACACAGCCTCTTACAGATTCCGATATGTTACTAATTACAGAAAAACTACACACAGCATACATTCATTCATTCATTCATTTTTTTTTAGCTTAGTCCCTTTATTAATCCGGGGTCGCCACAGCAGAACGAACCGCCAACTTATCCAGCATTTGTTTTACGCAGCGGATGCCCTTCCAGCCGCAACCCATCTCTGGAAAAACACAGCATACATTTAGTCCTTATTTGGTTACAAAAACACACAATATAAAGCTTACAGTCAGTGTAAACCTCTTATGTGTATCTTTATCCAGCACATGTAACCTCTTGTTAAAAAGTAATTCCGTCATTCAGAGTTGCTAAAAGAATCATTTGCCTCCTTGTTTTCTCTAGCATCTCCTTTGTTTATTAGCACTTCACTCTCGTGTTTGTCGTTTTTGAAAGGATGTGAGAATTCACTTCAATAATTACACGCACGTTATCATCATGAACTCAAGAAGTTCATCATTTCAAATATAGACGCGCGACGAGCTCTCTGGAGAAAGTGAAACCACTCGCACTTAGACAGCCTTGTAAACAACAACAAGACACTGCAAATTCTGTTCATAGCTTTGCGGCTGCTCATCAAGACAACAACAACGTTTGTTTGAGCTCGGGTCGACCATAGCTCATTATGATATGTATATAGTATTACGATGTAATGTCTCCGCTGTGTATTTAAAAATGACACTTCCTGTGTTTTCTTTCTCCTGGCTTGTGCACATGCTAGTGGCGTTTCTCTGTAAACCAATAGGGTTCTCACTCTCACTTTTAGTACCCTTTTGTTATGCTAGGTACCCTTTGTAAAGGGAACCCAAAAACTGGTACGGTACGCTTTTTGGTACCTTTTGACTATGGAACTGGACATAAAAGCATACCGAACCATTCCACTCAGTGGAAATGGGCCATAAGGCATGCTAAAAACATGATTGATGACACACCAATTCTCAATAACAACCTGATAGTAGCTAGCTATTTCTTAAAAGAAATATGCGAGTAAACACACAAGTTGCTCCTGATGATATATTAAGGTCTGGTGCCTCATTCACACTACAAATAACATTCAGCGGCAAAGCGAGAAGCGACCGTTCATATCAACGGAGAGTGGTTGATTTCCGGCAACCTCAAAAACAGCTATTGGCGACCAGGTGGGCGATGCTACAAAGTTGAGAATCCTTCAACTTTATGCAAATGAAGAACAACTATCTTGAGCGACAGCCAATAGGAGCACCAGTATAGCTCAGCTAGCTTAAAGGCCGGTTTTATTCTCTGCGCTCAGACCTGCAGACGTTTGCAGCAGATCACCACCCAGAGCAACAGGCAGTTACAAAGTCACTGCTACTGTAAATGAAGCTTTATGAAGCACAGTGATTAGTCTGACTTTATAAATAAATGTTAATTAAACCTCAAAAAAAAAAAAAAGAAAAAAAAAAAAAAGAAAAAAAAAAAAAAACTTGACGTGTTCGAAATGTTGGAAGAAAGTTTGATGGTTGTGCAAGGGTTTTGATGAATCTGCAAAAATAAATGTGAGATTGTGTTTCACAAAAGCAATATGACAAGTCTTTTGCTGTAAAACTCTGATTGTGACATGTGACAAAAGCTGCAGCAGTGTAATGATGTCCAGCACAGCAGTCCAGCTCATATTCTAATGCTGAGTCACTGAGTCTCATTTTCTCACACTTTAATCAGTCAAACCCACAGAAAGCCACAGTTTTCTAATGGTCAAAACAGTGATGGAAAAATGGGCCTTTCTCGTCCTCTACGTCAAAACCTTTACACTCTCCTTATTCTTCTTTTAGCTCCAGCGGAACAAACCAATGTTTTCATTTTACTTTGGGTTGTCTTTTCCAACCCTCTGAGGGTAATATCATGCCATATGCCTGGTTTAAATGAGACCAGAGTGAAAAGAATATATAGACTGAAAAAAAGGGAAGAGGCTTAGGAGGGGGGAAAAGAAGAGATAGATTTCAAATGCTATTGAGATGTGAACACATTCTGGCAAAGAGTATCAGAGTTTATCATGTGTCCTAAAATGTGACGTCTTACTGACTTTAAATCATATTGATGTATATAAAAATAAATAGCTTTTCCTGTGGAAGCCAAAAAGTTGCTTTTAAACAATCTTTAAGCAGCTGTTTTTTACCTACAAACAAAACAAAACAAAACAGGTAAACAAGTATTTTTTATGTATACAGAGTATAATAAAATAGCAATAAAATTACCATTATTAAAATAATTAAACATTTTGTACTGGTGTTTTGCATTTTTGTAGTAATTTAATGTACCTGCTTGCTACTTCATTTGTCTTTTGCTTAATAATAGTTATTTTACTAATATTATTATTATTATTTATTATCATTTATAACATTTACATACTTGTTTACCCGTTTAGTTATTTAATAAATTATATTTTTGTCTGGAAAATGTTACTTAAAGATTGTTCAAAAGCAATGAATAAATATTTACATTAAAAAAAAGGTACATTAAATTAAAAAAATAAATTCCCATTAAAAAATACATAAAAAAAATAAAAAAAAATTTAAAACTCAGTGCAAAAACATCAACACAAAAATGGATGAAAAATTACTAAACAAAAACCCAAAATATGAAAATAATAATAATAAAACAACAATAAAAATAAGTACACAAGTAAATACATCTGAGAGCCTTAAAAAGAATGCAAGATTTCAATGTGACATTCACAAAAAGCTATTGTATGCCTTTAGAAGTAACTTGTAATTTAACAGTTCTCAATGTTGGCTCTTGACCAAGACATAAGAAAACTATTATTTTATGGAAAAGATGCGTAAAAATGCTTTTGCATTTTACATTCCACAGGAGGGGGAAAAACAGCATAAGGGTTTGGAAAAAACATGACATCGAGTAAATCATGAACTAATCCTGTAACTGTACAACATTTAGACGCAACTCGGATCAAAGCTGAGGCTGCCTTCTCCTGTGCCTAATTACAGAACACCCCATGTGTGCTCAACCCCAACGCTCCCTACAAGACCCCCTTTTTCCACATGATAACATTAGGAGGTCTACGAACAGTGATTTCCTTCCTCTTCCACTTCAAAACACTGCTAATCACGCCATCAACTATCCCAATTTAATGTTGTTCCCTGGTCTCTCAACACAGCATACAGCAAGCAGGAAGATTAATGAAACATGGCTTTAATGTGTGCTGCTAATAGAGGGAGAAATGCTTTTCTTATGGGAAAGTCCCGGTTGTTTCCGCTGTCCAGCCAACTTGTTTCCTCATTCCCTGAAACTTCTCACAGAAGCTACACACACTGGGCAATGATACATGAGTTTCATTCCAAACCTCACAGAGCTGCCTCACTGCCTACACAGGCAGCACCGTAACGGTCACGTAACTCTTCATAAATGATCGATTTGGAACGCTCAACACCAACTCCACGTAGCACAAAAAGGTCCAAATGGAAAAATCAAAAACAAATAATTTAAATATAATTTGACGTTAATGGTGCTAAGCTAATGATGTAAAACAAAAAGGCACTTAAAGTGGACTTAAAAGTACTTTAATTAGACTACACTTTTTATTTAATAATTTCTCAACAAAATAAATGCTAGGAACTTAACATTTTTCCCCTCATACACCACATCTTATTTATTTATTTATGTTGAGCTCAAGGCAATGAAGTCTGGGAATGCGATATTTATCATCTATGATAATATCGCTATTGATGTTTTAACAGTTTGCATAAGGGTTCGGCTGACACTGGAGTAAGTCAGCATTTAGCTGAAAAACAAACAAACGTTTTGAAACTCCAAAAAACCTTCACTGTGTGATGAAGCCTATTAGAAGGCAATCAGAATGAGCTTATTTGCGTTAAGGCTGCCTGATGATAAAATTACATTCAAGACATGGACACGATGATCACGCAACAAGATTGCTAATGGCTGCGGAAAACAACTCAAAGTTGTCAATCAAAAAATACTAAAACAATAGAATAGGAAAACAGCAGTAGGGCTGCACAAATCTGGCCAAAATGAGAATCATGATTTATTTGTTATTACAATTTCCTTACGATTCTGTAGATGTAAAAATCAAGGTTAATAGGAATAGGCTATTATTATTGTTATTTGGCAAACGTGGTAAGTGTGGTTATGTTTGAGACATATGCTCCTCATTTGTCATTGAAAACATTATTAGACCAATTTTTTTCCACTGGTAAAATGAGACGTTTGTCAGATATCAGATTCCCTCTTGCATTATATAGGCTAGAGTAGTTATACTGACCCAGTAAACACTTATTCTCATACACAACTCGTGTTTGTTATGAAAGAGAAAAGAAAAAAAAAAAAAAAAAAAAAAAACATACCAAATACTTGTCATAATCATGACTTTAAAATGTGATCTGATAATTTAAATGAGGTGTGCGCTTTTGGTTGCACTTTCACTGCCAAGTACGCTCATGTCATGGCTGCCATCATTGAGTAAAAAACAAACAAACATACATGCAATGTATATAAAACAAATGTTAATACTTGTGTGACCGCCTTTATGCTTCTCTCCTGACCTTGAAAATATAATTGGTTGAATCGTAGAAAAGCAGAATTAAGTGTAGGGTCGACTCGAGATCACGATCTTTTTTTGATTAATTGTGCAGCCCTAAACAGCAGTTTTAAAGTTGTGTTCATATTGCAGAGTATTATGGATTGTTGTATATATAAAAGGCACACACAAATAAATTCAGCCTTAGTTACCATAGGATATTCATTCATTCATTCATTCATTCATTCATTTTATTTTCGGCTTAGTCCCTTTATTAATCCGGGGTCGCCACAGCGGAATGAACCACTAACTTATCCAGCATATGTTTTACGCAGCGGATGCCCTTCCAGCTGCAACCCATCTCTGGGAAACATCCACACACATACACTATAGACAATTTTGCCGACCCAATTCACCTATACCACATGTCTTTGGACTTGTGAGGGAAACCAGAGCACCCGGAGGAAACCCACGCAACCACGGGGAGAACATGCAAACTCCACACAGTAATGCCAACTGACCCAGCCGAGGCTCGAACCAGCGACCTTCTTGCTGTGAGGTGAACGTGCTACTCACTACGCCACTGTGGCACCAAAGTAGGATATTAAATAATAATACTTCCTTCCATTTATATAGCATAATTCTAGACACTCAAAGCGCTTTACACAGTGGGGGTGGAGGTGGGTGGTTGGGGGTTCTTATCCACCACCAGTGGAGACTTCAAAATGTTTCTTTCGATCTGAATTTGACTGAAAAGCATACATTAAGGAACAGCCTTTGAGTTTCAGTGCGCCCATACAGCCTTAAAACACTGTCTAGATTGATAAACCACTACATTTTGAAACAAAACATAGTTAAGAGGAAATGGAAAAACGCCAAAAGATATGAGAGAGCAGTGATTTCAGTCCAGAATGAAATGCTGAATATTTTGATCATCCTACTTAGGTCATTTGTTTCTTCATTTATGAAAGTGGTTGGTTCCAATCTCAAGCCCTATTCCCACCGTGGGACGCATTAGCATGGTGAGGACAGATTCAAATACACAAGGCAACGTGGGTCTCAATAATCCATCTTTCAGGACGGCCTGCGACAGGGAGGGACTGAGAAATGAGCGGTTTGGGGGCTGAGTCCATGTTTGAGCGTGGGAGATGCGAACTCCTCACTGTGGTAGGTGCAGCAGAGGTCCAATACGGCCTCCTAAACAAACAGAGCTTTGAGCCTATGGGACGCTCTTCTGACGTCTAGGAAATTTGCCCAGTGTATCATCCTAAAAAATCCCTTTTCAGAGTCCACATCCCAGATAGGAAAACAAGGGAGAGGGTGGGTACACATGCAGACACACAAATTCAACTTGGCTTTGCCAATGTGGAGGATGTTGGAATGGAATACGTTTATTTGAACGATGAAGAGAGAGAGAGAAAGAGCCAGTCTGATCTCACTGAATCTCACTGTTGAAGACACAGAAAGAAAAAGCAATGACTCAGAGGTTGGTCTATTTCTATCAACTGAACTCCGACTCCGCATTCATTTTACATGGCTCATGCAAAACAAAATACGCTAATAGGTAACAATGTTGATTGTTGACAACTACAAGGACACATAGTGAGTCAGAAGCAAAAAAAAGTGTAGCAATTACTGTTTTTCCAACAAAATATTTTTTATCTAGGCAGATAATAAAACATTGTTGACAACCTTTTAAAAGGTTCTATATAAATGTTAAAAACGTATAATCAGTGGCGGATTTAAGCATGGGCAAAATGAGCGATCGATCGCCCAGGGCAGTATGAGGAGACCCTATGAGGAGACGTGGCCTGGTAAAAATCACATGTGGCCCAGTAAGCTTTGAGATATGTTTTACTTTATGCAAGTGTATGAATCTTTAGAGTGGTAATGTCAGAATACAGATGTTAGTGGCCATTCACATTTGCCATCTTTTGCACGCACAAGTTTGTTATTCTCGATGTGCAACAAACAACGATGGTGAAAGCAAATTGATACATGCACACAGAGAACCATTCCCGCACGCCTCCTGGTGTGACTCCCGGTTGTTTACGTGAACGCCGATAAAATACACACCGCTCATGCGCTGTGAAACCAGAGTAACAGCCTTTTATGTTACCTATAACAAGAGGTGTCAACTCATTGTGAGCCTTACTATATGACAAATATGAAGTTGATATAATATGACGATGATCTTATTTTGACCAAGTATGGCTATAGAAGCAGAAAGTAGGGGTGGGCGATATGGAAAAAATATCATATCACGATTTTTTTGGGGAAATCACGATTCACGATTTTTATCCCGATTCTTTTTTAAAGTTGATTTTTAAAGACTATTTTGCAAATTACAAAGGTACAATACAATTAAACTAATGTTCTCATATAAAGATATACTCTTACCATGTATGTTCAAGAATATTTTAATCAAGTGAACATTTAATGCAAGTGCTATTCTGCAAAGAGAGAACATTCAACAAGACTTGCACTACAATTACTGCACCATCAAAATGAACATTTAACAAATCTTAGTTTAAATCAGAGAGCTTATTACACAGATCCTCAGCAACACCTTCAAACATGCAAATGACTTTTTTTATTACAAAGTTAACAAAACTAGTAGTGTTTTGAATTTAATAAATGCATAATAATCATGATAACCATGAAACCATGATTATTCTTCAGACTATATAATCATACAACCAAAATCTATAATCGCTTCATCCCTGACTGTTATGCAGTTCAAAACAACATATGAAAGTGTTTGTGGAAGAAGCCTACTTGAGCAATACACTGATTTTATTGTGCTTTGCAATACAACATTTGAATGTGTTTATAAAAAAAGCCACATTGTACACTGCAGTGATGTTATGTAGTTTCAAAATACAACATATTCACATTTTAATGTAGAAAAAGCCAACGTGGGTATCTTAAGGAGCAAAAAACTGCATATGAGCTCTTGTATTGCTGTTGTGTCATCATCACTTCAGTATATTGCAAGTCATCTCTGGCCCCTCATTTGGGATGCTCTTCATGAACTGGACCCCTTGACAAACTAATTAAATAGCCCAGTTGTACACAGATCTACCAACAACTTATGGTTGTATTTCAGTGACAGCTGTCGTGAGCGCAGTATTACCGGGTGAGATCGCAAGTCTGCAGACGCCCCATATAGAGCATGCGGGTAGCCGATCGCCTCTGTGTTCGTGCGCACTTCTTGCGCGCCCTCAAATAAACGCTGCTGAACTGTGATTTAGTACGTTTCTGTAACGCGTATGTCTGCAACGTTTATTAGATTTGCTAGGAATATTTACGAATGTCTCCAATAGACCCACAGAGCGGCATTAATGCGTCGTGAAGTAAAGTGAAGCGGCTATAAACTCCAGCAAGAGAAAGTCATTGTATGCAGAACCATAGAACTTTATTTATAAAGCATATTTATGGAAACTGTTCAACATAACTGAAAGCTGCGCCTGTATGCTGGCCTCGCGCATCACAGAGTCCTGTCAGCCCGTCTGTCAGTCAGCATGTCACCTCAAAGGGTTAAACAAATGACGCACAGCGGTTATAGAAAAGTTCCCGCTGTTATAATTCACTTACCTTTTAATAGGTTTTGATGCGATTGTAACCCGCTATTTAAAAAAACAACAACGACAGACGACTGAATGTTTGAATTAAGCAGTAATAGCCGTGGCGGGATGAATTTAGGTGTGGCGCCCCGTCATGGAAGCATGAATGAAGCACTGCACTATATACTGTATGGCGATACAACGATTTTTCTGAAAAAGTGGATCGTGGAGTCATTTTTATCGTCCACGATTAAATATCGTATTATCGCACAGCCCTAGCAGAAAGGATTGGATAATGAGGCAGGGAGGTATAACTTCTTAACAATAAATCTCTGCATTGAGTCAAGTCTAAGATGAACAGATAATTTAATAAAACACACATTGTCAAAATTAATTGTTTTCCAGTTACATTTAGGATTTCTGCTATTTATAATAATAATAATAATAATAATAAAACATTATTATTAGTTTATAATAACTATAAATATTTTAAATAATTCCAATTCTGGTTGTCCATATTTTACCCAAAGTTTGGGTAAAACAACAAACATTTTTTAGAACGTACATGTATAATGGTCCTTTTCTATATTAACTAGTTGTAACCTTCTAGAAACATACTCCTATAAACCAACTATTTACAAGCATGAAGGAGGAAGTGAAGTTGGCGGTTCATTCCGCTCTGGCGACCCCAGATTAATAAAGGGACTAAGCCAAAAAAGAAAATGAACGAATGAATGAGGGAGGAAGGGAGGCGTATATGGGGTGGTTCGCCCAGGGTGCCATTCAAGCTAGCACTGCCATTGCTTATGGTATGAAGCAGAGTTAGACTGAAAGCAGTCAACAAAACAAGTGGAAAAAACCTCTGATGATAGACTAGCGCGATGTGACAAAAGCAGCATAGCTTTTATTTTGCCCCAGTTGACTGCTTCCACCTTTTCTAGTCATGATCAAGTGCTTGTTTTATCATAACAAATACATGTCTGATAATAATGCACAATATCAATATTGTGATTGTTCATCATCTCAACAATACATTGAATTATTGGATAACAGCACGCATCTACTAACTACATATAAACGTGTTTGTTTGCATGAGTGTGCGGCACATATGCCTGTGTTTAATCCCAAAAGACTTTCTTTCATAAGCTCCAATTTAGCAGCACTGTGGGACTTTCTAATTAAAGAGTGAGAGTAGACAGATGCACTTGGGTGGGATGCAGCAGTCAGATTCACTGCATATGCTTACGGATGAGAAACACATGAAGATAAAACTGATGAGCACTTCACTTCAAGCTAATACAGCCTTTCAAGTCTTTCAATCACAAGCCCTTCACGAAAATCAGAAGACTTCCGGTGCTGCAGACACATCAGAAGTTAAAAGATTGTCTCCTGGAGGCGTCAATGGCAAAGCACTCACATCAAAAAAAAAAAAAAAAAAAAGTTACAGGAATGTTAAAGCCATGAGTTCCAAGAACTTCAAAGTTCCTTATGTGTATGATATGACAACAACGGTATGCGATGAGGATGATGACAACAGTATGCGAAGTCACAAGCAGAGCTTCACATTTGCAGGCAATCATATCAGAAAATGCTATCAGACTGAAGCCATTGAGTGATGTCAGCAGCGAGGAGCTCGGCAGCCTTTATAATTACAGTCAGTGTATAACGTTTCCCTGTGTTTGAAAGAAATGGAACACAATTACAGTGATCCGCATCTGGCGTGGCTGTCAGAATTGCATTTCAGAGCGTGTGCATTCCAGAGTGACAAAATGAGAAAACCAGGAAGGACTCCATCAGTGGAAAGCTATATGAAAAAAAATAAATAATAAAAAATACCAACGCCAGCTCACTGAGATACTAAGAAGTTTGAGTGCTTTAACCAGGCTGAACAAAGATCAGGATCTGGGCTGCAATCTGGTTATTTCCATGAATGATTAAAGCACGTGTGCGTCCAAAGTGGAAGGATTTTAATGGAATTGTTTCTTTAAAAAAAAAAAAAAAAAAAGTGGCTAGACTGTTATCCTCTGGTTGAACTGGGACACGTCATTCAAAACACACCAGCAGAAAAAAAACAAAACAAAGAATGATACATTTACAGTTTTAACCTGAGTGATTTAAGTAGATCTAGATAGGTTTAATTTGTTTGTAATATACCTGTTAAAAGCAATCTATATGGATGAAAAAAAGAAAAAGAAAAAAAAGAAAAAAAAGAAGTTTAGAATTTTTAGAAATAAGAAAATTTAGAAATAAGTGTACCAATGCATTAACAGTTATGAAAATTAATAAATTAATCTTGAAATACTGAAATGTGTATAAATGTACATGTTAAGTAAATGAGAGAAATAAATCACACAAGTGATATCTGAAGAGGGTCACATTAAGAGCACTCAACATCTAAACCTAGTTCACGCCCCAAAATACTGATAAGTGATACTGGATGGTAAACAATATTTGTGTGGGAAACTAGTGACCACTTCACAGTCCCAGCGTGCCTGTGAAGGCTTGCTGAAAACCTGAAAGGACTGGTGTTCACTGATAAGTAAAAGGCATTGCATTTACAATGAAGTAGAACAGAAGGTCGCAACAAAAGCAATGGATTTCACCCAATCAAAACGAACAAAAACACAAAAAGGCGCTAGCTAAAATAATCTGTAGTGGAATCTTATGAACACTGACTGATGGCTGACGATGACCTTAGCATCAGGTTCACAACAGTAGGACTCAGGTTAGTGCTGAAAATGTTCTTAGATCAGAGTATAATCCGCTGCATTCCAGGCATTTTAAAACAGGCTTAAAAAGCTTTCAATGCACCTCAACCAAACACACTGGCTTAAAAAGTAGCTGAATTTTGTATAAGCCAATACGTACTTTCCTGTGACTGGGATTGCATTAAAGCACACTTGTTATGCTACTGCATTTTGAAGGTTTCTAGTTTTGTTTTGGAGGTCTCCTGCAACAGTTTTACAGCCATGTAATGTCAAAGAATGCTTTAACATTCTTAAAATATACATTGGTTCATCAGCTCTTCCCCTCACAGTGTCTACAATGGTTTGTTTAAAGATCCAGTCTCTCTAAACACCTAGAGCCTGCTTCATTCACATTGGTCAGATTTTGCTGGTGTTGTGATTGGTTTACTGCTTATAGCGCCTGACAGAAATAAAACATGCATTTACAATATCTAAATGTCAGCTTCAGGGATTTCCTTTGCTCCATAATGCTAAAAATAAAAACTGACAATATTTTTTGTTGTCAATTTGAAGTGCATGCAAGGCAGACATTCATTGTTAGGGTTTTAAAAAACTAAAATAAAAACAAAAACAAACAAAAAAAGGCAACACACCAAACTATTCCAGACATCAGCCAAGTAAGGTTAAAGCTGACAAAGCAGCCATGGAAAACCTATTTTATAACTTATTCTAATATTCTGGCATTTTGCTAATTTGTAACAAATCAACATAAGGTTGCGCAGGAAGCATACTGGAACTTATTAATAAAGTTAAATTAGAACTTTTTCTATATTTGGGAGACAATAATTTCTTTCAAAATAATATACTTTAGGGGTGGTATTTAAAAAAAAAAAAAAAAAAAAAAAAAAAGCACGATTCTTATCTTAATGAGTCTGGATCAATTCTCAATGTTCAGAATTGAGTCTGTATTCAAAAAGGTTGATTTGGGCATGTTCAGGCATGAGCTCTAAACCAAAATCTGCTTCATTTGGACAGATTAATTACAGATTATTTAATTACAGTTACAGGTACTTAATTACAATTACAGTGATGCTTCTGATCAGTTGTGGGGCTCATTCCTCCTGAAAGAGAAAAGTGAAACGTCAGGTCGTCGGAGACACAATGCACTAGTAGCCAACTTGCTACAATAAAGATGCAGAAGTTGTCATAGTTGGGAAAACAGAATGCAGTGAATGGGAGAATACAACAAATAATATTTTTACAATCTTATTTGCTCAAATAATAAAAAATAAATAAATAAAAAAAATCGATGATGTTATAAAGACTTTCAGAAAAAGGAAAAATAAAAATAAAAAAATTGCAGGAGGCTGATGACGGCAGCCAGAGGAGAGATTGTAACATCAAATTTACTGTCCTGTCCCATAGATGCTGCACTAGAAACACCTCGCAAAAGTGGTAATTTGTTCTTTGTAATTTGAAGCAAAGGTGATATACTATAAATGCATATAAATGTTCATACAGTTTTTTTTTATTTAAAAAAAATATATATATATATTAAAAACTTTCAAGGATTTAAGATGCTGATGACCGTTAAACATGTCATAACAGGCTTGTGAAAAGGGTGCGTTGGCCCGTTGCTCTAGAACTGATAAAGCCAGTGGGACAGAGTATGCAGGTAACAGCGTTTGCCTCATCTACACACTTTAAGTGCGAGAGGTTCCATTTAATCCTTCATTTATTCATCAAGATGCTGTTAGCCCAGCTGTATACAAATTTTAACACCACGAATCCCATTTCGAAAAGGCTAACATGCACTAAGTTTAAACTCATATCTATTGATGCAAAGATTAACCAGTTTCACTATAAACCATGCTTTAATTCACCATGGTTAATTAATCGTAAAGACTTCTTAACACCGCATTGCTGCATGGAACAAAACTGCAGTAACTAAACAAAGTTATGCCAACTGTGCGCTAGTTTGTACACCAAGATTAATAACGTGAGGCTATTAACTAATGGCCTGTTTTCGCTGAATGGTACAATACGGTACCGGTCACCTTTATCAGGCTTGCGTTTCCACTGCTAAAAGGGTACAAAGAGTACTATTGGTGGGCGTGGTGTACGACAAAGTCATTCTCGCTTGAGGAAATGGGTACATTAAAGCTGTACGGGTTGTTCATATATCGTATGAGAAGCACCTCTCACAAAACAGAGGCTTTATTATACACAAATACTTGAGTATAAATGTTCATTACTAACCTTTCTATGAACATGATCTGATTATAACTAGATCAATGATGTAAAATAGCCTATGGTCTTCGATTATATTAAATAAATAAATAAATGCAACATGTATGAACACATACAGCCCCTTACAGTCTCCGTTATGTTACCAATTAAAGAAAAACTACACACGACACATTTATGCCTCATTTAGGTTCAAAAACACAAAATATAGTCCACAGTCAGTGCAAACCTCTTGTCTTTAATCTTCACAAGCACACTTGTTAGAAAGTAAGCCTGTCATTCAGAGTTCATAATAGTGCAAAAGGTGATGATAATAGTTAAACGTAGCATTTTGTTCATGCTTGTTGAAAAAATAATTTGCTCCTTTGTTTTTGCACGCGTCAGCCTCGCGTCTGTCTGTTTCTAAAACAATTGGGTTTCAAAAGCATGTCAATAATCTAGCGAACGTTATCATCAGCTCAAGAAGTTTTTCACATTTAGATGCACACGCGAGCTCAAGCGACGAAGCAAAACAGCTCGTGCTTTAGACAGGCTCGTAAAAACCTATGGTGCACAGGGGAGAATCTGCTCTTCTTGGCTTTGTGGCTGTTCATCAAGACAACGACAAGGCTTGTATAAGTTCGGGTTGACCATGGCTCTTATTATGTATATATTACTACGGTGTAATGTCTCAGCTGTGTATTTAAAACATTGCGGTTCCTTTGTTTTTATTCCAACTTGTTGCGTGAGCGAATGACGCATCTCTGTAAACCAATAGCGTTCAGCTGCACGTCTAGCTCCACCTTTTGGTACCCTTTCTCGTGTTTGGTACCCTTTCGAAAGGGTACCCAAAAGTGGTACGTACGATTCGCTACACTTTTAGACAGTGGAAACGGCCATAAAAGCTTACCGAACCATACCGTTCCACTCAGTGGAAACGGGCCATAAGACAAGCTCGTACAAGTTTGTTATTTCCAATGTAAGGACGCGCACATGACGCAACGCGCTCACTTTTCAGACTCACCTAGTGGAGATGAATGGTGCTTTTGTGACTGCGGAAACTGCAAGTGACTTAAATTTAAAGAAGCAGCAATGAAAAGTACACAGGTATGCAAATCCACTTAAAGTTACAAATAATGGCACTGATGAGAGCGTAATGTGGCGAATGGTGATCCGCCAGCTGAAATCAACCAAGTGTTTTTGGAGAGAGAGCTGTAAAACTGGGAGTGGATCAGCTGTTTAATGGCCTGAATCTCGATGCGTTCCGTTCATTGCGTGCTCAGAACAAATGGCTGCTAAATGTAAAATCTAACACGGTGTACATTATAGCCAAATAAGCTCTTCTTTACTAAGCTGACTCGTCTGCTTTTTTTTCCACAAACACAGAAAAATGTAAATCTCACTTTTGAGCACAAAAAGAGAAATAGACTAGAGATTGTTTGTTTTTAATATTATTATGTGGTGTATTAATTGGTTACTGAGCAGCAATAAATAACACTGCAAAATATTAGGAGTTTTCATGGGATTTACCTAAACTAGTAGTGTTTTGAGATTAATGAATGCATAATCATGATAACCGTGATTACGTCTCAGACTATTATCGTACAACCAAAATTAACAATCGTTGCATCCCTACTCATATCACAGTTCATGAAAGGACCAGCATTGCTATTAAGATGATGTATACAAATAAGTAATTTGCCAATATAATCAGTGCAATATCATTTAGTGGAACTCATTAATTTTGTCCTTGTCCTGATGACAGTAAATAATATTTTACAAGATATTCTTCAAGACACTTCTATACAGCTGAAAGTGACATTTAAAGGCTTAACTAGGTTAAATAGGTTAACTAGGCAGGTAAGGGTAATTAAGCAAGTGATTGTATAACAATGGTTTGTTCTGTCGACTATCGAAAAAAGATTAGCTTAAAAGGGCTAATGATTTTGACCTTAAAATGGTGTTTATAAAATTAAAAACTGCTTTTATTCTAGCCGAAATAAAACAAATAAGACTTTCTCTAGACGAAAAAACATTGTCAGACATACTAAATATTCAGACAGACAAAAATTCCCTTGCTCTGCTAAACATCATTTAGGAAATAAAAAAAATAATTCTGGGGCTAATAATTCTGACTTCAACTGTATATATAAAAAAATAAATAATAAAAATGATTTTACCATATTTGGTCCAATCTGATCTTTGAAATTTAGCAGACTATTTTACAAACAGCTATGCACAACACATGAAAGGTACCCAAAAAGTATAATGGGGGCCTCATTATCATTCCATAGATACAATCAAGATTAGTTACATTACCAATAAGACTAAGGTTGTACCTTAGACAATGTGGGCGTTATACTGAAATCCAGTGGCTTTAAGATAACACGCACCATTACTAAAGTGAAGTCTAAACTGTGACTAAATCATCAAACACACATACATAAACTTCACAGGGCTCTCATTAAAACCTTCCAGGGCTGCGGGTAAATACAAAGAAAGGGTTGAAGTGACAACACACCACATACAAACAGCCTTTTGTGAGGAGAGCTGCAGGCCCTCCGAGAGACCCCAGGGAATTCTGTGTCCCGGGACGATCTGAGAAAAATCTGAAACCTCCACACAATGCAGTAAATACACAAAAACTGGGCCAGAATGCATCATTCTGAAAACACTATGGAATATGAGATTAAAGATACGAAATCAAACAGCTCTGAGATGAGACTCTGAAGGTGGAAAGACTCTGCAGGAAAAAGAAGTCATGGCAACAAAACAACACTTATGCAAAGAAACAAGTCAGGATGGATTACACATTTTCTGAAATCCATACCCTTTTCTTTGCCTATGTCATTACTTCAAACAAAGCAATGACTTACAGGTGTTTCATGACGATTTCTTCTGGGCAAGTTTCATGTACTGAGCTAACTGTAAGCAAACTATTGCTAGGTTGCCATTTGATGGTTGCTACCAATGTTTATCGTTCACAAAGCTTTACAGTTAGAGGTTATGAACTAGATTTTCACAATTTATAATGTTTTCTGAGGTCCACAAACGTTGACAAGTCTTTACATTTATTATTTAATGCCATGTCAGCAACCAATGCTATTTTCATGGCAGGAACATTTCAATAATAAATGTACAATTACAAAAAAAAAAAAAAAAACGAATACATAAATTAAATAGGATTTTTAGTCTTAATACATGATAAAAATGTAAAAATCCGTTCTGGTGTCACTTTGCTAAAAAATGTCTTTAAGAGAGTTCATTTCATTAAAAAAAATAAGCAAGCAATCATTAAAAGCAAGACAGTCCAGTAAAATGTGTTTTATAGTAAGGAAAAATGTGCAGTACGAGTAAGGTTTTCACCTTGGAGCAAAAATCCATGGGTTATTCTTGTATATCCAATAAGACATCTGGTAAAAAACACTTTATCAGATCTACTCTTAAAATGTCTAAATATTCTGTGTGAGATTTCAGGTTGTATTTCATATATGTCTTTATTTTTATTTATTTTTTATTTATTTATTTATTTTATTTTTTCAATGCATCCTACTCCCCTTGCCACTTGTTTAAAATGTAAACATTGATAAAAGGTCTTATCTCTAATGGAGGAATTTAGCCACAACTTGCGTCAAAGCATCCTCGTCAGCTCACTAATTTCCTATAGGCCCTACACATCCTGGAACCCAGCAAAAAAAAATAAAGTGATAAAACTTTAGTTAAAATATTATCAATCAAAGGATGATAATTTTTTAGGATTCCATAACTTGGAGGCATGGTTTGGAGTCTGTAAAGATTATAGATTTCTTTTGCTGGACATTTTCTATATATACACAAATGCTAAAAGTAAAGCACAGGCTTCAGCTGTGAATAATGCAAATTCTTTAGGCAAACTGATTCCATAACGTTGTTGACCAGCTACCATTGCTGCTTCTACACCATTTTCCACCTTTGAACCATCTGTAAAAATGGGTGAGAACAGTGCTGTTAGAGGGTTTGGAATGGCTGAGATCAAAATTTGTGTGTAATTTGCTGGAGATTGTTGACACCTACAAGTATTGCTTCTATTTGGGTATATTTTGGCTAATCTGGCATTCTATTTCACTAATGGTGATCCTCAACTCTTGTTCCCAGGTAGGCAATTCAGAGGAGTCTGAATTTAAATAATTTATTGACAGACCGATGATAGAGACTATCCCTTTTCTGTCTGGGTTAAAAGATTTAATCTCGTTTTTGACGCTCTCTGAAAATCTGTTTATATAGAAGTCGGGGGAATAGTTTTGCATGCAAAATCTGTAATGAACAAATCAGGACTGACATGGTAAAACACTGTTACTCATTCATGTTGCAACAATACTGTTGTTGGATCCCATAAGGACTGTATTACATTTTAGAACCAAACAGGGTCTGCAAGCCTAAAATCTACAAACATTGCTAGAGTGACATGATTTGAAACCTAGTTTAAAAAAAAAAAAGCAAAGCAATGACTGTTTCCTCAACTTGTGGCACTGCACAGTCATACAATCCTCTGATCCACATCTACACAAGCCAGTTACAAATACCTGTAACCTTGGATATTGGGGCTATGGCTAGGTGTAGGGATGGAGTTTCCAAAATTGAACAAACTAATGCTATATCCTTTTAAACAATATTTGATTCTGTAGGGTTGCAACAGATGATTATTCTGATGATAGATTAACCAGAGGGTTTTTTGAATGATTATTTGATCGCTGGTGTTTTTTCAATGGCTAATAAGTAGGTTTTGAATGATTTTGATTGAATGAGTTATACTGTACATATACATAAAGTCACTTCAGCTTTCAATGAACTTTGAACTAAGTGAACGTCACTTTTAGTTTTATGATTATGTTCAACTCTAAAAATCACACAAATAATTCCATTGTTTGACCTGGTTTATAATAAAATAGCTGAAAAAAGGGGGTGTTTTGCTGCCAAGTGTGATGCAACTAGGATGACAATCAGCACCTTCAAGTCAGAGGCCATGCTGCTCCACTGGAAAAAGGTGGTTTGCCACCTCCGATTGGAGGAAAAAGTCCTTACCCAGTTGGAGGTGTTTAAGTATTTTAAGGTTTTGTTCACCAGTGAGGGAAGGATGGAACAAGGTTAACAGGCATATCGATGCAGTGGCAGCAGTAATGCGGTCGATGTACCGGTCCGTTGTGGTATAGGAGCAGCTGAGCCAAAAGGCAAAGCTCTCACTTTACCAGTCAATTTACGTTCCTACTCTCACCTATGGTCATGTCTGAAAGGACAAGATCTCGTATACAAGCGGCCAAAAGATATATATATTTTCCTCAGATAGGATGAGGTGCTCTGCCACCCGGGAAGAGCTCGGAGTACAGCCGCTGCTCCTCCACAATAAGAGAAGTCCGCTGAGGTGGTTCTGGCATTTCGGATGCCTCCTGGATGCCTACCCAGGGAGGTGTTCCAGGCCTGTCCCACCAGGAAGAGGCCTCGAGGAAATCCCAGGACACACTGGAGGGTCTATGTCTCTCAGCTTGCCTGTGAAAGCCTCGATATACTCCCCGGAGGATCTGGAGGAAGTGTCAGGGGAGAGGAAAGTCTGGGGTTCTCCTCCGAGACTACTGGCCCCATGACCCAACAGATGAAAATGAATGAAAAGAAAAAAAGTTATAAAAAAATAATAATAATAATTAAAAAATAAATAAATTACCTTCCAAGTAATTAATGATATCTTCCTATTATGCCATTCTTTCCTATGATGTCAGTTCTGTTATTATTCATACGTCAAGTGGTCATAAATATGGAATAATTTCAAGGGAAGCCATAATCAGAAACACCACAATGATCAGATAATACACAACCATCATCCACCACAGACATCTCCACAAAGCAATCAAGCCATAGAATGAAGTTAGAAACTACACAAGGGGTGAAAATGTCAGCGTTAACCAAAGAGCACAAGCTCATAGAAGACACACGGCTCATCTTGCCACCCACAGAGAGACAGCTGCTTGATGAAGAGGTCACTGAAACACGTCTGCCCTTCATGCGCCAGCAAAAACGATGGGCTGGTGCTGGTCATCTCAGAGATTAACACTGAGGAGAACTGCACTCAGAGATCACCGACTGCCTGTTTGTTTCTCTCTCATGTTAACAACCGCACCATCACAACAGCACACACACAAACAGAGACAGCATCCTAAGCCGGCCTCTCCATTATTGCTTGGGCTTAATCCTCTTTTGTGACAGAGGGACAGATGAATGACTCCCAATTCTCTATGGCACTGACATCCCATCAACGTTCTCTTTAAACGTCACAATTTTAAATTGATTTCAGTCTGCTATTAAATCTCCCTGTGATCCTTCATTTCAGAAAAGCCCGTCTATTTTTGCTCTTCTGCAAAGAGCAGTTCAGGGACAGCTTTCAATCTCTGATGGTGCAGCACTACTATAGCCCCAAAATACCACATATTACATAAAAGACATATACAGACTTATTGTGCCAGTTTATAATGTTATCGTATTCACATTATTCTCAGTGTAAGTGTGGGCGCAGCCATTTGCGGGTGGGGGCAGCTCAAGACTTCCGGTCTCATTCACTTCCATTCATTTTTCGACATTAAAAACAGCTTTTTTTTTTGCTTGATGTTGCAAACTGATATTTTCTTATTATATACTTCTATTTTGTCTGTATAGTCATGCAAAGACTTGTTTGTAGATGGAGTAGTTTGACCGTATTCTGCCGTTTATTATTCCTAATAATTTCTCCCATAGGCAACTGCCTCGGAAGTTCTACCGGTTTAAGGCCTAATCCCAATTCTATTTTTGTACCCCTAGACTTTTCTGACAGGGTATTCCAGTGTCATTGAGTGTTATTATGGATTTTATCGTTTTTTTTTCTAAACAGCACGGTAAAACATGAATGCGGTAATGAATGTAATAAACATATGCTTGCAAAAAAAATTTGTAATAATGACAAAAAATTAAAAAATAAAATACTAATTTGCGCATCTCTTGACTTTCGTTCGCAGCCATGCTGCCGTTGTAGCTAGTGTATTCTGGGAAAGTCTTACCACTTGGTTTCAGGATTGGTCATGTTAAAGCTTTGTTTCGGGGGGCATTTACCCCTTCCCCTTAGCCCTACACCTTCAAGCTAAAGAGAATTGGGACACCCCAACCCCTTCACGTAAAAGCGCAAAACGAGGGGTAGGGGTAAGAGCAAGGGCTAAACGATAGAACTGGGATTAGTGTCTACTTGTGCAGGAAGAGAGTAGTGCTGGGAGATTAATCAAAGAAGCTTTTTTTATGCACATTTTGTTAGTAAAGCGTGTTTTAGTAAACCTTCAGTACATGTTCAGATAAAGCAGCATTTATTCATAGCCATAAATGCAAAAAAGATGACATCAGATATGACATAATGATAATCTTTATTTGATAAAGACATCACTTCTCAGTGAACAACAGCTGTGTAGTTAATGAAGCATGTGAAATTATGACATACAATAACAATTTACCTAGATTAAAGTTGTTGCATGTCTGCCAGTTTATGTCTCTGAAAGAGCGAGTTTCAGCTACTTGTAAAGTAAGGTAGCATTACAGGTATTTCCGGTTTAAATAAAACACTTGCAAAGAAACTCGACCAGCTAGCGATTCGGAAGTGTTATTGCAGGGCAACAAACAGAACACAAGTAAAAATTCACGACTAAAAGCAAGGCATGTGCAGTATGGTTACGACGATCACTCGAAGCAAAAGTATAATTCAGCCTTAAGTAGTGCATGACAATTATAGCTTATCACATGTACAATTCTTTCAATTAATTGCCAAGCCCAGTGTGTTCTCCCTGGTTCATCAAATTTTTGCTACTTAAAACAAACACATTTTGCATTGATATTTGTAATCTTATGCAAAAGTCTTATTTCATTTAAAAAGACTTACATTAAGTGTAATTAAATGCATGACCAGGGCTTGAAACTGCTGTAGCCATAGCCATGATTTTTGTTTAGTCAGAGGCGGCACAAAATTTGATGTAGGTGACCAGCTCGTATATTTTTTATACAAGAAAAACTCTGCAAGTGCAGACACACCTTGAATACAAGAGAGCATTCAATTGGTCAGAAAATCAGATGAGAGGTTGAAGTGCAGAGTAGGGCTGTGCAATTAAATTGCAAAAAAAAAAATAAACAAATTTATATATATATTAATTATTAATTATATATATTAATTATTATATTTTTTGTTCATGCTTTTGTGCGCATGATTTTAATATGTTAACCAATCAGAGCTGACGCAGCACACCGGGAATTACTGCCAAGCTGAGCGGGAGAAAGATGATAACCAATCAGAGCTCACTCCGTGCAAAACGAAGTTGAGCAGGGGAACCGAATAGGTGGTTTTGAATTACGTTTTTATTTATTACGTGTTTTTACTTCTTGTTATGGCTGGAATTGAGGTTAGTTAATCTTGATTTTTTTTTTCATGTTGTCTGTTTTTAAGACTATTTCTTACAGTTTTGTTTATTAAGCAGTTAGTACTACTGTTTACAGTAGGTTTTAACTAGAGTTGAGGTTAGCTAATCTTAATTTTGTCTGTTTTAAAGACCATTTTATTTATTAAACTTAAGTGTATGTTATTCCATTGTGAAATGTATTCTGTGCACAAGAAGTGCGTAGCAAAACATTTAGAATGTATGCATGTAGCTTGTTTGAAAAAGCAAAAACAGTTGCAAAACAAAAAAAAAGAAAAAAAAAAAGATTGTTGTCCATATTGCACAGCCCTAATTCAGAGTGATGTCATGAAAATTCTGACCTACATTGATAGTTGGACCCTTCTGAAATGTAAACTTTGCCATTGATTTGGAACATTCTAATTAAGAGTAACATATTCATAACAAAACATAAATAACAAATAAATCCATTATGATTTTGTGGGGAGCTCTGAGAGAGGTACAAAGGCTGACATCAGAATCACACTGGTACAGAAGGTGAGCTCATTCGCCACCATACACCCCTGCACCAGCAGGCTCTCACAAGAGCAGATGAAAGGGTCTAAATAAAGAGGTCATTCATTATTCAACCCCGCAACACAGCAGCATGACCTGGAGCACCAAAGTGGAGAAATCTCTACTCCTACAACCACAAAACATGCATGTTTCTCATAGGCTACTCATGAATAAACGATGAGTAAAGAACCTGGCTGAGACCTCTCGAAGTGTATTGATGCTTTAATGGTCTTGTAGACTGACTACTTTGTTTCACCTCACATATTCCATGTCAGAAGCATTACAAGATTATCAATAAAACCATGCTCTAGACAGATCTTCCTCTCAGACGCACCGCTGGCCCCATCAATTGAGCCTTGATAAGAAAGAGCACTCAAGGGGCCGTGTAGCAGTGATTTAAGCTCTAGAGAAATACTGAGATTGAGAGAGTGTTGAAAGGATTGCGTTTAACACCACTAACGCTTCAATTCCCACATTATGTTTTAGGGCTTTTATCGATTACTAAGAAAACAAAAATCAACACAACAACTGAGAGAAGAATTACAAATTGTGTATTTATGTAATTTATTGTGTGCGCTTGTATTGGCTTCTGACGTTAGCCTTTCCTGGTTTAGGACCCAAGTTAATTGAGGACGGTTGATTTTCATTTAAATAGTTTAGATATCAAACTTGGTCTTGGAGGGCCAGTGTCCTGGAAAGTTTAGCTCCAACCCTCATCAAACACACCTGAACCAGCTAATCAAGCTCTGTTGTGTTGAAGCAAGTTGGAGCTAAACTCAGCAGGACACCAGCCCTCCAGGACAGAGTTTGCACACCCCTAGTTTAGCTTTAAGCGTGCTATCTGCCATCAATAGCCTATTGGTGAAAAAGGTCTGCCTGACACAATAAGGACAATCTCCATTGATATCATAACTCAAACAATGATCATATGCATAATTATAACTGACGTTAATTAACATTAATTATGTTTAAGCAAGAAATTGAAATCTACGCCATCCATTTTAAATACATTAATCTTATTCCAACCTTAATTCCATATGTACGTTGCCATAACTCGTCTTTTTATATACTTATTTTGTACCTTGTACAAACTTCAATTAGAGTGGAAGAATTCCTGTCACTTTTTGCAACCTAGATCTGCTTCCACCTAATAAGCATTCATTAAATTGAACAAGGTTTCCCTGAACTTCATTTATTCACATAATGCATGCATGGTCATCTTTTTCCAAAATTATATTTTTGTAGTTTACACAGAAGCAATGATTGTCTCTATTAAAAAACTATGAAAACAAAATGTCAAAAATGTGCACTTTAAAATGAACAATGTGAAAAAAAGCTGCTTTTAGTTAAAATGGTGTTGTGTAAATGCTCTCCAAGCCTACTGGGGGTCAAGACTACAAATGTGGAACATGCAAAGACTTTGCTCTCACGCACGTTTGATGATTTTAAAAAAACAACTTCCTTTGACACTTGTTGATCTCATGTTGGGTAACACTCGGAAACTGAACGCTGAATTTGTACCCCCAAAGTGCACCCTATTCATAGAGAGTACCACAAGATGTATATAAAAAGTCTAGATACTGATTACCCAACTGAAATAGACACGTTGTGAAACTCTGCCTTCAACAAAGAAAAAAGGCCTGAGAGAATATTTTAAGTTATTAACCAACCAATTTGATCGAGGGATAAAAATGGAACACGGTGACAGAGACAGAGAAAGAAAAGCAATTAAGACGACATGAATGAGATGGAACGAAGAGCAGTTGGAGAGAGAGAGCGAGCATGAGAGAGAGAGAATGGTAGAGAAAGACCGGGAGTGAGCGAGAGATGGAGGGAGGGACATGCAGAGTGGAATGCCAGGGCTAATCCCCAGCTCCTGTGTGGTATTTTAACTGTTATTCTTTCCTCCTCTCTCTCCTCATTCCCCTGCCGCCATCACTCACCGCAGTGCAGCTAGCAACCACACCATGTCTGGACAAACCTGAGGACAGGAGACACAGTGGCCGACTTCGCTGGACATGTGGTTTTAAATGGCAACCCTGACATTTGTCACCTTGGACAGGTCAAATGTTTCGAAAGCACAAAACACTAATTAAAAGTCTCTGTGGTTCTACACTAATGAAAACGCAAATGACCAACAAAGTTTTGAAGCTTTAAAACATCCCAGCCCTGTCCAAATGTTTACTTTTTAAATGCATGTGATACAGACAAAAAGACAATTGTTGTCATTTGCACTGCTGAACGGCGTGGGAATACATGACAGGAAAACGATGGAATTTGCTTCCAGCGTGTGAGCGAGCAATCGATCGGGCGCGAGGACGTTGTCTTGTGCAGACAAACCAGTCACTATGGATACCGTCCCACTGTGCATGAGCCAGAGAGCGGTGTTGTGGTCTGACCTCTGCCTGCATGTGTCCCCTACAGCTGCAAAATGATACAACACAGCTGAAGTCCGTTGCTAAAAGAAGGCAACTGCAGTCATGACAGGTGTGCTTGTAGATAACCAGACAGAGACAGGATGAGTTTAACTGTCAACGGACAATGTGCTTGTAGGAAAATTAAAATGACTCTTTTAGGAACAAGACAAAGAGTTTAAGACAATTTTAGACCAGCTAGAAATCCAATATCAAGAGTAAAATGAAAATTAATTCCAACATAATTGCTAAACCAAAAACATGCCAAATGAAGCAAATGTCACTTTAGGTAGCATAATAAAATTCTGATTAAGGAGAGACATTGCAGTACGAAACTAAATTCTCATGCACCTCTCAATTTTGAGATTTAAGATTATGTTTCCACCCCTACACACACTTTCACAAAGCATATCTGTTGTCTAGAAGTAATTTACAATACAGATTGTATACATAAATTCTATTAATTTTACATAGACCAAACTTTACTTTTTTTGTTAAATATCTATATTTTAGATTTTTTATTTTGTTTACAGAGGGACAGGCCCATACACAAAATTCCTGATCAACAACATTGTTCCTAAAATGTTAAGGTGTACATTTTTATAAACTGATAGAAAGAGACAACCAAATTCCCCGAGGTGAAACCCTTTGACACTAATATGACAATGAAACCAGAAATAATCCTAACTGCTCAGATTTGTGTGCATGAAATGTACTAAAACATTTGCTCATCTGTCTGGGTCACAACCTTCTTTATCATTAATTTTACAGCACAGCTTGGCTAGATTTTTCTGATACAGTCAGAAATTAAGGCTAATTCATCAAACAAACAAAACAAAGGGAGCAACATTTGGCATGAATTACGAACTGGCAAACGAAAACTAACATTCCATTACCAACATCAAATGTCAAGGGGTTACTCTGAATAATATCGGAGTACTCTTTAAAGACTTGCAGCTATCGTTGGAGACTGTGGTTTATTTTTATATTAAAACCTGCGACTGTTTTGTTTCTCAGTTTCTGCTCGGATGTTTCCATGGCAGCTGAATCTCAGTCCTCGTGCTCGCGCAATCAGCGTAGTTTGAGGGAAAATAACGGAATTTGACAATTACAGTGAAACAATTCAGCACCCCAAATGGACTATTTTCAAGTTATCCTAAACTAAACCCTATATATTGAAGTTGTAAAAACTTTTCGTGGCACAAACGCCGTTGCATGGTGACGTTTTCTGAGGGACTGTCCGCGAGTCTGGTCGATCGGCATCATGTTTAGGCGCTCAATACTTTCCACAGACCGCCGGATTCCCCCAAACTTTGCCAAGGGCTTGCGCGCTCACGACACAGCAAATAAAGCACGATCAAACCTACCTGACACAAATGAGAGCATGAGCAGGACTCTCACATTCAGTCCCGGCTGAATCGGGTTATTCCTGAGAAAATGGGCAGTCATTGTCAGCGCCATATCGCCGCCCGTGCTCTCGCTTCTCTCGCTCCCCGAAACTCTGAAAGCTCCTCAGCAACAACTCCATAGGGAAAAGGCTGCGTCTGGACTGTACCACTCTGCCTCTCCGTAATAGGGGTGTGTGGTCTCACCTGAAGCCCATTCAGTCAAACACATTACGTGTTAAACGTTATATGTTGGCGGGATGTGGTTGGCTAATCATTAAATTAATTAACTGCTACCTTTAGGTGTACCCCCCTGACCCCCCCTTCAGCCTACATAAAAAGTTGAAAACTGTATGCATGAATGATTTTAATCCCAAAGGATATTATAAAACAATGACTGTTTTGTTTTCCTCAGAATGAACACAAATTACAAATCAATCAATCAATCAATCAATAAAAACACGTTTGAATTTATTTAATTAAACAAAATATTGCATGCAATTAGCAATTTCCTGTCTTCACTTTTATAGCGCCACCTTCTGTTCAATAAAGACAATGTTAGCAAAACCCTTGATGTAGGCAAATAATAAAATTATGTCTGTTTTATATACGCCTGTTATTTAGACATATATTTGTATATTAAAAAAAACCTCATATATTTAAATGAAACTAACGAATAACGAGCCCACATTCACCTGCCACCATTTTAGTGCAGTGTCCACATTTCAGTATCGAGTTTCAGTATTTTTTGATCATTTGATACATTGCATAAATCAATAGAAAGCGCACAAAGCAGCTAAAATTTCTTTAGGATTGTTCTTATGCACAAAAACAATTCAAAACAAAAGTTTCAAAATCAGGCGGCACTGTCACCCCTCAGGAAGAAGGTCGCCGGTTCAAGCATCGGCTGGGTCAGTTGGCATTTCTGTGTGGAGTTTGCATGTTCTCCCCATGTTCACGTGGACTTCCTTCAGGTGCTCCGGTTTAGTCCAAAGGACATGTGAATTTGGTAGGTTAAAATTGTGTATGTGTGCGAATGAATGAGAATGTATGGGTGTTTTCCAGTGATGGGTTACGGCTGGACAGGCATCCGCTGTATAAAACTGGATAAGTTGGCGGTTCATACAGCTGTGGAGACCCCTGATTAATAAAGGGACTAAGCTGAAAAGAAAATTAATAAATGAATGAGTTTCAAAATCAGCCAACTGGACTGTACAAGATTTGGAAAGGGGAATTTAGAATTTTGGAAACATTACAGACATTCAACGCTTAACTTGGCTTTATGAGAAAGTGATTATAAAAAGAACACAATCAACAATTTAAACATATATTGTGTAAACAAGCAAGCAAGAGGACAAGCAAGCAAGTGTTCTCCTCCTATAGAAAACTGTTAGAATGAAATGTTTAATGTGGCCTACTGCACTGAGAAAAATTATATCCAAAGCCCAAATTAGTCACCTGTTCACAATATATATTACATTCCAACAAGAAGATGAGGAATATGAACAACATATAGATTGCAACACTGTGTTGTTATAGACTACTAAAACCATTCGATTCATTTATAGATTTGTGTTTTCTTCATATAGTGCCAGGGGTCTTTGGCTGAATTCAGAATGGTGTCAAAATAGATGTTTAATGTGTATACAAGTTACAGCTCATATGAAATAGCATGCAAGTAATCAATATTTCAACAAAAGTGTTTGAAGAGTCTACTTTTCTTTGATTATTCATCCTTAGAAAACTTGAAGAGCTTTGAAGAGCTCTAGCAGATTTATACAAAATGTAGAAACATTCTTAGGTGCTAAAGAACATTTGTGAAATGTTGTGCTACATGGATGTTGAAGGAACCATTTATGCCGATAACGAGGCTTTATTCTGAAAAAAAATGTTGATATCTGCTATAAACTGAATATCCTTTTGATCAATTAAATTTTTTGAAAACTCAAATTTGAATAAAAAATGTAAGGGTTATACAGAATATAAAATGAAAATACATCTTAGGTTTTTATTTGCCATTTCTATTACCCAAAGAACGTATTGTCTCACCCAAGTCCCACAAATGGGGCTAAATTTCAGTTAGCGTCAGACTTAATCCTCTTGTACCCCCCTGCTAATCCACTCCGAGCCCCCTTTTTAGGATTTCATCTCATCTGTGCTTTTCTTACCTCAAAGCAGCAAGTAAACCCCTCACCCCAATGCCGTTACCTCTTGGTCAGAGTCAATTTGGGACATATAGAAATGACTGTGCTAATCCAACAAATGACAAATGCACCGGACGGCTAATTGCTTCACCCTATTAATGTCAGATCAGCAATATGCTGACTTTCTGTCTTGTCTGTCCAACAAAGATAAGTTCATTAATTTATCTGAAGGGTATGGAACACAAAGAAAGAAGTGAAGTCATGCCACCCCTAAGGGGGCTTGTTACTTTGATTTATAGGGCAAAAGAAATAAATAATAATTTTCGATCTTCGGGGCATTACTGATTACAGTATGCCTCCAGGAATTGACTCAAACATAAGTTGATTACTGAAAATGAAAATAAAATAAAGGGTCTTTACAGTAGATTTGCTCTTTATGAAGTTGTCTGAACTATTCCCAAGATCACAATGCACCATCAACAAAGTCAGCTCTTTGTTTTTCCTGATATTTCCTCCATCAAAGGCAGAGTTCCCCAGACTCTCCCACAGCCTCTCTGAACAGAGCAGCGAGCCTTCCTTTCAGCAGCCCAAATGAACTGACCATCTCCTCGTCAACAATCTCACTGAGAGACTCTGTCCATTCAGCAGAGGTTTTGTCCATCTGCTCCCACAAGGTTTGGCTTATACAAAGACCCTGGCCCATCATCATCGTTCCTCCAGCTAAACCCTAAATCCCTTTTTTGTTGTTTGTTGACTCGTCTTTTTTTCTGACACAGTGCATGAACTCAGCAATAAACTCTCTCTCTTTTTTGGTAGTTAGATTCAAATGGACTCCATATTTCACTGTGAGTGATGCCTATTGGAAAATAATGTTGTGTGGAGACACTGGAAATTTATGAACATCTTTATTCAATGTTTTCTTCAACAGCTGTTGTGTGTGCCAGTGTTTAACCTTCTTTTTTGGACTGGAATTATTCTAAATGCTAGTTTTTCTGCTAACTTGTTCTTTTACAATTTGTTAATTTGGAAAAGGAGAAAAGCGGTGAAGAAAAACTGGGCACACATTTTCTCCTGGCAGTGAGAGACAGACTATTTATGAGCACCTCCAAGTGATTAAACAATTCAAGAAGGACTTACTCACCTGGTGACCGACAACTTTATGATAATGAATAACTTAATTCTGATGTATGTTCCACAGTTCTTTCTAATGCGTGACAAGGGATCGATAAAGTTTCACTTTATTTCTCTGTCTGAATGTATTCTGTCTCTGTATTCTGTCAAGTGAAAATGTGGCATGCCATGAGAAAGGCAGGTTCTGCTGACTGCAGTCACCTATACAGAATCACAGTTAGATGACTGTTAAATTTAAAGTCTTGGTTTGGAGTTTATGATTTCAGTTAGGGTCACATTTAAAATAAGGTTTCATTAGTTAATGTATTTAACATGAACTAAATGCAAACAATACATGTACATCATTTATTAATTATAGTTTAACATTTACCAATGCATTATTAAAATTCAAATTCATGCTTGTTAACATTAGTTAATTTACAGAGTTAAAATGAACAACTTTATTTCCATTAATTAACATTAATCAACATGAACAAATACCTTTAATAACTGTATTGTACATGGTTTGCTCCTGTTAGTAAACGTATTAACATTAACTAATACAACCTTATTATTACTTAAGTTAAGTTAGATGTAATCTCCATTGAGAAACTACAACCTTACATTGTGTGCACACACTATAATTATTACAATTTTAATTACATGTCATTTTATATATATTATATATGAAGAAATTCCTTTTTTGTGGATTTGTCTATGTATAGAGAGTAATCTACAAAAAGAAAAATTTCTTTATATATACAAATGGCAAAAACATGGAACAGTGGGAAACCTTCCCAGGAATGGCCGGCTGACCAAAATTACCACAAGAACACAGCAACAACTTCAAAAGAGAGGTCACAAAAGACCCCACAACAACAATATCCAACAATAACCAAATAATCCAATCCAAATAACTGCACTCCTCACTTGCCTTAGGCCCCGTTTACACTAGTATGTTTTAGTTTTAAAACGGCATTTTAGCATGAAAACGATCCGCATCCACACTAGCGTTTCACCCAGCGTTTCTGAACATATCTCCCTCCACACTACTCCAGCGAAATGTATATCACGTGACCATTCGCGCACTCTTGGCATGCGCATTCAAGTATAAACAGGAAGCACGTCTCGCTGGTTCTTCCCGGTTCTTAACCCAAAACCGGCGTTCTAAACGGGGCTTAAGCGGCTGGAAACGCGAGCGATTAGCGAGTGCTGGAACAGTAGCTTGCCACTTGTGAATATATGCAGCTGTTGTATTAAAAAAGGCAGAGTTTAACTGCACAATAGCGCCTAAAACGGACATTGGTTCTCCCAGCGCTCACATTTCTGTGTCCAGCAGCCACACCTCTGTTTTCAAAGGTCTCTGTTTCCCTCCATCCACACTGAGACAGAGCAGCAGCATTTTAGAATGAAAACAGCCTCTCCAGCAGTTCCAAAACTCCGGCGTAGTGTGGACAGATGGCGTAACCGTAGCAAAACTTATGCTTTTTAAAACGAAAACGCACTAGTGTAAACAGGGCCTTAGTTAAAGTGAATGTTCATGACTCTACCATAAGAATGAGACTGGTTCAATCTGGTTTGCATGGCAGAGATCCAAGAAAAAAACACTGATAAAAATAAAAAAAAAACATAAATGCTTGACTGAGTTTTGCCAGAAAGCATCTTGATGATCCCAAGACTTTTGGGAAAATACTCTGATAGACTGCTTGGAAGATGTTTCCAGAATAGAGAAAATGTATATATTCTGCTGTGTATCAAAATCAGTGGTGTAAAGTAACTAATTACAAATACTCAAATTGCTGTAATTGAGTAGTTTTTCTCAGGAATTGTACTTTACTAAGTAGTTTTATAAATGTGTACTTTTACTCTCACTTAAGTACATTTTTTAGTAGAGTATGGGTACTTTTACTCCACTACTTTCCTTCAACCTGCAGTCACTACTTTATTTTTTCTTGTCAATGGGGATTAGAAAAGCCAGTCCTGTGATTCCTGTCCAATCAAATCGCACATAGAAGGTAATTCGCATCATTATGAACTACCTCAAGACATGTGCGCTTTATAATTGCAGGAAACTGTTTGGAAGTATTGAAAGTGACCAAGAAGATGTGTAAAATCTTTACACGCATTGACCCGGAGACTGTTTAGATGCATGTCACTGAAATGAAAATCAGGTTGACATCAGAACTCAACATCCAGAAGTCCAACCTAAAACCAACCAAATATCAACGTCTAATGATGTTACAGCTTGACGTTGTGTGGACGTTACCCCTATGACGTCTATCAGACGTTGTATTTTGGTTGCCATAACTGATGAATAAATGGCAGTATTTGACGTCAACATGACGTTGGTTTAAGATGCTGGCTCGACGTTGGATTTTGGTCACTTTCCAACACAACATAAAATCAACCAAATATCAACGTCATTTGATGTCATTATTGAACGTCAAAATAACATTGTCCTTTGCATTGAACATTGAATTTTCGTCACCTGACGTCACGACCTAAGTCTAACCTAATATTAACGTCTATGACATTGTGTGCCTGCTGGGCAATAACTAGATGCACTACAGAATGTTACACACATACATGCGCAAAATGCATCAGCTTTTACAGTGTAATACTCACTAATCTTGAGTACTTTTGAAAGGGCTACTTTTTACTCATACTTTGAGTAATATTTACAACAGATACTTTTACCATACTTGCACTACATTTTTAGGAAAGGAATGGCACTTTTATTTGTGTATGATTTTTCATTACTCTTTCCACAGCTGATCAAAATATCTTGAAGAAGAATGTCCGACCTCAAGCGAACTTGTGTTCTGCAGCAGGACAATGATCCAAAGCACACCAGCAAGTAAGCTTCTGAAAGGCTGAAGAAAAACAAAATGAAGGCTTTGGAGTGGCCCCGTCAAAGCTCTGACCTGAATCCAATTGAGATGCTGCAGCATTCCGTTAAAAAGGCAGTACATGCTCTAGTGTGGCTAACTTACAACAATTCTGATAAGGTGAGATGGCCAAAATCCTTGTAACAGACACACTGCAGTTATTGAAAATGCTTGATTGCAGTTGTTGCTGCTAAGGTTGGCCCACCAGTTATTAGGTTTAAAACTTTTTCACACAGGACTTAATAATAAAATACATGTCCTTAATAATATACATGTCCTTAATTATAAAAAACCTAGAGAGAGAAAGAAGATGTGTTCCATCCATTGGCCATTTTTGTCACAATAATAGCCCAATTTAAAAAAAAAAATCACCTAATTTATGGATAGTTCTGTAGCAGATATTCCTGATAGCAACAAAACTCTTTAAACCCGTCACTGGGCAAGCTTCCTTCAAAGAGGTTTTGTGTGTCTAATGGTGTGATGCCATGGCAACATTCAAATGGTAATGTATCCTGAACTGAAGAGATAATGCAGTTGATCTCCTCAACTCGCTGCACAGGTCGTCTTGGAATCAGAACAAATGGACATACTTTACAGCACTTGAGATGTAATTGCTCAAACCTGCCGTTTAAAACTCTGCAAAGTGTTTTGTCATTTATCAAGCATTACGTGCCTAAAGGTTTCTAAACACTTTAATGTTTCATATACTTTACCCCTAAAAAGATATTTTTTCACTGTTGCATTTTGTAAAAAAGTGGGATGGTGTTGCCTGCTCCAGGAATGTTGCATGAGTCCTCAAGGACTCTTAAAGGAGGAGGTTTGGTGCTCTCTTTTGTACCAACACGTCCTAATTTAACTCCCTCACTGCAGTGCACACTATAGTTTATTCAAGTAAATAAACCAGTTTTTCATAAAGCTGCATAAACATTTCTCAAGTAACACAGAACAGCCCCCTTCAGAAAACAAATCATGTGCCTAATTTCATCATATAGCATGCACAGAAGAGTTGCAGGGAATGAAAAGCTGAAGAAGTGAGGAGCTGTTTATGCATGTGTTTCAATTCGTGCTTTCAGTCTCTTTTTTTAATTCAAGGTCATCGCTCAACGTGAAGTGTTCTTTTTATTTTCATTCCTTTATTTTGGATTTAATAAACAAGTCTTTTGCTTTATAAATACGCGGCGCAAGATCAAACACCGAATGTTTGCTGTCAGGGTTTTTCCTTTGATTATTCCAGCAAACCCCAAATTACTTCAGCGTTCAGTCAACAATGGCATGCTGGTGACGTTCTGAAGTGGGATCAAGTGTTCAAATCCATGTTAGTCAGAGCAGAATTTCCATCACAATGGTTGCACAGGGCAGTCATTGATAGGATAACATCAGACTGAGATATATAGGCTGTGGCCGTGTTTATTTTGTCTATTTAACATGCAGTTTTACATGAAGATGTCAGAGTTTTTGGATTGAAGACTTGGAAGGAAGAGCGCTTTTGACTTTTCTATTGTCTTTGTGTCATCTTGACCAATGTTTGGTAAGCAGTACGCTATAAATACCACACTGTTTTTAAGACTGGAAATAGGCTTTGCCACACTCTTCAGAGTCAAACACACAATAAGTATGTGCTAATTTTAAAGGTCTTGTTCATTATCAAGCACATTTTATATGAAAGTTTGTTGTTGGCCTTTTAGCATCTTGTTAATATATTGCAATTTATTATTCTTATTGATTGATATACAATCATTGGGCCTCAGAAAAGATGCTTGAAATTACAAAAAGTTTGCTTTCTAGGTAATTTTAGACCCGGTATGTATGGAGCACTATTGAATACTTCTTGAAAGTCTATTAAGATTTGAGGAAATATTTTTCGGTCTATCCATATAATAGAATTTATTAAACAAAATAATAATAATAATAAAAAAGGTTCCACTGCAAATCCACTATTGCTACTTCCAGTAAGAGGAAATAATGTCAACTATTATCTGTCCTATAGCGCCACCTGGCTGTTCAATCACTTTTTTCAACGAGTTTTTTAGTGACCGTCTGAAATATCACAAAATTTAGTCAGAAAACAATCTATTATTTAAACAGAGTTCATGACAAGATGCTATTGCCGTTTTACTGAAAATCATCACCAGTGTATCTTAAAGAAAGGTCATTTGAGTACAATTCTAAAACTTTTTTTATTCTACAAAGTTATTTGTTATTGATCAATCAATACGCTTGACGTAATCCCGATTAAGATCTGAAAAGGCTGAAGGAAAGACATATGATATGACCTTGGCTCTGGAAATCTGACTGAAATAGTGATTGAGAAAAAAAAGAAATTTCTGAACTTCACAAACGCCGACAAAATCTGTCACGAAGGATACTTTGAAAAAGAGATGAAGATAAAGAGCAGATCGACGTGACTGACTGAGGATGCGCAGCGGAAGACTTGACTTAAACTATACTGATGAAAAATGTATTGCTTTTCGTTGACGAAATGTTTTAAGGGGTAGTTCAAATGAAATTGTAGGCCTACTTCTCTTTTACTCACCATCAAGTTGTTATAAATCTGTTACTGTACGGTAACTGAACAATTGACGGAAGCCACCAGGTTCCAGAAGATAAAAAAATATTATTGAGGTCATTATATACCGTCAAGATAATTAAGACTATTTTGGTTTGGAACAAGAGGGAAGTAAATAAAGTATGGCTACGACAGAATTGTGTGTGAACTGTCCCAAACAAGATAGAGACCGATATAAAAAAAGTTTAAAATGTTAGTATTTTTATATTAATTTTATATTATATAACTTAAATGATCGGTTTCTCTGGATTTATTAGGTATACAGTTTTAGTACGTTATTTTTTTTTATTAACTATTAACCAATTTGTATTAACCTATAAAAATATATGTATGTGTATGTTTTAGCGAAGTGAAATAACTCTTATTGTGTTGGTCAAATTTAAACACAAAAAATGTCATTTAAATATAAAAATATATAATATGACAAATAGTTTTTGTTGTTGTTTTTTATCAGTACTTTAAAACTATCATAGTTTTCCTATAACACAAAATAAATAATGAATCCAGATAAATATGCAAGTAATATTTCAAAAAGTAATGTCTTCATCAATGTATTAATTATGGATGACTTGCAAAATTTTGAGGCAAGTATTTGAAATAAAAGTAGATTTGTAAACCACAGGGGTTTTATTATTAATAGAAAGAAAAAACCTGACAATTTAAATATCAATTTAAACTCTAACAAAAAAAGTAACCAAAGTCAAAATAAATCATTTTGGTTGTTTATTGTTCCAACTGTAAAAAACTCACAAAGGTATCGCCATTCTGTAAATATAAATCACACATATTATACATAGAAACAAACAAACAAATCAACTGGAGAGAAGCCTGAAGCACCTGATCTGGAAAACAAGATTACAAAAAGTCCCCTTTCTAACCCTCATAGTTTGGCATTTAATACTTCTTAAACTCATTCATATACATTTTCACAGCTGGATCATTTCTCAGCATTTGCTCTGAACCCTTCCTACACAATAAACAACTTGCACATTATGTTTATGCAATACAAACAAAACTCTGTGCTTCAGTAGTGGTACAAGTGTATTTTAAGGTGTTAAAGGTGTTGATTCGTCTAGTCCTCTCGTAGATATGCATCTGGGATATCCTCATCCTCGCTGAGGGCCACCTGAAGCCTTTCGCTGTCCTCGGCTTTTGAGTCTTTGAGTTGTATCTCAGCCTCCAGCATGAGCTGTCGAACCTGCTCCACCTGAGACTGTGCCACCTGCAGACTGGACTGTGCTGACACTGAAGCCTGATCAGCTCCTGGACAAAATAGACAAATACAGCACGCGGATAACAGTGCACTTCAACAAATGAACACCAAGTGGCAGTAAGTGTCCAATTTAAATGGGTCACCATACTAAAAGTACTTAATTGTGCTTATTTCCAAAAATACATGATATGCATTGAAGCTCTACACAAGCTGACAGGAAAAAATTTGGTTAGCTTATCTTGTGGTGACTCCTATTTGCTAATTCTTACATTTTAGAATTATTAAACATGCCATTTTTTAAAACTGATTTGGCGTTCCTGTACTTTCAAATGGTGACTAAATACAAAAAACGTGCATATTTGTTTCTATAACAGGGGTCCCCATACTTTTTTTTGAGAGGGCCACATCATTTTTCCTTTCTCTAATGGGGAGTTTATACTTTACAGTAAAAAGAAAATTACATGGTCCGGAGTGAATACTAGTGGTGTATCGAACGTAGGGGTGGGCCACATTCTGCTCACAGGCCGTAGTAATTGAGAGATTTTATTTTTCACAATTTTTTCCAAGTGCTGTTTAACAGAGTAAGGAATTTTTCTCAGTATTTTCTATAAATTTGCTTTCTTTTGGAAAATAGCTTAGGTCTTTTAGTTTGGCTGGAATAAAAGCAGTTACATTTTTATTATGTTAAATATTATATATCATATTTTGTTTGGCCACAAACAAGCCACTGCTGTCCAATGAATAATATAAATACCCTAACTTGCCTAGTTAACCTAATTAATCTAGTTAAACCTTTAAATGACACTTCAAGCTGAATACTAGTATCTTGCAATATACCTAGTAAAATATTATGTACTGCCATCATGGTAGAGGTCAAAGAAATTAGTTATTAAAAATATTATTTAAAAATTTTCAGAAATAAGCTTCAAATAATTAATTTGACAGGAGTACTAATGATATTGCATTCAACTATATGTGTACATACAGTACTGTATATATCCAATTTCTTTTCTTGCTGGACTCTTGTTTTAAAGAAATGATTCATTAAAAAAAATAACATGACACTTCTGAACATCCAGAAAATTATGTTCATCAGGTTTCATATGGTCATGGAAAAGCTGGAGAATTCATGGAATTTTGACATGTCATTTTCCAGGCCTGGAAAAGTTTTGGAAAAACAGAAAAACCCACAAAGTTTTGGAAAAGTCATGGAAAACAGATATCTGAATACTTGAATATAGGTTCTTTACTTCTTTCCTGTCCTTGGCCATTCACATATTCTTACATTATTAGTGCGGTGTAAGCATGATCTAAATTAAATTTACATAGATATAAATATAAATTGAAACTAAATAGATTGTTGCGAGTTTTACGATATGCTGTAATAAAGTTCAACATGCATTGTTTTCTTTTACCACGCATATGTAGACATTGCATGAAACATTAGGTCATGAAAATTTACTTGAAAGTCTTGGAAAAATCATGTAAAAGTCATCGAATTTTAGAAGTAAAAATGTATATGATTCCTAGTTCATGTATGTTAAAGCTACCTGCATTGAAAGCTGCCTCTGCTGCCTGTTGTGAGAGATTGATGGCAGTCATCCAGCAGGATTCAAAGCGTTTACAATCCTTTCTCCTGCCAATTACCTGATTTAATAAAACATTGAGAAGGTAAATTCAACAACCACTACATATTGAAAATATTGTGAAAAAGAAAAAAGCAGTTAGGTTAAAGTGTTTATGTTACAGTGTAACTATTCATTTAACTACTGAGTATTATTAATAAATGACATGGATGTACTATACGATTAGATTTAGAATGCAGGTTAGTTTCATGTAATTACTGTATGCATAATTAACTGTAATTACTAAAGTAAGTATATGGAACTTGCAACAAGGACACCTTAAGGTGTTACCAAAGATAAAACTGTTACTATTATTAATATTATTATTATTACCATTTCTATTATTATTATTGTTAGTACTACAACTACTATTACTACTACTAATAATAATCTTAAAGCTCATGAACTCCTGTGTATTTTAAAATCACTACCTCCTGACGCTGACCAAGAATGACCATCCAGATGGCATTCTCCTCCTCTGGAGTAAACTTGCTGATGGACGCCTCATAGCGCTTGTGTAACGCAACAAGAACGTTTACAGCCTACAGAAGACAAGAATGTGGGATGTTGTTTTTGCAAACCTGTTTAACAAAGAAAATGAAACCATCAATTCATTCCTGGAAAAGCTGTGATTACCTTAATGTACCCTGTGAAGGAATCGATCAGAGCTAAAGTCGTTTGTGAAAGGAAAGTGTTTGCACTGTCAGTGACCAGAGATGATGCTCTCCTTACTAGATCTTCATGGGACATATTGTCTGGTTTCTAAATGAGACAGAGACAAAAGAGAGCAGTTAAAGTGTGTTTTTATCTCTTTCAGGTAATAAATTCAGGTGAAAATAACTTAACAATTTTGAAGTAAAAAACTATAATGCCACTTATATGGCCAGAACTGAGCTTATTGAGCTAGTTAGCTAGAGAGAAAATTAGCTTTTTGAAAGAATTAGCAGTGAGAAAATGAGCTAGTTCATTTTTCAAGGCCATTCAAAAATTATATGAAATATACATGAACCGAGTCACAAGTGTTTGCACTGATGCAAAACTGACATAAGTTTACACTAAACAAACTGATGTTCTGTATTGTTGAACTCAAGTAAACATCTGTGCTTGTAAATGTTTGAAAGATGAACACACATGCTTAAAGTTTTCACCATTCATATTAAATTATTTTCAGATTAAAATATTTGGATTAAGAGTTAGGACACAAGAGATTACAAACAAATAGTATGAAACAATTTGTAAATAATAAATTATCCTTTTGTGAAAACGTGTTAATAACAGCATTGGGTTGTTACATCCTATGTTTAAAAATAGATAACATATCATAATAATGCTGTTACAGTATTATTATTATTTAAGAATCATTTTTGGCCTTTTTGCCTTTATTAGATAGGACAGTATTGAGACAGGAAGCAAAGTTGAAGAGAGAGAAGGGGGTAGGGTAGGGAAATGTCCTCGAGCCGGGATTCGAACTCAGGACGCCCTGACATGCTGCTCCACCATATGTCGGCGCACTAACCACTAGGCTATTGCGCCGACCTGTTACAGTATTTTTATTCTTAAGGGACAGTTCACCCAAAACTGACCATTTTGTCAGCAACATTTACTCACCCTTTACTTGTTCCAATTCTACTTGACTTTCTTTCAGCCGTTGAACAGAAAGGAGATATTTTAAAGAAAGTTGGAGACATTAACTTCCATAGAATGTATTTTTTCTGCTTCGGAAGTCAATGGTTTTTACAGCTTTCATTAAAATATCTTCTTTTATGATAAATAAAAGAATGAAACTCATAAAGGATTGGAACTTTATGATTTGAATATTGTGTTCTAGTGTAATACATACAGTTGAGTGGACTCATAGATATTTACATTAGATGTCGCCTATGTTATTGTTGTCTATTGGAAAGAATGCGTCAATAGACCCTCCATTTTAGTACAGGGTAGTGCTCCTTTGAAATGAATGTGGGACCAAAGTGCAGTGGAGGACTGTCCATCCAGAGCCAGAGATATATACACATATATATTATCAGGAGTTTTCCTGGTGGTCAGTATGCAAATTTTTTTTTTTTTAATTACGAAAATTATAAATTTTACATCACTTTTCTACATTGATGGATAAGTGATTGCATGGGCATTGCTGACAAAGAGCAAGTGTTTATGTGCATGGAAATTTGATCTAATCTGTGTCCTGAAACACACCCCCTCTCCTGCTTTCACTTCTCATTCTAACGGAGGGAGCAATTTGTTTGTGTATGAATCCCCCTTATGAACGACTCATTCACTTATCCGACAATAATACAAGTTCCTGGCACCACAGCATCTTGTTGTCATATTTCATTTACATTGTTTGCTTTATTTTATTCTACAAAACAAGCATAAGCAGAGTATTTAGAGCAAGTTGGTGCTACTTTGCCTTAAGGTCGCTGCAGTAAGTGACTGTATAATCATCAATAACGTTACCCGTTTAGCACAAACGTTCGTAACATACAAAAATGTAAAAATGAAATCTTACCTATGAAATATTATACCTTTGTGCCTTGTTTTCTTTGTTTGCTCATTACTACACCTGTACACAACGCTAAAGGCCAGCATCTTCACATTGGCTTTAGTCTGGATTAGTGCGGTTGATTGACACTTGTCCTGGGAGCAATGTAGAAATGTGGCAACGCTATTGCTCAGGGTCCGCATGTGATATCTACTGTATATATCTATGGAGCAGGCTTGACAAACCACCTATAGGATACACTCCTTTCTCTCTTTATGCACCAGGCACTTCTATGTTTCTGTTTGTACAGATAATCTATTTTATATATTTTATACTTTTTTCTACATTCACTTACTCTATATCGAAAGTCTTTGAATAATTTTCTTTTATTTTCTAGTGCACAACTTCTCCAAATTTATTTAGACTCTTATTTTTGTATTATTTTTAAGGTCACGGGCGGTTGTTTAAGCATTTCACTGCATATCAGACTCTGTATGTACAAATAAAAAACAATAAAATAAACATATTCAATAGAATTTGAACCACTCAAGAGTGGGTAAATAGTGAATATGTTTTTCATTTTGGTGGGGGGAAAAAATCAGCTTATGATTGGTTGCAAAAACCTCAGGTGTTTGACAGCCAGTATATCTACTGAACTCTGCTGTTACTAATTATGACATTTTTTTAATTTTAGAAATTCTATCAATCAAACAGTCTGTAGTGCACTGACAGTGTTGTTGTGCAGACCTGGAAAAAGGGAACAGCACAGAGAGCACCAGTGACACTCAAAGTCCTCCAGTGTCTCCTGAAGATCCCGGACAGCGAAGAGAGTCTCCGGCCAGCCTGACACGAGCTGCTCAACGACGAAGCTGCATATCTACACAAAACAACCGCAAATGTTGAGGGGGGAAAACAACACCTTAAGACAAACAATACACTTGCTCATGTCAAAAACAGCACTTCTGGCATTATAATTTCAACAAATAAGGCCAGAATAAAGCAGAAAATAAGCTACTTAATAATGGAGCTTAGAAACGCAAGCGAATTTTTTCTACAACTGCCAAAACATCTGATCGGTCAACGCTAACGTTACGTATGTTTACGTAACTACTGGTCTTTTATTGATGAATGTACAGAACCGGCAAATACATGACACGTTATCTCAAGCTAAACGTGGTCTGCTATTAGTGATTGTACAGAAACCACAAATACAATGCAAGTTAAGTATTTAACTTGATAAAGTTCAACGTAATACTTGACACGGAAGAATAAATACACAACCTCAGTCCTGTAGCGAACAATTTCATCCTGTACGCCGCCATACTTGTTGAGATAATGAAACTGTAACATCTCCTCCTGTCGGTGTTGAAGAGAATTGCACCCTTAACACATTGTTCCATTCTGTTGAAAGCTGTTTCCTGATCGCCAGATCGAAGCTGGCATGAGAAATTTTGAGATGAGATGAGGGGTGTTCAAGAAAACTTTTAACCCCCATGTAAAATCAAATATCACAATGTTTATTTTGCTAGCTCATATTATTATTTTTAAAGTGAAAAAATAATCCATGTAAATGAATCCACTAAACACAATTCTTGAAGTTATTTTCAATAAACTTTATTGTTTATGTTCAGTCCACTTGGGACATGTTGTGACAACATGAATAAATTGTGTGGAACATTTTTTAGTGTATTTTATGAAACTGCTGCTTAATATTTTATGTATATATTTATGCTATACACATACATACATACATACATACATACATACATACATACATACATACATACATACATACATACATACATACATACATACATTCATATATATACACCGGTCAAAAGTTTGGGGTCAGTAGGATTTTTAAATGTTTAAAAATAAGCTTATCCTGCTCACCAAGGCTGCATTTGTTTAATAAAAAATACAATAAAAATTGTAAAACTGAAATGTTTTTGCTCTATAAAATAATTGTTTAAAATTAGCTTATAATTTAATTATAATTTATATTATTATTATTACTGGTAATAGTAATAAAAGCAATAACGTCTGGAGTAATTGAAACTACATACAATAAGTAATAAATAAATATTTATTATTTATTATATTTAACAATTTAACATTTTTATTTTACATTTAATAAATGGTGCCTTGATATATATATATATATATATATATATATATATATATATATATATATTTGTTTGTTTTTCAGGATTTTTAAGCATTACATTTATTCAATGAACTTAAAATAAAAGTATAATTTCCTTATTGCTGATATATGCATAGTTTAATTTTCTCTTTTGGGAGTCAGAATGTGCTACATTTGAACTGTCATAACCACCACCACCACAACCAGCTCTACAAAAACACATCTACCGGCACGGCCAACCACAATGTCATTACATTTATAGTCAAAATTGTAAAACAAGTTTGAACTGTTCAACAAGTGCTGCAGGTGTTTTGCTTTCTAACCTTATCAGCCTTCTCATCTTTGACCCAAATAATATTTTTCTCTTTTATTTTCCTGTGCTTGGATACAATTGATCGCTACATACTATTTTATCATAATTTTTGAGGGAGACTATGTATACTCGCTAACACCAGTTATTGGTTTGCATCAAAATGGTTGCTATGTGTAGTTTTACTGTAGTTTTAAAAAGGCCATTATATATTATGTTCACAAGTCATTTGTGTGAATCTGGCTCCTTAAGTATCTGACAAACAACCAATGTATATTTGGCAAAAATGCAAGATTTTATATATATATTTTTATTTTAAAATTTACACAGACACATACCTATTTAAAAGGATCAAAAGTACTCTGGAACAAAATGCAAACAGGAAATGCTGCCATCATCACATTAAAAAACAACAACAACAACAACAACATACAAACAACATTTCAATACAGACTTGTAGAAGTTGGTACTTCATCATACAACACCAGTCTCACAGCTTGACCAACAATTCAGGAGCAGCATCTTCTCATAGGATAAGAAAACTTAATCTCATGAATAATAATTAGACACCAATACTCCCAGAGGCTTTAGAGGCTTTTTTACTTATTTTTTCTTGCATGTCTGATGATTCACTTGGCATGGACGAGGACTGTTCCCAGCTAACACATTCACTGAAGTCTGAATATGAGTGAGTCACATCCATCGGTCATTTCTATTGATCATGATAAGTGTCAAAGACCTCTAACCTCTCATGAAGAAAAAGTCTTGTGTTTGTGAAGAATTCAGACCCTGAAGACTGTTCTCTGTTGAAAGTATAATGTAGTATATAAACAAAAATAATAAAGACAAACATTTGTTTGCATCAGTTTGTTAAGTATGTCTGATTCAACTTTAATATATAGTGACAACATACTACACCATACAAAGTGCAAATGTTTAAACCATTGCTATTAAACATGTAGCTCTATTAAAGCTGGTTTGACTTTACCTTTACCAAACGTGAAGTAATATTTGAAGAGACAATAAAAGGCCTGATCTCTCATACCATATATAAGAGGACTTAGACACTTGGGGAAAACTATAAACACCACAAAACAAAAATACATTACATTTACTGCTGTTATATAGTTAGTAGACAGATAAATAGCTTCTTGGACAACTCCAACTAAGATGGACGATGCACCAAGACCCAGCTGTATTAGATGCAGAAGAACAGTCTTATTGGCTTTTTTGGCTGACAGTTTATCACAAGCAGCTGTTTTAGCCACAGCTGCTATAGAGGCATAGGTAAAGATTATAACAAAAGACACCAACACAAAAAATATACACGTGAAAGCTATATCAATGCTCTTATAGATCTGCAGTTTGAAAAGAACAATTCTTGAGCAAAATGTATTCAGAACTGTGTTTGCAGAATCCATGGAATAAAAGATAATCATTTCAGACAAACACTGAATCAATCCCAAGACCCACACAATACAGACAGCTGTGTGAGTAATTTTAAAACTGGTGAATTCTGCATGTCTGAGAGGGAAACAGATGGCAACATATCTTTCCAGTGACATTATTGACAGATTTAAGATAGAGACATGAAAGAGACCTTTTGCAGAAAGGAGAAGAAGAAGACAGATGTGTCTGATTATTAAAAACCTACAGACAGCACATATATACATTGCCAGACTAAAAATAAGACTCAGTGTATCGACCCAAAGCATGTGACCAAACAGAATATAGCGGGACGTCTCCTGAAAAACAGTCTTTTTCCTCAAAGTGAAGATCATGACCCCATTGACATAGAGAAAAACGACACTTGGTGTCACAATCAAAGATGCCTTCATTGGAGAATTTAGGTCAATTAGTCCCTGAGTGAGGTTAGATGCAGATTCATTAAAAGTAGACATTTTAGACTGAAATGTTAGATATCAAGATACAGTTAACATAGATGCTGTTAATGTTGAGCAGATCAACAGTGAAAGCTATACATTTCTTGCTAGTGGTAATCTAGATTAAGCTACTCAGAGGTAATATTGAAGCCACAGAGAGAGAGACAGAGAGAGAGAGAGAGAGAGAGTGAGAAAGAATGATTCCAGTTGCTTCAAAGTGTCACTCTTTAAATATCTTCAAACAGAATCCCACTGGGTGTTTTGTTTGTGTATATGTGTGTGTGTATGAGGCTGTATGGTCGTGGTGAAAAACAAATTAATTTGACAGAATCGACTTGTTCAAATATTTAGTAAAAACTGTTATATTGTGAAATACTGTTGTCTAAAATGGTGACTTTTATTTTTTATTTGTATTTATTCTTGTGATGCCACATATGAAATTTCAACATTATTACTCTACACTTCAGTATGTTCACTTAGAAATTATTGTAATATGCTTTTTTTGTGCTCAGTTAATAATTGCTCTTGACTTTAATTAAAAATCACGTGTTATGCACCATAGAGTACTTTTTCTTCTTTTTTTCCCCTGAACTAATCATCCATGCATAACTAGTCCTGCTGTTTTCATGTCACATAATTGGTGCAAATACTTTCCTTCACAAAAATAAAAAAATAAGTTGCCATATCTAAGGGCGCAATGTGCTTTGAAAATGAAAAATTGTGAAAAAGGTTTAACACAATTAAATGCTTGCATAATTTGCTTCAGTTGAATTGATCTGTTTCAACTTTAATATATCATCACAACATATTACACCAAATCAAGTGTAAATATTTAAACCATTGCTATTAAACATGCAGCCCTATTATAACTGGTTTGACTTTACCTTTACCAAACTTGAAGTAATATTTGAACAGACAGAAAAATACCGTATATAAGTGGACTTAGACACTCTCACACTTAGAAAACTACACTCTAAAAAACGTTGGGTTATTTATTTAACCCAATAGTTGAGTTCAAAATATTTGGTGCTTTGTTGGGTTATTTTAACCTTTTATTGGGTTATTTATTTAATAACTCAACCAGTTGGGTTAAGATTTTTGAATTTCAACAGTCAACTGATGTAACTGACACAGAACAGCTATGCGTACGTGATGTTGTTTTGCGTTATAAAGTGTATTTAAGCTCTAAAACGCAGTAATATATATATATTTTTTTCTTTATCAAAGTGCCTCTCAACCGAGCCGTGTTTTTTTTATATCCGTTTCACCTGGACTCTTAATTAGTGATGATGCAAACGCGCGCTTCTTAGCCGATCTATCTGCGGATAAAAACGCTTTCTCTTCCTCCCGGGTTTATCTCTACAGCTGTTGAAGGAACTGATACACATATTTAAGGTATTTTGCCGTCATTCTAGCCTTTAAGACCCAGTGGAGACATCAACCCGGAGTCGCGTCCAGTTTTGGTTAAGGTATGTTGTCTTTTTATTAAAAAACATTGTCCTTTCGCTAGGAAATTATATTGTAACATCTAAATGTTAATATAGTCACATAAACATGCTAAATTTTATTTAGGAAGTTGCTGGTTTTCCCAAGAACTACGGAATCGGAGCATTATATTATTGGTTATCACTCGCAGCTAGAGGGCGCTGAATGGATCGCAACGTTTCATTCTGTAGCAAAGAAGAAGAGCAGAGCAGAAGCTTGCTATATCATATTATATCAGAAGAGGATTTGTTGTCCATTTCAAGGTAGGTACTTGATTATTAACTATTGACAGTTAAATGTTATTATTACTGTTTGTCTGTACTGTATTAAAGGCCCTGAAAATTGCATTTTTCCCTACATCTTATACTAACATACAGGGATGAAACCACATCCTGATAATGTTAGATGCTAAAAGAAATGTTTAATCAGTTAAATGTCATACAACCATTAAATATATATATATATATCTGCATGAATTCTGCATGTCTGAGAGGAAAACAGATGGCCACATATCTCTCCAGTGACATTACGACAGATTTAATATAGAGACATGAAAGAGAGCTTTTCCAGCAATGAAAAGGGCAAGACAGATGTTTCTGATTATTAAAATCCTACTGATGGCACATATGAACAAAACCACAATCATAAAAATATTTAATGTATCAACCTAAAGCATGTGACCAAACAGAATATAACGAGACATCTCCTGAAAGACAGTCTTTTTCCTCAAAGTGAAGATCATGACCTCATTGACATGCAAAAAAACAACACTTGGTGTCACAATCAAAAATGCCTTAGTTGGTCCATTTTGATCAGTCAGTCTCTGAGTGAGGTTAGATGCAGATTCATTAAAATCAGAAATTCTTAGAAATGTCTGTTAACACAGATTATGTTAACACTAATCAGAGTAACAGTGAAATCTACAAATTCCTTATTACTGGTAATCAAGAGTATGCTCCTTCCTCATATGTTGTAGTCACAAGCTTCCTCACAAGCTGAAGTCACAAAGAAAGAGAGAGAAAGAATGATTACAATGCTGTCAAATGATTACTCTTTAAATAACTTTAACCTGAATCCCACTGCGAGTTCTATGTGTGTAAGTGTGCGTGTATAAATAATATGGCCATGGTAAAAGAACAGTTCATTCACTATTTCTACTAATTTATGCAAACATCTTCAAAATGGAATAAATCAAATAATAAAAAGAAGACACGCTTCCTAAAGCTGTATATTGTAATCTAATTAGGACATAAGTTACCAAATTATGCCTATTTTGTAACTATTGTATTCTGTGGAATTGCGTTTTGCCAAATTAATCTTTTTCTAACTCCATTTAAACAATTTTTTTGTTTTTATTTATAATTTATTTAGCAAAGGTTTTCAGTAACACGTGTTAACTTCATTTCATGTCGACTGCATGGTCAATGAAAACCATTAGTGAATGCAATGCCCACATATTATAATGCTTTCTGATGTATAGTAAACTTTGTATAAAATAATACAAAGTAGTAACAACCCAATGCCCAGCATGGTCTGAATGTCTATAACACCGATTAAACAGGAAAGTCATTAAAAATAGCTTGAGTATGTAATCGTATGACCCCAAATCAGAAAAGGTTGGGACAGTATAGAAAACGTCCATAAAAAAAAGAAAGTAGTGATTTCTAAATGTACTAATATAAGTACCGATTGGATACCGAAATTTTGTCAACCCTGATGGTCCCCAACCAACTTGGTGGATTATGAAAAGACCAAAGAATCAAAGAAAGTACCCAAAAATAGGTGTTCCTAGGTGTTGGATTGTAGCCAAAGATGCAAAAGGTGCTTCAAGACCTCTATTCAGCAAAGGCTGTGAATACTAGTGTTCACTTGATTTTTTTTTAATACATTTGTAAAGATTTAAAAATACATATTTAATTTTGTAAATATGGGGTTCTGTTTTTAAAATTTTGAGGGTTATGAATTTAATCCATTCTGGTATAAACATAACAATAACATAACACAATATGGAAAAGGTGAAATGCTACAGTATGACAACTTTTCGGATACATTGTAAGCGATGTTAATTTCTATAATCTCAGCAAAACCAAAATCAACCCTCACATTTATCTTTTATATCACATTTCCAAGTGTGTTCACAGTTAAATAAAAAACAAAATCAGCTAATTATATTATTGTATGAAAGTTAAAGGTGTGTTTTCTTTGGTCAGTTTTATATGGACCCAATCTAAAGAAAGCAGCTACAACTGACTAACAGACATGCCCACAGATTAAATAAAAGGATATCTATCTGGGTGCACAACTTCAAAGACATGATCAGAATCTTTATTATATTATACTTTTGAGCTTTATTTTTTCATATCATAAAGTTAAAGTCTCTTTGTATTTACCATTATGGTGATTAATGCTCCCCTTAGTTGTCTTCTTGTTTTTTGACATTGGTTTTCTCATCATTTGTTGAAATAACATGCTAACACTGCCATTTACACATGAGAAATTAGCATAAGAGTGCTCAAAATCACCATACATCTCTCTCTCTCTCTCTCTCTCTGTGTCTATTTGTATCAGAACATCAACACATTAGCAGCCTGGATAAGGATAGAGATGGAGGAGAGACATCTCATTACACTTCAACAATTTATTTCTTTGTCTCATTTTGAAGGTGAATAAACTTACCACTTCCAAATATTTTTATTTTTATTTTTTTTATTTAAGTTGATCCAACAGTATAAAATTACTACAGTGTCATACAACAGTTTACAAAAATCATTACAAACTCAGCAAGTGTGAAACATTTAGCATATCTCTTTGAAGCAAACTATATTGTTAATAAGTCTGTATGCTTGTATTCTTTGCCACAGTTATTTGTGGTAGTCTCGTCAGTTCGATATATCATTACAACATATAAAGTACAACCTTTTAAACATGTAACTCTATGGCAACTGGTTTGACTTTACCTTTACCAAATGTAAAGTAATATTTAAACAGACAGCAAAAAGCCTGATCTCTCATACCATATATAAGGGGACTTAGACATTTGGGGAAAATTATAAACACTAGAAAGCAAAAATACATTACATTTAATGCAGTCATGAAGTCAGTATAAACATAAATAGCTTCTTGGACAACTCCAACTAAGATGGACGATGCACCAAGACCCAGCTGTATTAGATGCAGAAGAACAGTCTTATTGGCTTTTTTAGCTGATATTTTATCACAAGCAGCAGTTTTAGCCACAGCTGATATAGAGGCATAGGTAAAGATTATAACAAAACATACTAGCACAAAAAATATACATGTGAAAGCTATATCAAATTTCTTATATATCTGCAATCTGAACAGAGTAGTCCTTGAGCAAAACAAATTCATTGCTATGTTTGTAGTATCAAAAGAATAAAAGATAATCATCTCAGACAAACACTGAATCAAACCCAAGACCCAAACAACACCTATAGCTGTGTGAGTAATTTTGAAACTGGTGATTTCCGCATGTCTGAGAGGAAAACAGATGGCCACATATCTCTCCAGTGACATTAATGCCAGATTTAAGGTTGATACCTGAAAGAGAGCTGTGGCAGCGATGAGAAGAAGAAGACAAACATTCTTTATAATTAAAATCCTACTGACAGCACATATATACAACACCACACTCATAAAGAGATTGAGAGTATCGACCCAAAGCATCTGACCAAAGAGAATATAGCGGGACGTCTCCCGAAAAACAGTCTTTTGCCTCAAAGTAAAAAGCATGACCCCGTTGACATAGAGGAAAATAACACATGGTGTCACAAACAAAAATGCCTTAGTTGGTGCATCTTGATCCATCAGTCTCTGAGTTAGGTTAGATGCAGATTCATTTAAATGAGACATTTTTAGAAAAATATCAATATATAATTAAACAGAGATGCTGTTAACACTGAACAGAGTTCTTTGTAATCCCCTACTAATCTTTGCCATCACATGATGAAAAGAAAATGACAAGAGTGCTGTCAGAGTATCACCCATTAAATATCTTCCAAATGAATCCCACTGGATGTTTTGTGTGTGTGTGTGTGTGTGTGTGTGTGCGTGTGTGTGTGTGTGTGTGTGTGTGTGTGTGTGTGTGTGTGTGTGTTTGCGCGTGCTCACTGGATTGAAGAACATTATGTGGACCCACATTCCTCATATCATTCAGGTTTCTGGCCACCCCACTGTATTATGAGACATACAGATACCTGCAATTCAAATCTTATAATAAACATTTTAATTATTTTTTTTTATAAATGTAAACCTTCAGAAAGTTCTCTTTAATGGCTGGGTTTAGGAGATAGAAATAATGATTCAAATTATTGTTTTGTACATATTATACTCAAATGACAGACTAAAAAAAAATATTACAATGCCCGCTTTTATAAAGATATGGAGCTCCACTGTAACATCAGTATCTGGATAGCTGAATCTGGTAAAATATGAAAACTGAAATGACTGAAAATGAAATCGATGTATGGAAAAGTCAATGTCCTGACAAGCACATTAAGGTATGATTGATGTACATTACAATGATATGCGTGGTCTACCCCCTTATGTATATTTTGCATATCATCCACATACATAAATTTGAAGCTGTAAATGACTTATTATAGTGTTTGTCATTTCAAAAAGTAAAGGAAAAACAACATCTTTTAAAACACCATATCTTTCCTTGTTTTCCAAAAAACACATTTTATATAGTTTATCAATCCTGTTAAGCATAGATTAGGTAATGTGTTGAAATAGCAATGAATCAAAGCAAGAAAAAGCTTTTTTTCTATTAGATAAACAGTATATACATTTCAACACTATACAACAGAAATTTCAGTGCTTCACATTGAGGGAAAGTGATATTATCTGTGCAGTTTAGAGATAGTTCTATAAATTTAAAGACAATATATTGCATTGTAGCAGAATTGATGCAAGATTTATTGACACGCATTTGTTAAATAAAAGATATTTTAAACAATTTAATGTCGTAGAATTAGGAAAGCTGCAAAAGCTTTTACCAAATGAACTTGCAATTAGAGAATCACTCAAATAATTATAAAAATGAAATAGTGATTAGTTAAACTTGAATATGCTGTATCATACTTTTTTGTCATTCAATGAAGAAGCTTATTCAATTCAATTCATCTTTATTTGTATAGTGCTTTTATAATGTAGACAGCCTACTAATCCTGCCTGCACCCAGTACCTGCCACCATAACACAAGTATTCCAAGGACCTTCACAGCATCCAAATCCTTGGTTACTGCCTGTTTTATCCAACTTGCTGGCTTTGCTCCCCTGTTCTCCTAACATTCAAACTTCTAGGGTACACCCCCACCACTCACATACATTTCTAGAGGTTCTATCCAACTCTTTGGCTCTCTAATCTTTCCTCAGACTAATCATCCCTCAGCTCAGACTTAGTGCTTGGAGCCCTCTGCTCCACTTTGGGCCATAAAGTCCAGCACTCTATTTAGGTCTGTTGACCTGTTGGCTCCTACTTGGCATCATCTCCCTTGCCTCCACTAATGTCTATCATCCTGTACTCTGATGTCACCATGGTTCACCTTGTTTTACTATGTTTTGCTCCTAGTTTCCTTTGTTCCCCATATTGTATTTGTTGCCATAGCTACTTTGGTGGCCTGATTCTAAATTGATTGATTTTCTTTACCTGTCTATATATGTTTGATCACTCCTTGTTCAGTATTGCCTATTCTGCTGTCTTAAAAAAAAGACGAATAAACAGGGCTCAAACAGGGTGGCACAGTGGGTAGCGCTTTCACCTTACAGCAAGAAGGTCGCTGGTTCGACCTTTGGCTGGGTCAGTTGGCATTTCTGTGTGGAGTTTGCATGTTCTCCCCTTGTTGGCGTGGGTTTCCTCTGGGTGCTCTGGTTTCCCCACAAGTCCAATGACATGCACTGAGTTGGGTAAGCTAAATTGTCTGTAGTGTATGTGTGTGAATGAGCGTGTATGGGTGTTTCCTAGTAATAGGTTGCAGCTCGAAGGGCATCAGCTGCATAAACCATATTTTGGATAAGTTGGTGGTTCGTGCCGCTGTTGCGACCCCTGATGAATAAAGGGACTAAGCCAAAAAGAAAATTAATGAATGAACGGAACTTTAAACAAAATGATTTATTAGTAAAATAACAAAACTGAGCTGAAACAGACACGCATCATGACTCTGGTGAACATCTATAGATAAATGCATAAGGTTTTGCTCCTCAAAATTCTACTACGTTTATTTTATTTTAATTATTTGTTATGCATTTGCTCAAGTGATGAATAAACTGAATGTTCATGTATTGTTAAGGCATGATCAAGCCACTAATGTGAGGTGGAAGTAAACATTTCATTTAATATGAGAGAAATAATTATATATTAACATATTTATAGATACACAGATCATACAAGTAACGTTATTTTCAGTTACAGATCAGTTATTTTAGAACACAGTGATTAAACACTTCATTTTATGAAACAATCCACTTTATTTTCTTCACTGGAGCAGATCAATATCAAGCAAGTCTGCTGTCCAAATCTTTTTATGTCTCATGTTCAAAAACAGCGTGAAAACATAATCATTTAGCAATAACATAAGATTTATCATATGACTATGTGCAACAGGTTGGTTGTTTTAGCCTGATTAGGAAAGTCTTTACAGCAAATTACATATAATTTTATCTCAGATTATCATCATGTACAAGAACATATACAATATATTCAATTGAGTGCTGTAATAAGTGCTTTTATCAATTATTGTTACTAAGCATGCTGCTCTTTAATAACTGGATTAACTGTACCCCCTTTGCCAAAAGTAAAGTAATACATAAATATACAGCTGAAGGCCTGGTCTCTCATGCCATAAATAAGAGGACTTAAACATTTGGGGAAAATTATAAACACTAAAAAGCAAAAATAAATCACATTTACTGCAGTCATAAAGTCAGTATTAACATAAATGACTTCTTGGATAACTCCAGCTAAGATGGACGATGCACCAAGACAAAGTTGAATTAAATGCAGAAGAACAGTCTTATTGGCTTTTTTGGCAGACATTTTATCACAAGCAGCAGTTTTAGCCACAGCTGTTATAGAGGCATAAGTAAAGATAATAATAAACCATACTACTACAAATAACATACATGTAAAAGCTATATCAAGATTATTGTAGATATGCAGCCTGAAAAGAGTAGTTCTTGAACAGAACAAATGCATCGCTATGTTTGTAGTATCAACGCAATAAAAAATAATAGTCTCAGATAGAGGCTGAATCATACTTATGATACAAACAACACTAATAGCTATGTGAGTTCTTTCAGAACTGGTGATTTCTGCATGTCTGAGAGGAAAACAGATGGCCACATATCTCTCCAGTGACATTAAAGACAGATTTAAAGTAGAGACCTGATACAGAGATGTTGCAGCAATGATAAGGAGAAGACAAACATTCTTCATAATTAAAATCCGACTGACAGCACACATATACATCACCACACTAACAAAGAGGTTGAGAGTATCGACCCAAAGCATCTGACCAAAAAGAATATAGCGAGAAGCCTGCTGAAAAACAGCCTTTTTCCTCAAAGTGAAGATCATGACCCCGTTGACATAAAGAAAAACAACACATGGAGTCACAATCAAAAATGTCTTCACTTCTGTATATTGATCCACCACTCTCTGAGTGTTATTAAATGTAGATTCACTAAAATTAGACATTTTCAGAATTGTAAATGATGAAGACCAAATTAATCACAGAGCTGTTAGTGAAACCTGAATAAAGTTTACAAATCTACAGTATGCGCTGCAGGTGCTGGGTGCTTCTGAAGATGAATACCAGAGCATCACATTTTAAATACTGTAAGACTAAATCCCAGTGGGTGGTTTATGTGTGTACATCAGGAAGCATGCCACAATAGCAAAATACTGTTTATCACAATTTTAAGGGACATTTGTCTGTTTTTTAATATTTTCCTAGCTTTATGCATTTATTATATCAACACCTGAATGTGAGTTTCATTTAAAAAGTCAACAGTCCTAGAATAGGTGTAGAATAAAAATAACGTGTGCACCCAAACACAATCAAGCCTTTTTGAAAACAGTTGACTGATCATCCCTTTATGTATATATATATATATATATATATATATATATATATATATATATGTGTGTGTGTGTGTGTGTGTGTGTGTGTGTTTTGAATCTGGAGGTTCAAAATAATACCCATTTTAATATGATTTAAAATCTGATTTCTTGCTGTGAGGGTAATCTGATTTTACAGCAGCCACTACTTGATTTTTAGTGTCTTCAGTCCAGTGTTTTGTGCTGTTTTGGGACCTCCAGAGTTATTTTAACGGCCTCCTAATCTCCCGCATCAACCCCCCTCCTACACCCCCCCTCGATGTCACGGATTGGCCAGGCTCTCCCGGCACTCATCAACCCAGAGCACTATCACCTGCCTTCTGATTGACACACAGCTGTTTCCTATCACCGAGCACCCATAAAGACCCCATCATCACGACACTCAGACGTCCGGGCTCGTTGACTCGAAAGCGGACTCTGAGTGTCTCCCTGGCACTATCAGCACTCTATTTGAATTGTTATCATTACTTACCCAGTCTCTCTGTCTCTCCGTAGTTCCTCCTGTTCCCTGAGTCTTCCGTCAGTGGTCCTGTCGTCATCTGTCCAACGTCTGTCAAGTTATCTGGTGTGTGTCGTCCATCCTCCTCACGTATCCTCTCCTCCTGAAGAAGTTAAAGTCTGTTCCTGATCCTTCCTCCACGTATCCTCCTGGTGTTTCTCCAAAGTGTTATATGTTGTCAAAATAAACTCACCTATACGTTTCACTAACCTCCGATCTCCGTCTGCTTCATAACACTCGACAACCCGCCCCCCAATCTCCCTCATCCAAAAGGAAGCCATATGTTAACAGTGTTCAGTGGGGTTGTTGGTTTCTCTGAGCTTGAAGGCATATACATAAATATTTTTTTTGTGGCAAGCTCTGCAGTGGAGCGTTGTCATGGTCATAGGGTCACCACAGCTGGCACAAAATCAGCTGAAAGCACTTTCGATGCAGAAATATAAAGAGAAACTGTGAATGATAATTGAGATGTGAATGGTAATTGAGCTTAACTTCCCTGAAACTTCCCATGCTAATGCTTGTCTCTCTCTGTCCCAGAGTCTGACCCAGTCTCCTGTATTGCCATCTCATTTACCTGGAGCGGCTTCACCTTCTCGGCCAGGAGAATCACACTGCATGACTGCACCTCACCTTTATTATAAATAAATCACCCTTGTGAAACTTGCTTTCACATTTTTATTACTTGTCTGTGTTTTTTTTTCTATGTCCGGCCACACTTGGCGGAGAATGCAGGCAAATTAGAGGACAAATCACCACAACACAACCTGTGAGTAACCATCATTCTCACATCACTGTTTTGTTTCTTAGGGTGTACTCACGCTATGTACAGTTCCCTTCAACCGGGCCAAAGCACCCTTCTCCCCCCTTCCGTCTCCCCCGAAGGCCCGCGGTCACATTGCATTCGGGCCTGAGCACGCTTACGTCATCGATGATGCGCTATTCAGTGTAAGAGAAGCGCTCTCAGAGATTTCAGTGGAGATTTCTTTATATCATTATATCGTTTTAGTCGTTTGATATGCAGTGATACACAGTCAAATATTCCGCCGTACAGACGCTTATAAACAATCATAAAGTCCTCATGCTGCAGGAATTAGAAGGTTTACTAAAGGCGCAGCTGTCGTGCAGAGAGGGGTTTGCGTCTTTAATAAACTACGAGAGTGTGTGTTCATTAAACAGTAAGAATGATTAATAAATCCATATGAAACAGTCCCTAAAAGTCATGTCTCCTCTTCAGTTTCAGGCTTCAGCACGCTTTGCACTCTCACTACAAGCGTACCGCGCCAAAGCCCAAGTGAACTGGGCTCAGGCACACCTCTTCCAACCGGGCCACTCACACTTCTAAAATTATCTGGGAAACGGGCCTGAGCACGGTTCGGATAGCGTAGTGTGAGAACGCCCTTAGAATGGACAGGGACTCATCTGTATTACTTTACAAATATCTGCAGCACTACAGAGGATGTCATACACCAACCTTCAGAGCTCTTTACCCAGCAGCAGATGGTTTTTGCTTACTTACACGTTTGAGGTAATTGCAGGAAGAGAACAGAGTCACAGCAGGTATATTATTCCCAATATTCCCTTGAACTCCCAAAGAATAATGACTATGATGCCCTAAATAAAGAGATATTGACCAGAGTAGGCTTCTCGTCGGTGCCGCCCAACAGTTCACTGCATGGACCTTTGTTAATACAGCCCCAGTATGAGCCCAAGCAGTTCATTTCATTCATTTTAATCTGTATATATATACACATTAAACTGAGGTTAAATCGAGGTTCTGACTCACTGTGGTAGTTAAAAATTCAAGGATGTCCTTCGAAAAAAGTAGGGGTTTAACCCCGGTATCCGGTAATTTAACAACTGGTCTCTGTCCATCATGACCTCCCCATCTGACGCCCCCATCCAACCATCCCCATATCATAATTGGCTTCATCACTCTGTCTCCTCTCCACCAATCAGCTGGTGTGTGGTGTGAGGTCTGGCGCAATATGGCTCCCGTTGCATCATCCAGGAGGATGCTGCACACTCATGGTGAATGAGGAGATTCCCCCAATGTGTAAAGTGCTTTGCGTGTCCAGAGAAGTGTTATATAAATGAAAGGAATCACCTAGTGACAAGAGCATTGCTGTCCTTGACACGGAACATCCACTGTAGCGGAGTGTGGTCCGTCACCAAGGTGAAGCTTCTTCTCAGCAGGTAATATTGTGGTTCCAGGACCATCTATTTATGGCAAGGGCATCATTCTCCACGGTTGCATATCTGGTCTCTGCGGGTTTGAGTTTTCACTTGATGAAGGTGACTGGGTGGCTCCCCTTCATCCTGAACCTGCAATAGCACCACACCCAGCCCCATATCTGATGCGTCCATCTCAAGCGGCAACCTCCCGCCCTCCCTCAGGAAGCCAATACGGAAGTAACAAAAACTGCAATTCATCGAAAATTCCGCTAGTCCTGGCTCCATAATATAGCAAATCTCAAATGAGCCCACTGGTGAAATGGTCAACTTTACAGCAGAAAAAAAGGTGTTTACAGCCTGGTACAAAGAACGATTTTGGTTCATATAGCTTATATTATCCTTCATGATAACTGTGAGGGGGGTGAATTTTTTTTATAACTCATCCGTTTCCTTTATATTAAGCTAAATTAAGTTTGCATAATTAAGGGCGTGGCCACTTGAGTGACAGCGAGTCCCGCTGGTCGCCGTCATGTCTGATTCCGGCTGATTATGGCATATTCATCGTATTTTTGTGTTGTTTTATTTGGCTTTACACAGTCAGTTGCCTTTTGGAATTATTTCCTGCAATTATCAGATAATATGGCATGCTGTGTGCACTTAATTGTGCTCACAAACCATTCACGTGGCCTCCGTTTCCCAGGTGAGTGAAATTATATACTTATACCATCTCTATAAATGTAATTGCTTTATTTAGGATAATTTATGATTTATAATGTACTTCAGAACTCTAATGCACTCCAGAATCTGACAGATTGATCAGCTGTAGTCTATAAAATCTTCATCTGAAGCGTTGTCATACAGTGTTCTGCCTGGATTTCCTAAATATCCCCGCATTTACTAACACAGACTATATCTGAAGTATTTGGATGTAATCTGCACTTTCTTCCTGTTAAAAAACGTCTTTAGAACGATTTAGGTGGCTTGATGTATTACAACAGTGTTTTCAACAGACTAAACACTTTATTGATATAGTGTACAACCAAGCACATGTGGTCAGAACACAAACAAGTCGCAGGTAAATGACATATGTGTTTCTCCCATAAGAAAGCCCTTAGCTAAATGCCAGCATGCGTCCCGTAGCTCTGCTCACGCTCCGCCCACGCTCCGCTTCTTTGCCCTTGTTTGGTATGCCTCGGTTGGTGCGATGACGGGCGAACAAAATGGCGACTGTTGGCCACGCCTACTAGTAGCTTCTTTTGGGTTCATCAGAAACCTATGGTTGACGTCACGGATACTACCTCCATATTTTTTAGTCTATGGTCCATCTGCAGGATGAAGGGACAGTTGAAGTTAGGAGCATGAAGCATCAGTGAGGATGTGAGGGCCACCTTGAGCTGACTATCAAGGATAAATTGGAAAGGAAACCCAGATAATAACCAGCCAAACCCAAGAAAGCTCATACCTGGACCTTATTCTGGGGCTGCTCAGCCTGCTGCACCGATTACACTTTATTTGACTGTGGCTTGACGAGCCCCCATCCAACTTGCCATTTTTTTGGCAGTTGGAAGTTAGTCCAGCCTAGCGCAGTTCTGTCAGCACTCTCCACAGCCAGGTGAGATGATCTTTCCAGTACCAAAAGTGGATGACAGCATCATCCAGGTAGGTTGCAGCTTAGGATTGGTGGGGACAGAGCAGGATGTTTATAATGTGTTGAAATGTGGCAGGTGCCCAGTTCAGCACGAAGGGTAGCACTTGGTATTGCCAGTGGCCGCTGGTGGTGCTAAAAGCCATCTTTTCTCTCACATTGAGAGACAGGAGCATCGTCATGACTATCTTTCCCTGGAGTGGCTACACCCATGGTTAGAGGAATACATGATCATATGAGACAAATAATTTTCCACTCAAGTTATTGAAAACTTAATGAAGCCTTGTTATTTAAGTATTATTAGATAGTGTTCTCATTCAAACTAATGCCTTCTGAAGTATTTGGCTCTAGTTTGAAACTAAAGATTACAGACTTTATAAAATACAGTTAATTTCACATGCTACACACCCTACAATGTTTTAATTATCTGCAAAACGACAACAAATACATTTCTTTACATGCATACTAAAGCATACACAAATATTAGCAAGAATACACTTAAGCAAATAAACACTTTTTAAAAAATAAATATCCAAATTTGTGAATTTGAATGGAGCAGATGGTTTGTCGCCAGCCTACTGCTACCTTATTAGAGGTTCGTAATTAGGCAATTAAATGGGAACAAGAGGGGATGCCTGGGGGAGCAAGGGGGCGTAGTCAGTCAGTCCCATTAATTATGGTATACAATATGAGGTACTCAGTGGAACACCCACTGGAGTAGTTAGGTCATCACAACAGTCAGAGTTTGGAGAATTAAGGGAAATATTGTGACATTTAAATCAGCTCACTCAAACGTTTGCACGATTTCAAACGTCACATGTACAAAATCATCCTTCTCGATCAGGTCCAATTGTTTGTAGACATGTCAGCAACCAGGCCATTTCGCCCGTGAATGTGGGGGACAAAGGGGTTTCCCACATCCTCCTCAGGCCACGTCTGGTTCTGCTGCAGCTGAGAACTGACAACTGCGTTAACCGCAACCATCGGAAAACTAGTCCCCACCAGGCTGAGGAGTCACAGCCTGGGTGGGGAAGGTATTGACTCAAGTAAGATTCTCGCACACCGTTCAGTTTCTAAATTGATTTCCCCTTGCCCACATGTGATTGCCCACGTGTTGCAGTGCCCTGTTTGGTCGACACCAGTTTAATGGTGTCAACAATTACAGAGAGTTGTTTTCGACAACATTTTGAGCCCTGGGGCCTGGATCGCCTTCAAAATTGTCAGTGGCTACTGCTTTGAGCAGCCAATGGGCTTATTAATGGTGTCCTGGTGGTTCGGGACCCTCCAGGCGGTATAAGTATGGAGGTTCCTGGAGTATTGGGGATGAACATTCTCGCCCGGTGCTAGCAGGAGCTGTTTAGGCAGCACGGTAATGCTCTGTTCAACCTACCTGTGTTAAAACAATTGCCTAGTGTGTTGAGTGCCTTACAGTATTGTCAACAAGTAAATGCTGGAAAACTTTCTGATCATGTGGGGTGTCTGCGGGTTCATGGGCATAGAGTGTGTCGCATTCCATGTGGCACCATGAAGCTAGTGGCTGCAACCTGTTCGGCTCAGTATTTTGGCCATGTTGTTTTGTTTGAGCACCCAGAGTCAGGCCTCCCTGCTGGACTTTCGGCATCACCAGTGTTGGTAAGTGTAAATCGAGGCACAGTCTATGTACCAATAGTAAATGTTGGAGCAGTGGAGGTAGTGCTTCGGCCTGCAACAGTGATGGGCAATTTGAAAAAGGTCTATGTAGTTAGTCTGCCAGCTGAAGTTAGGGAAGAAAAAACAGTGGTTGCCACAGTTCAATCTCATAGTGTGGAGTTCTTCATTATCCCAACAGGTTGAGTAACTTGATTTATCTGTTTTGTCTCCTCGTGAGCAGGGTCAGGTTAGGGCTCTCCAGCAGAAGTACCAAGCTGTGTTTTCAGATTATGAGAGTGATATAGGTTGTACCAGTCCCATTTCCCATGACATACCTTTATTGGATGATGCTCCAGTACGTCAACGATATCGGCGAATACCACCATTTGAGTATGAAGTGGTGAAGACCCATTTCAATCAGTTGTTGGGGGCTGGAATAGTTAGGGAGAGTTGCAGTCCTTACATATCCCCAATTGTTTTGGTGAAAAAGAAGGTCGGTAACCTGCGCATGTGTCTAGACTACCATCATTTGAATGCCAAGACTAGGAGGGATGCATTCCCTCTGCCTCGCATTGAGGAGTCCTTGGACTCCTTATCTGGTGCGTGCTGGTTTTCTACATTGGAGTCACTGACTTCACGATCGGGTCCCCAGACACAATAGAGCATGACACCCATGGCATGCGGGCACACAACATATTATTGTTTCGACAGACACACGAGCTGGGCGGCCGTGTGTTGTGGGCATGCAGCTGTGGGTCTGTGGGTAGGAACCCAGATGCATTGGCATATCAATTGCCTAGAGCTGTTGGCAGCGTTTCTCACTTTCCGCCGTTTTTCTCCAGTGCTGGAGTGACAACACGTGCTAGTCAGGACGGACAGCATGTCTGCTCCTCTGGAGTCATCCGCGGCTGAAATTGCTGCATGCCATTCATATTCCAGGCGAGCTCAACCATGCAGCCGACGTGCTCTAATGGCAGCCTTTACGTCCAGGAGAATGGAGACTCCACCCTGAGTCTGTCCAGCTGATATGGGCGTGCTTCGGGGATGCCCAGATCGATCTGTTTGCTTCCCCCGAGAACACTCATTGCCAGTTTTTTTTTTCCCTGACTGAGGGCTCCCACAGCACGGATGCACTAGTCCACAGATAGCCTCGGGGCATGCGCAAATATGCGTTTCCCCCCAGTGAGTCTGCCCGCGTAGTTACTGTGCAAGGTCAGGGAGGACGAGGAGCAGGTCTTGCTAGTTGCGCCTCTCTGGCCCAACCGGACCTAGATATCAGAATTCTCCCTCCTCGTGACCACCCCAGAATAAGGTTCCTACCACACCGTATAAGGATCAGGTATTGAGCCTGCAATTGCTGCCCATGGAGGAGGCAGACCCAGCCCTTTCTTTGCTGTGTCCAGTTCGCGCTTTGCAAATTTACGTGGAAGGCACACAGAGCTTTAGATCATCTGAGCAGCTCTTTGCCTGTTATGGTGGTCGGCAGAAGGGAAGTGCCGTATCAAAACAGAGGTTGGCCCACTGGATAGTGGATGCCATCTCCCTCGCTTTCCACAGCCAGGGCGAGCCGTGTCCCCCGGGGGTGCGAGCTCACTCCACTCGAAGCATTGCTTCCTCTTGGGTGCGTGCATGCGGCGCCTCTTTAACAGACATCTATAGAGCTGCGGGCTGGGCGACACCCAACACATTTGCAAGATTCTACAATCTGCGAGTGGAGCGATTTCCTCAAGGGTATTAGGTAACCTTTGGTGATTGGGGAAACACTCGGTAAGGTGTTGTAACATGCTTGCTGCGCCATTCTCCCTAACACGGAGGTACGTGTGCTTTTTCACTCTGTCAGTAAAGTTGCAGAGATTCCCCCGAGGCCCCCAGCATCTGACTCAGCGGAGGAGTTACGGGCCAGTTATGTTGTAGGTCTGCCCGCTGGTCAGCCCGCGTTCTGGGTATAGGTGCCTGCTATGTGCGATCCCCGCTGGCGATCCCATATGCTTATTTAGCCATGATGCAGTCCCCCTTCACAGGCAGGACCCGTGTCTTCCCTCACCGCTAACCATCTTATATTCATATGTGTACTCCCCCTTTTCAGGGCTAATCCTTATGCTCTTTCGCCACCAGTCTCCCCACTCGGGCAGCATGTGGCCTCTGCAGCGTCCTCCCTATCAGGACTGCATGCTTTCCCAACGTACTGTCGTATTAATTCCTAGAAATGAACTAGATGTTTTGAGACTCCCGAAAAATATATCTAAATCCGTAAATCTTCTGTTGAAGTAGGATAAGCAAGGGCCACGGAAACACGTTGAAAGTCCACGCCTCTGGTGATGCTGGTGCGCTTACGCTGTCTTTGCCTGGCATAACCTCTCATCTGGGGCAAGGTAAGGTTCATTTATTGTGGTCTTTTCCCTACATTTCCCCATAGTGGAATTTTCCAAATTGCATTGAAGTTCCTCCCCCCGATGGGGAACACTCCGGTTACTAAAGTAACTCTCGTTCCCTGAGAGTTCAGCTAAAAAAAGGATACTCAGCTCTGCTATCGCTGTTCTTTTATTTCCAAATTGATTGCAACTAGAGAAGGTCGCTGGTTCGAGCCTCGGCTGGGTCAGTTGGCATTTCTGTGTGGAGTTTGCATGTTCTCCCCGTGTTGGCGTGGGTTTCCTTCGGGTGCTCCGGTTTCCCCCACAGTCCAAAGATATGCGGTACAGGTGAATTGGGTAAGCTAATTGTCCGTAGTGTATGTGTGTGAAAGAAAATGTATGGATGTTTCTCAGAGATAGGTTGCAGCTGGAGGGGCATCCGCTGTGTAAAACAAATGCTGGAAAAGTTGGCGGTTCATTCTGCTGTGGCAACCCCAGATTAATAAAAGGACTAAGCCGAAAAGAAAATGAATGAATGAATGATTGCAATGAACATCAGCTGCGCAAGCTAAAGCTGACAACTTGGCATTTCATTGGCCCGTTTACATACTCTTTCAGACGATTGGCTTTCTGAACGAAATCCCCATAGTGGAATTTTCCACATAGCATTTCCATCCAGCATCTGTTCCACTTCAACATCCTGTCTAGATCTTTTCTCTCTCCAACAGGCCAATGCACTCTTCTCCTTCTGAGCCCTGACTGTCCACAAGAAGCTTAAACAGTAAAATCATAAGCATAATCTTTTTACAATCAGTGCATGAAGTTTGCACCACACTGAGTCGGATCAATGTGCGTAAGGCTGCTGGACCAGACAGTATTCCTGGGCGCGTCCTCAAAGCATGTGCAGAACAGCTCGCTGGGGTATTCACAGACATTTTCAACCTGTCCCTTAACCTAGCAGCTGTACCTACATGCTTTAAAACCACCTCCATTGTGCCAGTGCCGAAACACTCTAGCCCAACATGCCTGAACGACTACCGCCCTGTAGCACTCACACCCATCATCATGAAGTGCTTTGAGCGGCTGGTCCTGACACATCTGAAAGACTCTCTACCACCCACACTGGACCCACATCAGTTTGCCTACCGTGGCAACAGGAGCACAGAAGATGCAGTCTCCATAGCACTGCACTCTGTACTCACACACCTGGACAATAAAAACACTTATGCACGAATGCTGTTTGTTGACTTCAGCTCAGCATTCAACACTGTCATACCCTCTAAGCTGCTGATCAAACTTAGAGAGCTGGATATCAACACGTCTCTCTGCAACTGGGTTATGGACTTTCTGACTAACAGACCTCAGAACGTTAGATCAGGCCACATCTGCTCCACCACCATCACACTCAACACTGGTGTACCTCAGGGCTGTGTGCTGAGCCCCTTCCTCTACTCCCTTTTTACCATCGACTGTAGGCCCATGAACAGATCCAACACCATCATCAAATTTGCAGATGACACCACAGTGATTGGTTTAATCAGCAACAATGATGAGACTGCCTACAGGGAGGAGATACAGCATCTGGCCACTTGGTGCACCAACAATAATCTGCTCCTTAACACCACCAAGACCAAGGAGCTCATTGTGGACTTCAGGAAGGGACGAACAGGCTCACATGATCCCATCAACATCAATGGGATGGCCGTCGAGTCTGTCTCATCCTTCAAGTACCTGGGGACCCACATCTCAAGGGACCTCTCCTGGACCACCAACACCTCCAGTCTGGTCAAGAAGGCTCACCAGCGCCTATTTTTCTTAAGGCAACTTAAGAAGAACCAGCTGTCATCAGCCGTCCTGGTGAACTTCTACCGCTGCACAATAGAGAGCATCCTGACCAACTGTGTTACAGTCTGGTATGGAAACTGCTCTGTTGCTGAGCGCAAGGCCCTGCAGCGGGTGGTGAAAACTACCCAACGCATCACAGGGACTCCACTTCCTGCTATAAAAGACATCCAGGAAAAACACAGTCTGCGCCGAGCTCGCAGTATTCTTAAGGACTCCTCTCACCCTGCTCACAGACTGTTTTCTCTCCTGCCTTCCGGCAGGCGCTTCAGGCTTCCTCGGACAAAAACATGCCGACTGAGGCCCCGTTTACACTAGTGCGTTTTAGTTTTAAAACGGCGTTTTAGCAAGAAAACGATCCGCGTCCACACTCGCGTTTTCACCCAGCGTTTCAAGAGGTCTCCGTCTTCACTACTCCACCAGAAACATATATCACGTGACCATTGGCGCACTCTGAGCATGCGCGGTCAAGTATAAACAGGAAGCATGCGTCTCGCTCGGCATTTGGTTATTGTTAGTCAACAAACGCTGGTTGAACGATGAACGCGATGGCAAAGAAAGCGAGAGAGGTCTTTTTGAGGACAGATGACGAGGTCGAGTTCTTACTTAAAGTAACAAATTAATATAAAACATCCATGGCTATTGAAAATGCAGTGTTTACAGTGAAGACTGGTCTGTTGTCTGCCGGTGACGTTATAGCCACGTGCGCTTGACAATAAGGGAAGGATACGCAATGACCCAAAGCCCCAATCACGTAGCGAATCTCAGCAGCCACGCCTCTGTTTTCGAAAGTCTGCGTTTTCCCACGTACACACTGAGACGCTGCGGCAGCGTTTCAGAATGAAAACGCTCTCTCCAGCGTTTCTAAAACGCTCCGTTTTCGCACCTCGAAAACTCCGGCGTAGTGTGGACGGATGGCGTAACCGTAGCAAAACTTATGCGTTTTAAAACGAAAACGCACTAGTGTAAACGGGGCCTGAGGAACAGATTTTTCCCCAGAGCTGTCTCCCTTTTGAACTCTGCCCCCCACTGACTCTTCTGACCCCCACACACACCCCCACTCTCCTCATAACTTATACTCCTCACAGTCACTGCACTACTGAACATTTGCACATTTAAAAATTGCACATATTCATTGCACTGATTCACTTATCAGTGCACTGATTCACTTATCTGAACTGTACATACCCACTGTACATAGACATCTGTAATTATGTTTATCTGCACACTTTTGATTATTAATAAGCAACCTACACTGCACTGATTCATTTATGTGAACTGTACACACTCACTGTACATATACATTTGTAATTATGTTTATCTGCACATTTTTGATTATTAATAAGCAACCTGCATTGCACTGATTCATTTATTTGAACTGTACATACCCACTGTACATGTACATTTGTAATTATGTACACACCCACTGTACACATACATTTGTAATTGTTTATCTATCTGCACTCTTATTATTAATATCAACCTGTACGTACAATCATTTATTGTAAATCTGGGCTCATAACCAAGTCAACCTGTATATAATGTTCATAGTACATCCATCTGTAAATATCACCATAGTTTTTCTATAACTGCACCTTATAATTTATACCTGTATTCTGCACTTGCTGCTATTGCACTTCTGGTTAGACCTAAACTGCATTTCGTTTCTTTGTACTTGTACATGTGTAATGAAAATAAAGTTGAATCTAATCTAATCTAATCTAATGTGCGCAAAATTGTCACTATTCAGCAAAATTTGCTGATTTATAGCAAATACAAGTTGTCTTTGTGCATGTCTATTGAAATAGCCCATCACAGGTTACTATAGTGAAAGGATGTAAATTATCATTGGCATTTGCTTTATTGGAAAATGTCTTTTTCAGCAAAAAGGCCCATACAGATGCTGATAAAGGTCAGGGCCTGGCTAAGATGTGTGTGGACTTATTGTCGTTTTATGAAGTGGTCACACATGGTCACAGTGAAGCATTGGATTGGTCAGTTGAATGTCTCAGTAGTAAAATCTCATTCCTACAATATGTAAAAATCCAAACGTTCTCCATAAAACCACTAAAAACTTTAAAAAGTTTGAATAAATAAAATGCAACATGTAATTGAATTAAATATATACACTTGGTTCACTGAGGCAAGCATGTGCATTACACAAACAACAGAAAAAACCTGCCCCTCATCATAATTAAACACTTTATTTTACAAAATAATTTACTCTATTGTCTTCAAAAATGAGCAGATTAAAAGCAAGGCTGCAAAAAGCTTTTGTCCAACCCACAAAGTGCAAGATCACTTCAGTTGAAATAAAAACATAATGATTATTTAATGTTGCATTGTCAGAAACAGTGTAAAAATGATATCATCCCAACAAAACAAAACAGTTTTTCCATATCAGCTGATTGACTGTTCTTTTGCAACAGGTTAGTTGTTTTAGTGTGATTCAGATTCATATATTTTCTACAATAAATTAGTAATTACCTGTTACATATCATTTTTGTCTAATATCTCCATGTACACAAACATATTTTGTTTAACTTAAAGCTATTTTTAAGTTACGGCTACTAAGCATTGCTCTAAGATAAGTGGTTTAACCGTACCACATTTACCAAATGTAAAGTAATATAAGAATATACAGCTGAAGGCCTGGTCTCTCATGCCATAGATAAGAGGGCTCAGAAATTTGGGAAACATTATCAACACCAAAAAGCAAAAATATATAACATGTAATGCAGTCATTAAGTCAGTGTTAACATAAATGA
>CAIGQQ010038251.1:5360221-5405255 GCA_903798035.1 Danio albolineatus
GCCAGATAAGAGAAAGATCTACCACCTACAGTTGATTTTGATATTTTGGGAATAATTAATTGTCCAGAATTAATTGAGCGTAGCGGACGTGATGGGCTATAATAAATCAGGAGCTCCTGCAAATAGTGGGGAGCCAAGCCGTTCAGGGCTTTGTAGGTAGTCAGTAAGATTTTTAAATTTATACGATATTTAATAGGGAGCCAATGCAATGCTGAAAGAACTGGAGTAATATGATCATATTTCTTTGTTCTAGAAAGCACTCTAGCAGCTGCATTTTGAACTAGCTGAAGTTTGTTAATCAGGCCAACAGGGCAGCCGCCTAGTAATGCATTACAGCAATCTAATCGAGACGTCATGAAAGCATGAATGAGCTTTTCCGCATCAGACATTGATAGCATGTGTCGAAGTTTGGCAATATTTTTAAGATGAAAAAAGCAGTTTTACAGATGCTTGAAATCTGGCCTTCAAATGACAGGCTGCTATCAAAAATCACCCCCAAATTTTTGACTGAAGATGAGGACTGAACTAAGAATCCATCAAGGGTTAGACAGTGTTCTAAGTTTTTGTGTGTGAGATTTTTGGGACCAATAAGCAAGACCTCAGTTTTATCTGAATTTAGTAATAAGAAGTTATTAGTCATCCAATTTTTAATATCAGCTATACAATCTGTTAATTTAGTAAATTCAAACAAATTACCAGGTTGAGAGGAGATATAAAGTTGTGTATCATCAGCATAACAGTGGAAGCTAACTCCATGTTTTTTAATGATATCACCTAGCGGTAGCATATATAGTGTGAAAAGTAAGGGTCCAAGAACTGAGCCTTGTGGTACCCCACAGTGTACTTTTGATCTGTATGATGTCTCTTCATTAACTGATACAAATTGATAACGTTCCGATAGATAAGACCTGAACCAGGCCAATGCAGTTCCTGTAATACCAACATAATTTTCATGCCTGTCAAGGAGAATATTATGATGAATTGTATCAAATGCAGCACTGAGGTCCAATAGCACTAAGAGAGAAATGCAACCACGGTCGGACGACAGAAGGAGGTCATTTGTGACTCTTAGGAGTGCGGTTTCTGTACTATGAAATGCTCTAAATCCAGATTGAAATTTTTCATAAATATTGTTTCTTTGTAGGAAGGAACATAGTTGAGCCGATACGATTTTTTCTAAAATCTTTGATAGAAAAGGCAAGTTTGAAATTGGTCTATAATTTGCTAGTTCTTTAGGATCAAGCTGTGTTTTTTAAATAAGAGGCTTAATGACAGCTAGTTTAAAAGTTTTAGGAACGTATCCTAGGAGTAGGGATGAATTCAAAATGTTAAGAACAGGTTCAGAAACTTCTGAAAACAATTGTTTTAGTAATTTGGTCGGTATTTTTATCCATTACCGGTCTACCATGCTCTAATTGGGACAAGGCTGTAGGAGGCAGACTGTTGGTGCTTATATTATCTCTGATATCATCAATCTTGCGTGTGAAAAAGTTCATAAAGTCATTACTGCTATGCTGAGAAATGCATGTTGATGCTTTATTTTTAGTTAGATTAGCTACCGTGGTAAACAGGACCCTAGGGTTATGTTTATTTTTTTCTATTAAAGTTGAAAAATAAGCAGATCTGGCTGACGTTATAGCTTTTCTAAAGTTAAGCGAACTTTCTTTCCAGGCCAGACGAAAAACTTCTAGTTTTGATTTCTTCCATCTACGCTCCATTTTCCGGGCTGCTGTCTTTAAGACACGTGTGTGCTCATTGTGCCATGGCGTCGGATTTTTTTCTTTTTGAAGTGTAACGGAGCAACTATATTTAATGTATTAGAAAGAACGGAATTAATAGTTTCAGTTGCAGTGTCAAGCTCTTCTAGACTGCCTGGAATGTTATAAAAATTAGACAGATCAGGTAGGTTACTAACAAAATCATCTTTGGTGCTAGCGGTGATCATCCTGCCATATTTGTGAATAGAAGATGATTTTGTAGAGCTATCAATGCACAATAAACAGGAGATTAAATAGTGATCTGAAATGTCATCACTCTGCTGCACAGTTTCAACATTATCAATATCAATACCATGTGATAATATTAGGTCTAAAGTGTGATTATGTCGATGGGTAGGCCCTGAGACATGCTGTTTCACTCCAACAGAGGCTAGTATGTCTAAGAAGGCCAGTGTTAAAGCATCTTTTTCATTATCTATATGAATATTAAAATCACCAACAATTATAACTTTGTCTGTGGCCAGAACTATTTCAGATAAGAAATCAGCAAATTCTTTTGTAAAGTCGGTATGGTGCCCTGGAGGCCGATAAACAGTTGCCAGTACAAATTTAGATTGAAATGTATTGTTTAAATTGTTCACTGAAATATACATCACTATTACTTCAAATGAATTATATTTGAAGTCAGATCGCTGAGTAGCACTAAAAATATTACTGTATATTATGCCCACGCCTCCACCTTTGCCTTTAGGACGCGGCTCATGTCTATAATGATATCCTTCAGGTGAAGACTCATTTAGGGGCATGTAATCATCTGGTTTTATCCAGGTTTCTGTTAGACAGAGAGCATCTAGCTTTAGATCCGTTATCAAATCGTTAATAAAAAGAGTTTTAGATGACAGCGATCTAATGTTCAATAATGCGAGTTTTATCTTTTGGTTAGCTTTATTTTTTGAACATCAATTAGATTGTTACCTTTAAATGGATTTGGGAGTTTTTTATATTTAGAGGCTCGGGGAACAGACACAGTCTCTATGTTCTTATAACTAGGTGATTCTATGTGCTGCAGATTATTTGAGTTGGGTAAACCGTGGAGACTAGCAGACGGTTGGTTAAGCCAATCTGTCTGCTCCCTGACCTGGGCCCCAGTTAGTCAAATGCCAGCACTAAAACTATATGCCAGATTACTAGAGAGGAGAGTGTCACATCCCTGGTCTGATCACGCTGTGTTGTGTGTTTGTTTACATGTCACAAGCGCACGTGAATGTTTTGTTTGGTCACCATGTGCTCACTGAGGCATCCCTCCTTGTTACTCAATCTTTCTATTTACATTGATTGCACTCACCTGCATTTCATGAGTAGCTCTCCTCTTTCCCTATTTAGTCCCCTCATGTGTGTCGTCCTGTGCTAGATCGTTGTTTGCGAGTGCGCTCACGCTCAGCCACTCGAGTCGAGTCGTGCCGTGTCCTGTCCTGTCTTGTCTGAATCCGTTCTCTCTCTCTGTGTGTGTGCCAGTCCAGTTGGTCTTGTTGTGTCGCTGCATTTCTCCAGAAACTCTTGCCTTCAGTATCGGGGTTTTTTCCTCATCTCCCTCTGTTTCCAGGCCGAACTTCACGTCCTCGGACTCCACCGGCCTCCTCCGATCACCGGCTTCCTCTCTCTCTCACTCGCTCCCCTGCATCCTCAACACAGCCGCGCCATTGAGCGCCCCCTGCCGGGTAATGTTGAAAAGACATTGATTTTCTGTTATAGTTTGTGACGGCTGTTTTTGCTTTTTCTTTTTTGACCTGAGGATCGCGAGAGGGACGCCCTCTGCCGGGAGTTTCTTGCACCAACATTTGAGTTAAAGACTGTACAAAGACTCTCTGTTCTGTTTTTTCCTCCTGGCTGGATTTTTTCGTTTTCCTTCAAGAATTATTATTATTTTTTCCCTGAACTTAAAATAAACCCAAGTTGGAACCTGCACCCCGTACGAACCGCTGTTACACAGCAGGGGGCGTTGCTGGGGCAGCATGAGACCAGGCTGACCAATGCTTCCAGGGAAATGGAGTTCCTGGCCAATCAGGTAGCTGAATTGACAGCTCGGGTTCATGAGCTACAGCATGACACAGCCCAGGGAGGGGAAACAGTCTTTGGCCCTCGTCACCAGCATGAGCCCAGATGCAACAACCCCCCACCTTATGATGGGGACCCGAATTTTTGCCGCGCCTTCTTATCCCAGTGCTCTGTGGTGTTCGCCCTACAGCCACTCACCTATGCAGCTGAAGAGACTAAGGTGGCCTACGTCCTGACACTCCTTACTGGCAAGGCTCGTGACTGGGGGACATCGGTCTGGGACACTCAAGCTTCTTGTTGTGCTTCGTTTGCCGAATTCAGACAGGAAATGATAAGGCTGTTTGATAGATCTGCTCAGGGCCAGGAAGCAGCTGACCAGCTGGCCCGCTTGCGACAGGCAGGCCGTTCTGTTACCGAGTACGCCATCCAATTCAAGACCCTGGCGGCGTCTTGTGACTGGAACCAGGGGGCCTGCAGTTCTATGTTCCGAGCAGGGCTGGAGGACGAGATTCAGGACGAGTTGGCCACCATCGATCTTCCTCACCACTTTGATGACCTGATCAACATGGCACTACGGGTGGAGGGACGCCTGCGCCGCCGCCGTCAACGCCTGGCATTCCGCCCTTCCTGGAGGATGGAGGACACCGTCCCTGCTTCTGATGCCTCCAACTCCGCTTCGACGAGTCCAGAGCCCATGCAGGTGGGACGCCTCCGGCTCACTCCCCAACAAAAGCAGCAACGCCTCGCCCAGGGACTGTGCTTGTACTGTGGCAAGCCAGGACATTTTGCAGTTGCTTGTCCTTTAAAAGCCACAGCTCGCCAGTGAAAAGGGGGATCCTGGTGAGCGCTACGCCTTTTTTGCACTCCTCCTCTTCTCGTACTGTTATCCCTGTCTCTGTCCAGTTTGGACATCTTTTTAATTCCTGTTCGGCCCTGATCGATTCGGGAGCTGAGGGTAACTTCATGGATCGTTCCTTGGCTGCCTTGTGGGGGATCCCTGCTCTTTCTCTTCCTGACCCTATCCCTGCCCGTTCCCTTAACGGCACCCTTATCACCACTGTTTCCCATAGCACCCCTCCTATCACTCTCATTGTCTCAGGCAATCACCGTGAGGTCACCACGCTGCTCCTTCTCGATTCCCCCAGTGCCCCGATAGTATTGGGGCACCCATGGTTAGTGCGGCATGGCCCTCAGGTTGATTGGCTGAACAATTCTGTTTTGTCTTGGAGTCAGCGTTGTCTTGCTACGTGTCTAGGTCCTGCTTCTTTTCCTGTCTCTGTGTGTCCTGTCTCGCAGGTGGAGCCAGCTGATCTGGCTGGGGTTCCGGCGGAGTACCATGACCTGCGCCAGGTGTTCAGCAAGTCTCGGGCCACTTCCTTGCCTCCGCACCGCCCTTATGATTGTGCCATAGATCTCCTCCCAGGCACTTCTCCGCCAAAGGGTCGATTATTTTCCCTTTCTGGTCCTGAAAGAGAGGCCATGGACAGGTACATTAACGAATCTCTTAAAGCTGACCTCATCCGACCCTCATCCTCTCCTGCGGGCGCTGGGTTCTTTTTTGTCAAGAAAAAGGATGGCTCCTTGCGTCCCTGTATTGATTACCGAGGGCTTAATGACATCACTATCAAAAACAGGTACCCCGTACCTCTTATGTCATCTGCCTTTGAGTTATTGCAGGGAGCCAAGGTCTTTACCAAACTTGACCTCCGGAACGCCTATCATCTTATCCGCATACGTGAGGGGGATGAGTGGAAGACCGCCTTTAACACCCCTACGGGACACTTTGAGTACCAGGTCCTTCCATTTGGTCTGACCAATGCCCCAGCGGTCTTCCAGGCCCTGGTCAATGACGTGTTGCGAGACATGGTCAATCGCTTTGTCTTTGTGTACCTTGATGATATCTTGATATTTTCCCCATCCCCACAACGGCTGCTAGAGAACCAGCTTTTTGTTAAAGTGGAGAAGTGCGTTTTCCATGCCCAGTCGGTTCCGTTCCTAGGATTCATAATTTCGGCAGGACAGATCCAGCCAGACCCCTGTAAGGTAAGGGCCGTTGCCGAGTGGCCAACTCCTGACTCCCGTAAGACTCTGCAGCGATTCCTGGGGTTTGCCAACTTCTATCGGCGATTCATCAGGAATTTTGGTCAGATCGCTGCACCCTTATATAGACAGTCAAAGGTTAAATGTGTGCGTTGATGTAACTGTGATTAATTCTGTATGTCATTAATGACCTTGTGAGCTTAGCAAACTAGATAAAAAGAGAACACACTCTGTTTCCGTGTCTCACACTCTGCAGAAACCTGCGTTGCTGTATGACTGTCTGACCTTCTTTGCAAAGAATAAAACTTTAAAAGACACTTTTGGCAAGAATTTGTCTTCTTGACCACTGAGAGAGCCTCCTTAAAGAAAATAGCCACTGCAATATATACACTTGGTTCACTGAGGCAAGCATATGCATTACACAGACAACAAAAAAAAACCTGCCCCTCATCACAATTAAACACTTTATTTTACAAAATAATTTACTCTATTGTCTTCAAAAGTGAGCAGATTAAAAGCAAGGCTGCAAAAAGCTTTTGTCCAAAACACAAAGTGCAAGATTACTTCATTTGAAATAAAAGCATAATGATTCTTTAATTTTGCATTGTCAGAAACAGTGTAAAAATGATATCATCCCAACAAAACAAAACAGTTTTTCCATATCAGCTGATTGACTGTTCTTTTGCAACAGGTTAGTTGTTTTAGTGTGATTCAGATTCATATATTTTTTACAATAAATTATTAATTACCTGTTACATATCATTTTTGTCTAATATCTCCATGTACTCAGTATAAATAAAGAGTTCCAAACTAAGAGCTATTTTTAAATTACTGCTACTAAGCATTGCTCTAAGATAAGGGGTTTAACCGTACCACCTTTACCAAATGTAAAGTAATACATAAATATACAGCTGAAGGCCTGGTCTCTCATGCCATAGATAAGAGGACTCAGAAATTTTGGGAACATTATCAACACTAAAAAGCAAACATATATAACATGTAATGCAGTCATTAAGTCAGTGTTAACATAAATGACTTCTTGGATAACTCCAGCTAAGATGGATGATGCACCAAGACCCAGCTGTATTAGATGCAGAAGAACAGTCTTGTTGGCTTTTTTGGCAGACATTTTATCACAAGCAGCAGTTTTAGCCACAGCTGCTATAGAAGCATAAGTAAAGATAATAACGAAACATACTAAAGTAAAAAACATGCTTGTGAAAGCTATATCGAGTTTATTGTAGATCTGCAGTCTAAAAAGAGTAGTTCTAGAACAGAACAAATTCATTGCTATGTTTGTAGTATCAATGCAATAAAAAATAACAGTCTCACATAGTGACTTAATCATACCTAAAATACAAATAACACCAATAGCTATGTGAGTTCTTTCAGAACTGGCGATTTCTGCATGCCTGAGAGGAAAACAGATGGCCACATATCTCTCCAGTGTCATTAATGACAGATTTAAAATAGAGATATGATAGAGATATGTTGCAGCAATGAGAAGAAGAAGACAAACATTCTTCATGATTAAAATCCTACTGATAGCACATAAATACAACAGCACACTCATAAAGAGACTGAGAGTATCGACCCAAAGCATCTGACCAAACAGAATGTAGCGAGATGTCTGCTGGAAAACAGTCTTTTTCCTCAAAGTGAAGATCATGACTCCATTGACATAGAGAAAAAGAACACATGGTGTCACAAGCAAAAATGTCTTCACTGGTACATACTGATCCATCAGTCTCTGAGTGTTGTTAGATGTAGAATCGTTCAAATTAGACATTTAAAAAAGCATGAAGGTCAAATAAACCACAGATGCTGCTTTAGATCACAGAATAGAGAACAATTTGCAAAGCCTTTGAATCTGCAAATCTACAGTATGTGCTGCAGATGCTGGGTGCTACTGAAGATAGATACCAGAGCGTTACAGTTTAAATACTATCAGACTGAATCCCAGTGGGTGGTTTATGTGCAGTGTGCATCAAAAAGCATGTCATAATAGCAAATATAGAAGAACTGATTGTGAATTAATTCTGATAGCAGAATAAATTCGCCACGGTTTTAAGGGATATTTTCTAGCTTCTTTTGTTTATAATATCAACACCTGATAGTGAGTTTAATAAAAAAGAGAAAGCCAACAGTCCGTAGATAGCTGTAGGATAAAGCTAAATGTAAACATATAAAACTTAGCATGAAAAAGTTACAGTGTACCCAAACACAATCAAGCCTTCCAAAAAAGCTGACTGACCACCCAAAAACATTGCGCTGATCAGACTGAATGTAGCACAGGTCAGGGTCAAACAACAAAAAATAAAGTCAAGAATTTTGGTGTTATTCAAGAGTCAGATATGGATTCCAGTAGTCATTTCAAAGCAGTAACTAAATCAGCATACTATTATCTCAAAAACATTGCAGGAATCAGACGGTTTCCCATGAGGACTTATAAAAACTTGTTCATGCTTTTATCACCAGCAGAGTGGATTACTGTAATGGACTCCTCACCGGCCTTCACAAAAATACAGACAGTTGAAGCTCATCCAGAACACTGCTACCAGGATTCTGACTAGAACCAGGAAATCAGAGCACATCACACCTGTGATTTTTTTTTTGTGAACCACAAAAATGACAAGTATACATGAATTTACAGCACTGTCATTTACACCTACTGGTGTTAAAATTGGAGCAGACTAGGAAGGTAGAGGAGCACTGATCAGGAAGTTTGAGGCGGGTTGAGACATTGGAAGTATTTGGTGGTTGCATGACAAAGCTTGTAGATTTGGGCTGTAATAGTTCTGGGATGGAAGAAATAAATGGGTTTATGAAGGGGCAAGAGGTGAAGGACTGAGTGACAGATTGGCAGACCGTGCAGGATATGTTGTGGCACACAAGGAAGACTTTGTTGTGGAGATCAGTGTTGTGGAGATCAAATTTGGTTTTGTAGGCTGTTGGTGGGGCTTCATGGCATATGTGTTTGGTAGGATGGGAAGGAGTGTGGCTGTGGAGTGGAATAAGTGCATGGAATAAGTGTCAATGATCTGCTGGTGTATCTGCTCTCGAAATTAGGCTGTCTTAGGTCTGGGCTCTTAGTAGGCCTGTGCTTTATGCTTTTTACGCCTTATGGAATCTAGTTGGTCATTCATTCATTCATTGATTCATTCATTTTCTGAATCTGGGGTCGCCACAGTGGAATGAACCGCCAACTTATTCAGCATTTGTTTTACGCAGCAGACGCCCTTCCAGCCGCAACCCATCTCTGGAAACATCCATGCATTCTCATTCACACACTACGGACAATTTAGCGTACCCAATTCACCGATACCGCATTTCTTTGGACTGTGGGGGAAACCGGAGCACTCGGAGGAAGCACATGCGAACACAGGAGAACATGCAAACTCCACACAGAAATGCCAACTGACCCAGCTCGAGCCAGCGACCTTCTTGCTGTGAGGCGACAGCACTACCTACTGCGCTACCGCGTCGCCCCGGCTAGTTGGTCTAACTCGGCTTATTCATGTTCTTAAGCATGACCTTTGTACCCTCACTTGACAACAAAATAAATACGTTTTATATGTACCAATACACATAATTTATATTTTTATATATATGCTCCAGGGTGTTGTGTGTGTTCAGGTGTCTTCATATGCATTTCACCACATTGTTTTTGATGTCTGAAACATTCCTTTCCCGGAGACCATCCTCTGGCTTGCTAGGCCTTGCTATGAGTGTGCTGGGCAACTGGAGAGCTGTACATTTCTCCCATAGGTGGATCTTAAATATGAGATGATGAAAAAGAACAATAGGTTACTGTTCGTGTCATTGGGCACATGGTTTTTGAGACTCTTTGTGCTTGATTTTCTTTTTGATATACAAGATTTTGCAGTCAAACTGTTTTTATTAAATATTTATTATTTATTATATGCATTAAAACTCTTGATACAGACATGTATCATGACTCATGCAAAAAAAAAAAAAAAAAAAAAAATTAAAAAATAATTCTGGCAAACATGAACATGTTTTACTCAATATTCTGCTGTTTATTTAATCTATCTATAAATGATGAATGTTCATGCCCTGTTAAGGCATGATCAGAAAATGTAGGCCACAGATGTGACTTGAAAGTAAACAATTAATTAAAATCTTAGTGGAATATGACTGATATCATTTAAAAACTACAGCCAAAAATGAATAATGGAAGATAGTTTGCATTTATCTGTATCTTAAATAATAATAATTAGTTAATATAAATATAAATTTGATTCCCCATATTGCTTTATACCAATGTCAATCATGCCCAGCAAGGATGTAAGAAAATATTTGGTCAGTGATTGATACTGGTTCAAAAGACGCATTTTCTTTTAAAACAAGTGTTTTTGTATCTACATGCAGCCAAAAAATTAATTTAAATTAGACTCAGTTTATTAGTGTGTCATTTAATAGATGCCTATGATTACACATGAAAGTGCTAATTTTTTAATCATTGCTACTAGACATGTTGCTTTTTGATAACTGGATTAACTGTTCCACCTTTACCAAATGTAAAGTAATATAAGAATATACAGCTGAAGGCCTGGTCTCTCATACCATATATAAGAGGACTTAGACATTTGGGGAACATTATAAACACTAAAAAGCAAATATACATAACATTTATTGCAGTCATTAAGTCAGTGTTAACATAAATGACTTCTTGGATAACTCCAGCTAAGATGGACGATGCACCAAGACCCAGCTGTATTAGATGCAGAAGAACAGTCTTGTTGGCTTTTTTGGCAGACATTTTATCACAAGCAGCAGTTTTAGCCACAGCTGCTATAGAGGCATAAGTAAAGATAATAACAAAGCATGCTAAAGCAAAATACAAGCTCGTGAAAGCTATATCGAGTTTATTGTAGATATGCAGTCTTAAAAGAGTAGTTCTAGAACAGAACAAATTCATTGCTATGTTTGTAGTATCAATGCAATAAAAAATAATAGTCTCAGATAGAGATTGAATCATACCTATGAAACAAATAACACCGATAGCTATGTGAGTTCTTTCAAAACTGGTGATTTCTGCATGCCTGAGAGGAAAACAGATGGCCACATATCTCTCCAGTGACATTAAAGACAGATTTAAAGTAGAGACCTGATAGAGAGATGTTGCCGCAATGAGAAGAAGAAGACAAACATTCTTCATAATTAAAATCCTACTGATAGCACATAAATACAACAGCACACTCATAAAAAGATTTAGAGTATCAACCCAAAGCATCTGACTGAACAGAATATAGTGAGATGTCTGCTGGAAAACAGTCTTTTTCCTCAAAGTGAAGATCATGACTCCATTGACATAAAGAAAAACAACACATGGTGTCACAAGCAAAAATGCCTTCATTGGTGCATACTGATCCATCAGACTCTGAGTGTTGTTAGATGTAGATCCATTTAAATTAGACATTTTCAGAAGTCTAAAATACGAAGACCATATTAATCACAAATGCTGTTTTAGACCACTGAATAGAGAATCTGCAAACTTTTGAATCTGCAAATCTACAGTATGCACTGCAGGTGCTGGATGCTTCTGAAGATAGATACCAGAGTGTCACAATTTAAATACTGTCAGACAGACTCCCAGTGGGTGGTTTTTGTGTGTGTGTGTATCAAATACATGACACAATAGCAAATTATATTCTTGATCTGCATTTTGTTCTGCATTCAAACTTTTTCATGAGGGATTTTTTTTTTTGCTTTTTACTTATTTCCAGATTTATGCATTTATTACATCAACATCCTGAATTTTATAAAAATAGTAGAACATCTAAAGTCAGAGAAGAGTTGCAGAACAAAGGTAAAATATGTGTAAAAAACATGAACAATCAAAACACAAAAAAGCCTTTGAAAAGTTTTCGATTGACCACCCCTTTCAAAAAACATTGCTTCTATCACTTGTATGTGCTGCTTCAACAATTGCTTTTGGATTTGGAGACTCTGTACCACTTAAGAAGATGCAAAATGGCTGCTAAGTACAACTTCTAAATCATACCCATTTTAATATATTTCGAAATGTGATTTATTACTGTGATGATAAAGCTGATTTATCAGTAGCCACTATGCTGGTTTTTAGTGTCTACTTTCCAGTGTCCTGAGGCTCCTCAGTCCTCAGTACATAATGTGGTGGAGGCTTCTCAAATGGTGACATGTAGTTCATTCCTCACTCCCCCTCTAACATTCACTGAGGTCTCTCTCCTGTCATGGCCAGTGAGAGGCCTCTTCCACAGAAGCCATTTGTGATTACCTCATCTTGGCTACAGAGGCCTTCTTTACGCTGTATGGCCTTCTTTTCTGGCATGGCTCAGAGGCTTTTCCTCTATCTCCTTATCTTTGAGGCTGTTCCTCACCCAGTCATCTTTTTGTCACAGCCCCAGCTCTCTCTGTCTCTATTATGTATACTGTTCATTTCTGCTTCATGATGTTGTTAGTAAATTACTTAATGCATCACCTTAGAACCGATTATCAGCTTTGCTTATTTGCAGTCTCATTTGCACTAGTTAATTTGCTGTGTTAAGAATTATGAGGATGAGCTATAGACAATGACTAACTAAACCCTGATGAAAACAGCAGCATAGAGAAATAGAATGCCTTATAAGATGTCAATAATGAATGCGGGGCATTGAGACTCAAAGTACCCCTATATAAATCCATATCTTGTGTTCACCGAGCACCATTACAAGAGACACCATTAGAAAAGTACCTAGTGATATTTTTGGTTTGCGCCGAGTCACAGTTCTTAAACGATATGATTGCTAATTTTTTTATTATCAAGATCTGAGGTAAACTATCTGCTTACATGCAATAAATGTAATTCAAATGTTATTCAAATTGACATTAATAGAATTTAATACACAATTGAGGTAATCATTGTCACGGTACAACCCCAAATCAGAAAAAAGTTTAGACATTATGGAAAAAGCAAATAAAAAGAAAGTAGTGATTTCTAAATTTATTTCGACTTGTATTTCATTGCAGACAATACAACATTTGTACAGTTTTTGTTTCATAAATAAACAAACACATATTCCAATTTTGGTTCTTGCAAATTTCCAACAACGTTGGAGCAGTAAAGCATTTACCCCTTTGTAACATTGCCATTCGTTTTTATAACACTTAAAAACATTTAGGGACTGAAGACACCAAGTGATGAAGTGTTTCAAGTGTAATTTTGTCCCATTCTTCCTGCAAACAAGTCTTAATTTGGGCAACAGTCTTCAATGTTACCTTTTGCTCTTCAAAATGCACCAAACATTCTCTATTGGAGACAGGTCGGGACTGCAGGCATACCTGTATGCTCTTCCACCTCAGCTAGGACTTTGTAATGTGTGCAGAATGTGGTTTTGTATTGTCTTGTTGAAATATGCATTGGTGTCCCTGCAAAAGATGTCTTCTTGAAGGCAGCATGTTGTGCTCCAAGATCTCGATGTACTTTTCAGCATTAATGGTGTACCACTGTACCACTGACACAACTCAGCATAACAGACCCTGGCTTTTGGCTGGTAGCAGTCTGGATGATCCTTTTCTTCTTTGGTCCGGAGCACACTGCATCCATTTCTCACAAAAAATAACTGAAATACTGATTCATCTGACCACAGTATACATTTCCACCATGTGATGGTCCATCCCAAAGGCTTTTAAGCCCAGAGAAATCAATGACTCTTCTGGACACTGTTAAGATAGGGCATAGTACAGTTTTAACTGGCAATTATGGCTGTAACTACGCATTGTGGTACCTGACAAAGGTTTGCCAGAGTAGTCCTGAGCCCATGTGGTGGCTTATATTGCTTATAGATGAATGACAATTCTTCATGCAGTGACGCCTGTTGAAGGCGAAATATCCAAATGTCCTTCAGACTTTCTTTGAGCAACATTGTTTATAAACATTTCAATAATTCTCTCATGCATATGTTGGCAAACTGGTGATTCATTCATTCATTTATTTTCTTGTCGGCTTAGTCCCTTTATTAATCCGGGGTCGCCACAGCGGAATGAACCGCCAACTTATCCAGCATTTGTTTTACGCAGCGGATGCCCTTCCAGCCACAACCCATCTCTGGGAAACATCTGCACACACTCATTCACACTCATACACTACAGACAATTTAGCCTACCCAATTCACCTGTACCGCATATCTTTGGACTTGTGGGGGAAACCGGAGCACCCGGAGGAAACCCACACAACCACAGGGAGAACATGCAAACTCCACACAGAAATGCCAACTGACCCAGCCAAGGCTCGAACCAGCGACCTTCTTGCTGTGAGGCGAACGTGCTACTCACTACGCCACCGTGGCGCCCTCAAACTGGTGATTCTCTGCCCATTTTTGCTCCTAAAGGACTAGACCTTTCCTAAATTCTTCTTTAGTACCAAATCATAATTACAATCATCTGTTGACATCACCGTTTCAAACCACATCATTTAAACAATTTACCTGATTACTGGCTCTAAATGGCTTCTGTCCCAACTTTTTTGGAATGTGTTTGAATGACAGGAAAGTATGTAAATTTACACATGAAATTAAGTTGACCACACAAAACATGAACTAGCTTGTGTTTATGTTGTCGGCATTGAAATACAAGTCAAAGTAAATTTGGAAATCACTACTTTCTTTTTTCATTGCATTTTCCATACGGTTCCAGCTTTTTCTGATTTGGGTTGCAGTTGTTCAGCTGTGATGTCACAGAAATAGATCCCCAATAACACATCTATGATTTCAATGTTTGAGGGTAGTCATGTGTTTCTCAATTTACTCAATTTACTTATTTGCTCCATTTTATGCACAAACCAGCTGGTAGGCCTAAAGAGGCAATAGAATAAAGTGATCTAGCGTGTCATTCAGCACACTAATATTTCTTGCTGAGACAAAATCTAAAAAGTCCTTTTTTTATTTCTTAGTTCGATGTAAGCTCAGTTCATTTAAAAAAAAAAGGTCTATTTAGGGAATTACTTAACTTACAGGATATTTACAATAGCTTTATGTCAGTAGATCAAGGATCTGATTTAAATTCATGACCCCATGATATGGAAGCCGCATATCAAAATATTTTCAGTTAATTGCAAATTGAACGCTTGAGTAGTACAGTACAGGGAATTCCTGTCACATGTGTGACAGGCATTTCTGAGGGACTACGCTCTAAATTTGGAACAGCCATGTTTGTTGGAGTTATGGAAATACTGTTACAAAACAACTGTAAAAAGACAAACATATTTATCAACCTGTAAAGTGGACATAAATAATAAATGTGATCATTACCTTTGAGGCAGAGGGAAGTTTCAGTGGAGTTGTTTGTCAAGATACTCTAGGGCTTGAAAGTCACAAAAGACTTCCTTTTCTAAAATCTCACAGAAGGAAATATGTTTATGCTGTTTGACGGTGTAATGACATGTTGTATATTGCATCATTACATATTTTGTATTTTTGTTATTAATTAGTTTAAAAAACAAACTGTTTGACCTGAAAAGAGACACTTATGACTCAAGCAAAATAAAACAATACTGGCAAACATGTCTAAATAGATATTTGGGGTCTTTTACGCCTTAAAATTCAGTTGTCATGTGTTAATTTCACACATACTGTACTCTAATCATCTACTCTTAAGGCGTGATTGCAAAAATAGGCCACAAATCTTGGGTGGATTCCACAAAAAATTCTAAGTAAATGTTCAACTTAAATCTCAGAGGAATATAACTGTTCTTATATATGTATATACATACATATAAACCACCAATCAAAATTGACCTTGCCTATCAGTCTATCCAAAACTAAAATATGGCTATTTTAGCTTATTATTGTCTCCAGTAAGACCATACATTTGGCAATGCCCCTCACAAAAAAATTTATGCTTGAAACTGAGGGGCACCTTATGGAATGCATTTTTTATTACAAAAATGTTACAAAGGGTGCATATTAAGACTTTTGGGCCAGATGGCTGAAATTGGCCAAAACATTAAACTAATCCCTGCTATGGGCAGCACGGTGGCGCAGTGGGTAGCACGAATCGACTCACAGCAAGAAGGTTGCTGGTTCGAGCCTCAGCTGGGTCAGTTGGCATTTCTGTGTGGAGTTTGCATGTTCTCCCCATGCTGGCGTGGGCTTCCTCCGGGTGCTTCGGTTTCCCTCACAGTCCAAAGACATGCGCTAGAGGTGAATTGAATAAGATAAATTGGCCAAAGTTTATGTGAGTGTGTGCAAGTGTGCATGTGTGTTTTCCAGTGATGGGTTGCAGCAGGAAAGGCATTCGCTGCGTAAAACAAATGCTGGATAAGTTGGCGGTTCATTCCGCTGTGGCGACTCCGGATTAATAAAGGGACTAAGGCAAAAAGAAAATGAATGATGAATAATCCCTGCTACTGATAAAAACTGTAATTGTTCAGAAGTTCAGAACATAGCTTTTTTGTTAAACAGGTGTTTCTATCTGCATGTATTTTAATAGACGCCGATGCTAACACATGGAAGTTAAATAGTAAAACAGTAAGCACAATCTTTTATAATTCTCTGTTTGTCAGTTCAGGGAGGCAAACTTGTCCCTGTTTAGAAAAATATGCTGTTTTATATTAAATTCAGAACCGTATGTCTGTTAAAATAGCCAATCACAGGTTAACGTAGGTCAGAATCCAACCATTCATTCATTCATTCATTCAATCATTTTCTTTTCAGCTTAGTTCCTTTATTAATCCGGGGTCGCCACAGCGGAATGATCCGCCAACTTATCCAGCATTTGTTTTACGCAACGGATGCCCTTCCAGCTGCAACATATCTCTGGGAAACATCCATACATTCACTTTCACACACATGCACTACGGACAATTTAGCTTACCCAATTCTCCTGTACCACATATCTTTGGACTGTGGGGGAAACTAGAGCACCTGGAGGAAACCCACACAAACACGGGGAGAACATGCAAACTCCACACAGAAATGCCAACTGACCCAGCCGAGGCTCGAACCAGCTGTGAGGCGAACATGCTACTCACTACGCCACCGTGGCGCCCCAGAATCCAACCATTATCCTAAAAAATGCTGAAAACTGAAGTTTATTATTAACAAGTGAGATGCAACTAAATTAAATTTCTAAATTTGGATCACTAAGGCAAGCGTACAATGTGTATTACACAATCTACTGTAAAAGCCCCCCTCAAAAGTAAATGTATAATGTATCATGCTGAGTAGACGTTATAATCTTTCGACCACAGTAAATAAACACAGAATTTTACAAAACAATTTACTTTGTTGTCTTCAAACTGAGCATTTCAATATGAAGTAAGTCTACAAAAACTTAATCTCCAACACAAGATGTACAAATTTACTACAGTCTAAATGAAAACCATATGAATTGTTCATGTCTTAATGGCAGAAACAATATAAAAACAAACCAAATTTAGCAACTACACAAGTTTTGCCATATAATGTGCAACAGGCTTTAGTCTGATTCAAATTCAAAAAATCTTTACAACAGATTGTACATAGTTTTATCTGAAATCACTATCTCCAATATAAGAACACTATTTCCAATATTTAAACTGAGTACCATACTAAGTGGTCGTTTTTAAATGATTGCTACTAAGCATGTTGCTTTGTGGTTGCTGGTTTAACTTTACCACCTTTACCAAATGTAAAGTAATATATAAATAAACAGCTGAAGGCATGGTCTCTCATTCCATATATAAGAGGACTTAGACATTTGGGAAAAATTATAAACATTAAAAAGCCGACATACATTACATTAATTGCTGTCACAAAGTCGGTATTAACATAAATTACTTCTTGGACTACTCCAAATAAAATGGATGTTACACCAAGACCCAGCTGTAATAGATGCAGAAGAACAGTCTTATTGGCTTTTTTGGCAGATGTTTTATCACAAGCAGCAGTTTTAGCCACAGCAGTTATAGAAGCATAAGCAAAGATAATAACAATAGTTACTGACACAAATAACATGCTTGTGAAAGCTATATCGAGTTTATTGTAGATCTGCAGCCTAAAAAGAGTAGTTCTTGAACAGAACAAATTCATTGCTATGTTTGTAGTATCAATGCAATAAAAAATAATAGTCTCAGATAGAGATTGAATCATACCTATGACACAAACAACACCGATAGCTATGCGAGTTCTTTCAGAACTGGTGATTTCTGCATGTCTGAGAGGAAAACAGATGGCCACATATCTCTCCAGTGTCATTAATGACAGATTTAAAGTAGAGACCTGATACAGAGATGTTGCAGAAATGAGAAGAAGAAGACAAAGATTCTTCATAATAAAAATCCCACTAGCTGCACATACATATATCACCACACTCATAAAGAGGTTGAGAGTATCGACCCAAAGCATCTGATCAAACAGAATGTAGCGAGATGTCTGCTGGAAAACAGTCTTTTTCCTCAAAGTGAAGATCATGACTCCATTGACATAGAGGAAAAGAACACATGGTGTCACAATTAAAAACGTCCTCACTGGTGCATGTTGTTCCATCAGTCTCTGAGTTAATTTAGATGTAGATTCATTCAAATTAGACATTTTCAGAAGTGTGAAACACGAAGACCATATTAACCACAGATGCTGTTTTAGACCACTGAATATAGTACAATCTGCAAATCTACAGCATGCACTGCAGGTGCTGGTGGCTGCTGCTGCTAATAAGAGCACCACATTTTAAATACTGCCAGACTGAATCCCAGTGGGTGGTTTATCTGTGTGTATCAAAAACAAAGCATAAGGACATACAGCACATGCCACAAAGCCTTCAAAAATATTTGATCCACCACCCCTTTGAAACAAGAATTTCTTCTAATGTATCACTTCTTTTTGCTGCTTGTTTTTAGGGTCTGGAGATTCTGTACCACCTAAGATGCACAATAGCACAGTCAAATACAACTTATAAGTGCTACCCATTTTAATATATATATTAAGTGCTGTGGGCATCACGTGGTGCAGGGGGTAGCATGATCACCTAAAAGCAAGAAGGTTGCTGGTTCGAGCCCCGGCTGGGTCAGTTGGCATTTTTGTGTGGAGTTAGCATGTTCTCTCAATGTTTGAGTCCAAAGACATGGGCTATATGTGAATTGAATAAGCTAAATTGGCCATAGTGTATGTGTGTGAATGCAAGAGAGTATGGGTGTGTCCCAGTGTTGAGTTGCAACTGGAAAGGCATCTGTTGTATAAAACATATGCTGGATAAATTGGTGGTTCAGACCCCTGTGGCGACCCCTGATGAATAAAGGGACTAATCTGACAAGAAAATGAATGAAGGAATGAATGAATGAATGAATGAATGAATGAATGAATGAACGAACGAACGAATGAATGTAGTGCTGTGATGGGAAAGCTGAATTTTCAGCCACCACTACATTGGTTTTTAGTTTCTCCTATCCAGTGTCCTGAAGCTTCTCAGTACACAATGTGGTGGAGGCTTCTCAAAAGGCGACATGAAGTCCATTCCTCCACTAACACTCATTGAGGTCTTTCTCCTGTCATTTCCAGCAGAAGCCATGTCTGATTTCCTCATCTTGGCTGCACCCTCTTGTCTTTACACAGACAAAAAAGGCCTCACATGGCTTATGACCTTTACCCCTGTTGTATTACAGTCCGCCAGCACTGTCTCTACCCCTGTCTTGTCTCCACTTGTCATGGCCACAGAGGTATCTCTCTTTGTCATGACCACGAAGACCTTTCCTCTGTGCCAGGTTTTAGACCATTCCTAAATCCCTAATCTTGGCAACATAGACTTCTTCCCTGTCATGGCCACAAGACAACTCCTTTCATCTAAGGGCTAGTCTCTCCACTTGCAGATACAACCACTGAGACATTTTCCATATCCACTTCCACAGAGGCCATTCTTGCTCACTCATCTTGTCTAATAATCCAATGCTTTATTCCACCCGCAATACAATGGCTAATGTGAGGCCCTTAGCAACACACTGAACAGGTGTTAATGGTTTGTGTGTGCGTGCACTTGGATGTATTAAAATTCAGAGTATGCCATACTTGGTCATGTCACATTGCGTGTGTCTGTGTTAAGTGTACTTAAGTAAACTGTCTAGATACAGACATATTTTGCCCAAAATATGCAATTTAAATAGAGATGATGAGGGCCTGTGTTTTGTTACAGTTCAACAAATGACATCACAAGAAAACAATGTAAATTATTTTTTCATACATATTATGTTAAATGAGGTTATAAATGTATACTGTTTGAATACATTTATTATGTTTGTGTGTATAAATGAACAGAACAATATGTTCACCACTTAAATCACAATTGCACTACGACGTGCCAGTGTGTAGAGGCTTAACAACTAATTTAATCAAAACCAATTGGGTCAAATAAAAAAAAAAAATGTTAATAAAAAGACTGAACAATTGCATTGCAAAACAAACACAGCCAAATAGCAGAATGGGTAAACTCTGCAGAGAAAAATGAACATTAGTTTTTAAATGAGTCTATAAAAATAAAAAGAACATACATTGTAAAGGATTGCACAACCATATAAAATCATTTACATTTTTATGAACAAACAATGCACATATAGACAAAAATAGACTTGGAAAAATTGGAAATTTAGTGTCATATTTTTATCTAATTTCAATTTTGTGACTGTCTGTCACGAAACAGCAGTAGTCATAAGATGAATCAGACATTTGAAATCTCAATCATCAATATATCTTCTACAGTATGTCTCAACACAAATATGCAAGCGTATATTCGGAAATATTACTTTGTAACTTCATAATAATAAATAAAAAAGTTTTTTAAAAAAACATGATCTTTAAGTATAAATAGAATCTAATATAACATTTCAACAGTTTATACCATCAGTTACATATCTAGTTGTTCAGCCTCCTCCTACTAAATGAATCTCAGTATTACATTTGTTTTGCTTTTTGAGACCAAATGTAAAGTAGTATTTAAATAAACAGCTAAAGGCTTGGTCTCTCAGGCCATATATAAGAGGACTTAGACATTTGGGGAAGATCATAAACACTACAAAGCAAAAATACATTACATGTAATGATGTCATGTAGTCAGTATAAACATAGATGACTTCTTGGATTACTCCAACTAAAATAGACGCAGCACACAGACCCAGCTGTATTAGATGTAGCAGAACAGTCTTGTTAGCTTTTTTGGCTGATGCTCTATCACCGGAGGCTGTTTTAGCCACAGCTGCTATAGAGGCATAAGTAAAGATAATAATAAAACACACTGCCACAAAAAATATACACGTGAAAGCTATTTCAAGTTTCTTATAGATCTGCAGTCTGAAAAGAGTAGTTCTAGAGCAAAACAAATTCATCACTGTGTTTGTAGAATCAATGGAATAGAAGATAATCATCTCAGACAAACACTGAATCAAACCTATCACCCACACGGCAGCAATGGCTATGTTAGTTCTTCTGTAACTGGTGATTTTTGCATGCCTAAGAGGGAAGCAAATAGCCACGTACCTTTCCAGTGACATTAAAGCCAGATTCAGTAATGCAACCTGATAAAGAGACTGTGCTGCCGCAAGAAGAATGATACAGATATTTTTAAAAATAAAAATCCTGCTAACGGCACAAACAAACAGCACTACACTCATAAAAAGATGAAGCGTATCAAGCCAAAGCATGTGGGCAAACAGAATATAGCGAGATGTCTCCCGAAAAACAGTCTTTTTCCTCAAGGTGTACATCATGACACCATTGACATAGAGGAAAATAACACATGGAGTCACGCACAAGAATGTTTTCACTGGTGCATCTCGATCTACCAGTGATGGAGTCTGTGTGAGGTTAGATGTAGAACCATTAATATTAGACATATTCGGAGAAGTAAGACATGGAGGTATACATCAGATGATGGTTTAGCAAAATAATTGTCCAATTTACAACATCCTTGTAACCACAAAAGTCCAGGCTCGCATGTTGTTGAAGGCAGGGAGAGAGAAAGACCCCAAATGCTGTCAGAGCATCATGCTTTATATATTGTTCCGCTCATCATTATATCACGCATGTTAAATCCCATTGGTGTTTCAGTAGAGATCTGGGTGTGTTGCCTTTCTCCAGGTGTTATCCATAAAAAAAAACTCTCTTTGAGGATATTTGTGAGCATCCTAAATTGCAATATTAAATCCTAAATCAAATAAATAAACAAACCACCATTCTTTACTGAAGCAATTGAGAGATTTTTGATGCAGTGGTTTCCTGCCCCCAGATGACAGTCACAACTGTTGTGCCCCATGCCAGGGAATCCAGCATGCTGATTCAGTGCTCTTGAGTAGAATGTGGCCTCACTGTAAAGGGATGTCTATGGCGACACTGATATCACTGTGAGCCCTTGCTGTTCTACCTGCACTGTGGTTAGCATGCAGGCAGGTCTGAGGATTACAGTGGGACCAAATCTGGCAAGTGAATCCCCCAAAACCTCCCACTTCTCTGCACCCTACCTAAGATTCAGATAAGACTGCTGACCCATCCTGCAGTGTGGCCTTTCTCTCATTCGATGACACTGAAGAGCAGATGTCCCTCGTTGTATGGGAGGGTGAACTGTTATGTTCCAACAGGACCCCTTACTCAGAAAGGAGATGCTCTCTTGTGCCACCACAAAGATCAAGAGGTGTTCCCATTTCCCTTTTGTGAACCAAGTTGGCTGGATGGGTGTTATATGGGGGTTAATAAAAATAAGGTCAAGATTCTTGGTGTGACTCTGGAGTCAGATCTCAGTTTCAACAGTCATGTCAAAGCAGTAACTAAATCAGCATACTATTATCTCAAAAACATTGCAAGAATTAGATGCTTTGTTTCCAGTGAAGACTTAGAGAAACTTGTTCATGCTTTTATCATCAGCAGAGTGGATTACTGTAACGGCCTCCTCACTGGCCTTCCCAAAAAGACAGTCAGACAGTTGCAGCTCATTCAGAACGCTGCGGCCAGGATTCTGACCAGAACCAGAAAATTAGAGCACATCACACCTGTCCTGAGGTCTCTACACTGGCTCCCAGTTACATTCAGAATAGATTTTATATTACTACTGGTCTATAAATCACTAAATGGCCTAGGACCTCAAGACATTACAGATATGCTCACTGAATACAAACCTAACAGATCACTCAGATCTTTAGGTTCATATAAACTAGAAATTCCAAGAGTTCAGTCAAAGCAGGGTAAATTTGCTTTCAGCTATTACGCCCCCCGCTGCTAAAATCAGCTTCCAGAAATGATCAGATGTGCTCCAACATTAGGCACATTCAAATCAAGACTTAAAACACATCTGTTTAGCTGTGCCTTTACTGAATGAGCACTGTGCTATGTCCGACAGATTGCACTATTGTGTCTTTCTTTTCCTTTTCATTCTTTTATAACTTGTCCTATCTCATTTTAATCTGTTTTTATCTGTTTTTTTATTATTTGTTTTTATTTTCTTATACTTAAATTTTATTTCTGTTTATGTAAAGCACTTTGAATTGCCACTGTGTATGAAATGTGCTATATAAATAAACTTGCCTTCCCTAGTAAGGTACAGTAAGAAACCATCTTTTAACATCATCCATGTTCCCTTCCTGTCGGAATTGCAAGAGGGGGTCATGCAAACTTGGATGTCACCCAGGTGGAAAAGCAATTGCGCTCAACCTTTGACCATTAAGTGAAGCTGCCTTGTGGGATCGCCTGAGATTCAAATCCAAGACCTGTTTATTCATCTCTGAAGGCCAGATCTTACAGTATATTGCTGCAGACCAGGGCACCTCCACTCTGCACGCCATGACTAACCTGGTCAATGAGCCTAAATCCTTAAAAGATCTCCCTGAGCATTATGCACAATCTGCGTAAAGCTATTGACTATGCTTTTATGACAATCAAAGTAGCAGCATGACCTTCAAGGAGAAGCAGATGACCACACTTGTTGTCCAGAAGCTTGGCTAATGGCTGAATTTGGCTGATATATATAAAAATTGCTTTATTGGTTCTCTGTAATGTACTGTATAGGCACTCAAGTGCTATTAGTCACTTCATATACCGATGGCCTAAAATGACTTCTTCGCAGACAGTAGCCAGCAATCCTACTGCTCCCTGCAGAGTGCATCCTTCTTACATATGACCATATATAGCACACTGGTTCCTCCAGCCAAAGTGAAAAGCAGGTTCTATAGACCGTACTTCATTGTACCCAATAAGATTGGTAGGTTATGACTGCTCCTTACACAGGATGATGATGATTGCTAATGCAGAAGCACATCCTTAGATGCAGCCATTCTTTGTTTTGCAACCATCAACCTGAAGGACAATCTCAGTAGAAGTAATTTCTTGTCTTTGATTTTTTTATTTGTTTAGGGTTGAGCATGGCAGTACAATGTCCTACACTTTGGGCTCTCCCATGGGTTTTTACAAATATCATAAAGGGTGCCCTATCTCAATCTAGACCCTCAAATATCTTGACAACCGGCACATATTAGCCATAAGTCATGGTGATGTACATAAACTTTCAGTGGTTCAGGTTGCTGTGTGCCATTCACATTCTGGACGAGCTCTGTTGCGCAGTCTCATAACAGCTAACACTCCCCTAACAGAATGGAGACCTCATCTGCAGTTGGTGGTCGAGCTGATCTGAGAAAAATTGTGGGGAATCTCAGATTTGCAAATCCCAAAGCCAGTTTTTTTTTTCTCCTAGAGGCAGACCCAGTCCTGGTGAGTCCTGTTTGCAAACTGTGCATTATATCATTTGCACACTGTAAACAATCATTTTATTTATTTTTATCTTTATTTTTTTTACTCCTTTGATATTCTGCACGTGCGTGGCAGCAGTGGCTGTGCTGTCACTTATAGAAAGTGTTTTCTATAATTTACCTTAAAAAAGCATGGGTCCTTAAAAGGTCACATTTATTTGTATCAGATAGTCCATAAAAGTCAAAACCGCAATAAATAGTGTGAGGAAAGTCTTAATTATTATTTCAATAGGTCTTAAATTGACCATGATTTGATTAAATAAATATATACATATCAAAAATATTTGTTTTTGTTTTTATTTATACAATTTAGTTTAAAGCCATGGCTTACAGCTTGTTAACCTTTTATGCATAGACAATTTTACTACTACATGCTTTATATTAAATATGTTGTCTGTTTGCCAGATCAGTCAAACACACACACCAGTTTACATTATTTTTTATTTTGTTATACAAAAAAAACAATGTTCATTTATTTGTTTAATTTATATTTTCTAGCAAACACAAATTTGCATGGACATTTTTCATTCTTTATCAGTCATGAGATCATTTCCCAAAATATAAAAGACAAAATGGACAACGAAAGGTCGCATGCAATGAGTGAACCTCTCACCTACAGTAATCTGATGTACAATTAATTCTTATCGTCATTATCACCTCACCAACAAATAAAAGATTTAATTAGTTTTTAATTGTTATATGTTGTATGTAAAAGACTTATTTCTGAGCACATTTCTGAGCAACATAACTATAAAACAGTATGGTAAACGGGAGAAAAAACAAATTCAGTCAGTGTAAATATTAATTATATTTGAGCCAGAAAAGATGCAAAAACATGGACAATTGTTTACCTTTTAAACACTTTCTCATGTTTGTGGTCATTAAATTTGTGGTGATAAAGGTTCAATATGTTTGTTAAATACATGGTTACATATGCATCTGTTTTGTACACCAATATCTGGTTCAAGCTTAGATTTTGCAGTTTTAGAGATTTTAATAATTAAGTAACATCATCTAATGTACCAAGCCTTTTAGTTACTACTTTAATATTTTACAGTCAGCTGCCTCCTCCTAAATGCATTTCTGTATTACATTTGTTTTGCTTTTTGAGACCAAATGCGAAGTAGTATTTAAATAAACTGCTGAAGGCCTGGTCTCTCAGACCGTAAATAAGAGGACTTAGACATCTTGGAAAAATCATAAACACAACAAAGAAGAAAAACATAAGACTGATTGTAGTTGCATAGCTGGTAAAAACATAAATAGCTTCTTGAATTACTCCCACTAAAATAGATGCTGCACACAGACCCAACTGTATTAAATGCAGAAGGACAGTCTTAGTGGCTTTTTTGGCTGATGCTTTGTCACCGGAGGCAGTTTTAGCCACAGCTGCTATAGAGGCATACGTAAAGATAATAATAAAACACACAGATACAAAATATACACATGTGAACGCTACATCAAGATTCTTATAAACCTGCAGTCTGAAGAGAGTAGTTCTAGAGCAGAACAAATTCACTGCTATGTTTGTAGTATCAATGGAATAGAAGATAACAATCTCTGACAGGGACTGAACCCAGCTTATCATCCAGATAACACCGATAGCCATGTTGGTTCTTCCATAAGTGGTGATTTCTGCATGTCTGAGTGGGAAGCAGATGGCCACATATCTCTCCAATGACATTAAAGCCAGATTCAAGGTAGAAACCTGATAGAGAGCTGTCGCAGCAACAAGAAGTATAAGACAGACAATTTTCATAACAAAAGCCCTAAAAACAGCACAAGCAAATAACACTACGCTCATTAAAAGATTGAGCGTATCGACCCAAAGCATATGACCGAACAAAATATAGCGCGATGTCTCCTGAAAAACAGTCTTTTTCCTCAAGGTGAAGATCATGACTCCATTGACATAGAGGAAAATAACACACGATGACACAGATAAAATGGTTTTCAGATCTCGATCCACTGGTGATATAATCTGAGTGATGTTCGAATTGGTAACATTAGAATTAGACATCTTCAGAAGCAAAGAAAAAGACCAGAGATGCTGTAATACTGCAAACTAAAAAAGTTCTTGCTTCACTTATTGATGTTGTTGAAGGCACAGAGAACGATCAGGTAGTGCCGCGTTTTAAATATCATTGTAATGTAGCTGTCATGAATTATGTATTGAATCCCAGTGGATGGTTTGTATGTATGCATACATGCATGTATGTATGTATGTATGTATGTATGTATGTATGTGTGGGTCAGGATGCTTGTTTTAAAAAAAATCTACATATACTGGTTAATATTTCAGAGTATTAAAAGTAAATAAAAATTGCAGTGATTTGTTTATTTGTGCCAGTGTTTGTGTGAAAAATGTTCCTGTGACTCAAGACAACTGCTATGAACCCAAAACAAACTTATTTTTATATTACTATATTTCTTATTATTTTTAAAATACTGCAGTATTCAATACAAATGATTTATGGATGCAAATACTTATCGCTCCTTTTTTTTAAAAATGACCTGATCTCATCTAATAATGTGTTTACTGGTGGGCAGGGCAACTTGTTGCTGAAATGAGATCTACTAATAACAAACAACAGTTTTCTAAAGATCACATCCGTCCATATTTTTGCCAATAACCTGTCATATGTTCTGATGGGGCGGCACTGTGGCTCAGTGGTTGGCACTGTTGCCTCACAGCAAGAAGGTTGCTGGTTCGAGTTCCAGCTGGGTCAGTTGGAATTTCTGTGTGGAGTTTACTTGTGGGTGCCACGGTGGCGTCGTGAGTAGCACATTCGCCTCACAGCGAGAAGGTCGCTGGTTCGAGCCTCGGCTGGGTCAGTTGGCATTTCTGTGTGGAGTTTGCATGTTCTCCCCGTGGTTGCGTGGGTTTCCTCCGGGTGCTCCGGTTTCCCCCACAAGTCCAAAGACATGTGGTACAGGTGAATTGGGTAAGCTAAATTGTCCATAGAGTATGGGTGTGAATGAGTGTGTATGGATGTTTCCCAGAGATGGGTTGCTGCTGGAAGGACATCCGCTGTGTAAAACAAATGCTGGATAAGTTGGTGGTTCATTCCGCTGTGGCAACCCCGGATTATTAAAGGGACTAAGCCGACAAGAAAATGAATGAATGAAGTAATGAATGTTCTGATGGCACGGTGGCTCAGCGGTTAGCACTGTTGCCTCACAGCAAGAAGTTCGATGGTTTGAGTCCCAGCTGGACCAGTTGGCATTTCGGTGTGAAGTTTGCATGTTCTCCTCATGTTGGCTTGGGTTTCCAGAGTATTGTTTTAATGTTATTACAATTGGAGTATTGGTGTCTATATGAATGTACTGAATGTGTCACATAATGCGATTACATATGCTAACAGTACAGAAAATTATATGATTCAAACAATAATATCAAATAAATATTTATTGATAATGCAGTAAGAAGAGAAAATCAAAATTATAATATAGATCCAGGACATACACATAATAAAATTCATCATCATGTGCTAATAAACAGGTGAAAGAGAATCAGATGTTTACCCCATTTCAGAAGTTTAAGCGAAGCTACTCATCAAACATTTTTAAACATGAGTAAAATATTTACTTATGTAGAAAATCTTTTCAAAGAGTGGATCTTTCTTTGTAGTTGGATAAGGGAGCATACTTAAACACCTGACACCGTTTTTTTTTCTTTTTTTTTCTATTAATCTCATCTAGGCTCTTTCATTTTGACTTCTTCATTCTGAATACACAAATAAATAGAACGTGGATGTGTCATTTCAAAAAGAACTCAGGCCGAAGTCAGATACATACAACTATACATGAACATGACAAGGCAAAAAGATCTTTGGCCTGGAGGTGGAGGCGTGCAGAGCAGACCTGCTTTGAGCTGAGACCAGCACATACAGAAAAAAATCTGTCAGTCAGCCAGAAAGGTTTTGTAGAGCTTACACATCTGTGGTCTGTTTTCTTCGTACCAATCTTACCAATGACTGTGCCAAAAGTGCCACATTGTAGCCAGAATTGACCCAAAAGTGCTTGCTATCTGGGCATAAGCAAACAAAATAATTTTTTACAGCTATTTGGTGCACAAACGTGTTTTTGGAGCTTCGTATGATTAATCTAAAGTTCACCGTCAAACAAGAAAAAAAAACTATGCTAATTCAAAAACATCACTTAAGAACAAGTATTTAACTTTTTAAAAAGCATTTAAAGACATCTTTTTGGTCAAGCTTTTAATTAACAGTAGTATTGTTTTTTTTATTTGGATTTTTTTAACTTCGTTTTTTAAATATGTTTTAACATGTTTTCTTTTATTGAAATGAGTTCTTATACTTGTTTTCTCTTATTGCAAAGCACTTTGTCACTCAATGTCTGGGAAAGGTGCTATATAAATAAACCTTTACTTACTTTACTTATTTGAATTATTTACTCGTATCAAGTATTATACTGTCTCAGTGATGACAAATTACTGTGAAAAACTGTCAAAAATGCTCACCAATGTTTTCTTCTAATCATCAGGTCATCAGGTCATGTTTATTATGGGCAGTATAGCATATTGCCATTAGAGCCATACAATTCAACAACCTGTATGCATTGGATTGCCCAGAGTGAACATAGACCGAACATGTTGAACAACTGAAGTCACTCATGGAACGTTTGGACAATGTTTTTGGTTCATTTTCTGGACCCTTGCTGTTTACTAAGGATCTGTGAAATCTCAGATTTCATCTAAAATATCTTAATTTGCTTTCCATAGATAAACAAATGTCTCAGAGGTCTGGAATGAAATGAGAGTAATTAATTTAAGAAATTTCATATTTGAGTGAACTAATCCTTTAATAATTTTTGTCATTGATAGCCTTTCATATGACAGGACACAAAGAAGGAGAAACTGATACAATGAAATCACAATGATTTCATATTTTTCCAATCTGGGAATGTACAGTTTACATTTTGTGAACAACGGACACTTCATAATTGGGGAAATGTTACAGCCATTCTAAGGGCCTTGATCAAAGAGTAGGCCCAATACAATAATAAAGAGGACCCAACACACAACCCACCATTTCAGTGTACCAACATCCAAAATCCAGATAAAAAGAGGACCATATCCATAACCCACCATGTCAACTTCAACTCAATGCATATCCTATGCCCTGATTTTATGCAAAATCTCATTTAAACTGAGTATCATTTGGAGTAACAAGGCCTGAAGCTATGTTCAGCACTTATAATGGATTGTTTTATATGACTCAAAACATTCAGCTGCTCTGTAATGTGATGAAATTGTGAATCAACCCCTACTGTCAATGTAACCCTAAATTCAATTTTTTAAAAAAAAGATTAAGTATTAAGCACATTATTTTGGTAATATGTAAATAGAAGTATCCACCAGACATGCATTTCCACCTGTTATGTTGGAGAATAAAAGCAAAATGTCTTGTTTTCAGTTGTTGTATGCGTGTGTTCATTTAAGACACACACTGTTTATCTGAACTCTCATAACCACATAATGTCAATCATAAGCATTGCATCAGAACTCATCCACACAGTCCCTTGTGTTTCAGTGATGAATCTCATTAAATATTTATTATTTGTCTTGTACAAATATGCTCTCTGAGGGTCTGCAATATACTGTCGATGTGCACCTGAGGAGCTTATTTTGGACCACAGGGAGAAGAAAACCTTATGTTTTGCTCATGTTGTTTTGTTCACCCTTGTTATTGAGTGCGCCATGTAAACAATACAGTATTAAATAAACATGACATCTTCAGGGGATATTCTAGTATGGTGATTTATTTCTGTTAAACATAAAATTACTAAAAATTTCAATAAAAAAAGTTTGTAAAAAGCATGATCTATCATAGTTTACAGACTAAAATTAAAATTAATATTAAATAAAATTAAATAAAGATCAAAATCATAGTATTAAAAACTAGTGTTTGTTGTTTGGGGCAATCCAGTAGTAAGCCTTTTGTTTCCAAAATTGCTAAATTTAGGCCAAACCCTTTAGCTACAGCCTTTTATCTTTCTCAGTTATACATAAAATAAGACAATTTTAATACATGAGAAATAGCACACTAGTAGCACTGCAACATGGCTGTATGTTTGCACTGCTGTGATTCGTGTGTAGGCAGCAGGCCCGAAAGCAGTCATACACACGATCACAATCGTTTATACAACAGTTTATTCTACAGTTCAACCCCAATTAGTGTGTAAAGTCAATAAATTATAAAAATGAACATCCACTGAGTGTCTGAAAAAACCTTTTACTTTATTCCACCACAAATTCTCATCTCACGCTGACCATTGCATATTAGTAAAGTCACTTTAGAACAACTTGAGTTATTTCATTGCATCATCTACAATATGTTGTCATAGTGATGACAACCAGTGGATCTTGCTCACAGATCAATAATTTAACCAAGGTCCATCTGTGTTTGACAACATGAATCCCCATCAACATGAATCCCCATAAAATCCAAAGCAAACAAGTAAACTAAATATACAATAACATACAAGAAAGAGAAATTGACTCAGAGCATGATTTACCTTCACTTCTGTATTGCTTGAGCAGCAGTAGTTTACAATCAGTGTGAACAGGAAGTTCCTGAGACTTTTATTTCAGTACTTCCAACTAAAACAAAACATTGAGTAGGGTGCAGGGCTTTATTTTTGCACATCTCTTTTTACGAGACAATGATTTCAACGGCACTTAACATACTTTAAAGTTTTTAATATTTAGATTAAAAATATATATCTAAATATTAAATACGCTTTGCATTGCATGCCCTTCCAGCTGTAACCCATCACTGGGAAACACCTATGCACTCTCATTCACTGCGGACAATTTTAGCTAACCCAATTAACCTATAGAGCATGTCTTTGGACTGTGGCTGAGCACCCGGAGGAAAGCTACAGTATGTGAACATGAGGAGAACATGCAAACTCCACACAAAAATGGCAACTGACCCAGCCGAGGCTCGAACCAGCAATCTTCTTGCTGTGAGGCAACAGCGCTACCCACTATACGCCACCGCGTCGCCCTATTATTGATAATACAATATTTTTTCAAATATGTTCAGCTAAAAAAGAATGGATTAAATTAAAGGTGTAGGAATAAAAGCTGCTGGAAAGTATGTATGTGTCGTTTAAAGGTTCTGTGTTAATGCAACACTAATTAAATCAACACAAACAACATTTCAAACAAAAAATTGGGAATTATAAGGAAGTTAAAAATTTCTTAGTTAAATCCACTATTGGATTCCGTTGCCGTATACAATATCATAAAGTAGGCCTACCTGAATAAAAAAGAATTAAAAAAAATTGTATATATATATATATACATATATATATGTACAGTTGAAGTCAGAGCTATTAAACCCCCTGAATTATTAGCCCCCCTGTTTATTTTTTACCCCAATTTCTGTTAAACGGAGAGAAAACTTTTTCAACATATTTCTAAGCATAATAGTTTTAATAACTCATTTATAATAACTGATTTCTTATATATATATATATATATACACGCATAGCTTTTACATACAATCTAAAATGACACACGTGTTAAACAAGAGCACTTGAGTCACATTTCTCCTCCTCCTTCAGCCCCAGCCCTCCTGTTTGCTTACCATGCAACTCAATCTCCTGTCAGCAGATGGCAGTAACAAAGCTATACTATACTGAAACACAGGGCACGATGAAATGTGTTACTAAGGAAGTCGAGCCTTGACGACAGGAAGGCGCTGTAAACACTGCACAAAAGCTTACTGGATTAACTTTACAACTCGGTTTACAATTTTTCCAGTTTTGCCGATCAATGAATCTATAGCGGTGACTGTGTTCGTTGTGGTACGCGTGCTTACAGTGACCTTTCTGCTTTATCGATGGAGTTGTGAATGTTGCTAATTAGCTAGCATTAGCTTTCTGCTCATTTTAATGCACTCTAGTTACCAGACTGAGGTAAAGTTGGTTTTATATTCACACATTCACTTTCTTCTAAATGATGCAATTTTAGAAAAGCATTTTTGCTAATTCCTAATAGTGAAATCATATCAGCATATTCAAAGTACCATAGTAAACAATATATAGAGAGCGTGTCACAAGTTATTACTGAACGAATGTACGAATGTAAAACCAACTTTACCTCAATAGTTACCAGATGGGGTTATTATCTGGACCGCAACACCCGTTATCAAAACCCATTGTAATGTACTTATATAAAAGTCTGAAAGTGCATTTATTTGGCTGATATTTTTAGTTTTTGAATGAAAAACAACAACAACAATGCAACATATAATATCAAATATAAGAATTTACATATTGGAGCATTAAAAAGAACATGTGTGAATCTAAATAATAATGTAATAATAATGTAATGTGCTAATCAAGTGTATGAAAGTGGTTAAATAATCATTTGAATAGATGAATGTGATAACTAACGTGATACATGTTATTTCAGACTCTTATGGCAGAATTGCATATCATTGGACAGATCATTGGGGCCACCGGTTTCCCACAGAACAGCCTCTTCTGCAAATGGGGTGTTCACACAGGTGTTTTATTTGTGTTTTTTTATGTTATACTGTAAAAACATAACATATTACATTCTTAGTAGCAGTGACCAAAAACAAAGAGTTTAAAAATATATTTTCATTTTGTGTCATTTAGGAGGAGCATGGAGACTTCTCTCTGGTCTGAGGGAAGGCCAGACTCAAGTTGATATGCCTCAAACTGGGGACATGGCATACTGGAGTCATCCCATTGATTTGCACTACACTACTAAGGGTCTACAAGGTATTAGACCTATAGTTCGTTCCTCTAGTGAACTACCGAATGGACGCTGAATCACTTGATGGGGTTTTAGAATGCAAATTGACAAGCTGTTGATGTATTTCTATTGTAGTAACACTGCAAATAATTGTTTTGCTTCATGTTTATAACAAAGTAAAATAGTTGGAATGAATATGGTTACTAATTAAATCAAAAGTAACTCATTATTATTGAACTGAAGGTATAGAACTTTTACTCACACATCAAATAAAACAGCATTTATTAAAATATCTATATCATGATTTAGTAATTAATTTTGATTTGAAAATAAAATATTGAGTTTGGATGCAGCACGGTGGCTCAGCACTGTCGACTCACAACAAGAAGGTCGCTGGTTCGAGTCCGAGCTGGGTCCGTTGTAATTTCTGTGTGAAGTTTGCATGTTCTCCCCGTGTTCTCGTGGGTTTCCTCCGGGTTCTCCAGTTTCCCCCACAGTCTACAGACATGCGGTATAGGTGAATTGAATAAACGAAATTGTCCGGCCTCTGATAAATAGGGGTCCTAAGCTGAATGAATATTGAGTTTGATTAGTACACATGCGCACCAAACCAAAAAAGTCATACCAAAAACCTCTTTAAAGGATGTGTTTCTGCTTCTAGGATGGCCAAAGCTTCATCTCCAAGTGTGGCATCAGGACTCTTTTGGCCGATGCCAGTTGTATGGCTATGGCTATATCCACGTGCCATCAAGCCCAGGTCAGCATCGTCTTCAGTGCGTCACGTGGCGGCCACTGGGATCATGGCAGGAGCAGCTTTCGGAGATGTTTGTCGGAGGAGGCCCTCAGCTGCGCTCGCCAGACCTTATTTACAGTGGTGCGGACCGATACAGACTGCACACAGTCGGCATGGGCACAGTTGAGCTGGAGCTCTGCATTATTCTGCGCCACTTTGACAGATACGGTGTGGAGAGCTGATGGACTGCAGGTTAGGACACATTTCAGATCAAGAGGATGTGGATCAACTATTTTGTCATATTGGACTAGAGGTACTTACTGTATATAAGAGCGTGTGAATGCAAAAATGTATATGTTGTGTCATAGACTGAGTTGAATGAAATAGTGAGTAGTGGGTTTATGTCTGCAGGCTGATCATGTGTTGTTGTTTTTTGCATCTCAAATGAATCTTTTTTTTTAATTTTTTGCACACTTTGTATGTTTTATAGCATTGTATTATGATCTGATACTATTAAATTTGGTATTTGTCAATGCATTTGGCTTAAGCATTGTTGGGTGGCTCATCGATGTATTAGATTTAGGCATGGGATGATAACTGTTTTCAAGGTATACCATGGTTTGGAAAAGTCAAGGTTTTAAACAGCCAAACTTTTCTGCTATTTTTAGGATAACAGTGTCTCCAGGAGAAAATATATCCAAAAATGGCGTAAATAAACCAGTGGTTTTTTTTTTAATAAAATACTATGTTTTCAAAGGGGAAGAGTTTTTGTTTTTTACCCAGACATTTAAAAAGAACATATTTTAGAGCAGTAATCATAATACTGTGGAACCATGATGTTTTATCCAAGGTTATTATACCATCTGAAACTTAGACTGGCATATGCTTAATTAGATTACTCTAATACATAATATAAGATGACTGTTGTTCTTCAGCAGTAGTGTTATAGTCCCAAGAAATCAAAACTAACCATATGATTTTGTAAGCTCACATTGCTGGTTTTGTTGTGAACAATTAATCTGTGCATGTCATTAGGAAATAAAAGTCCATTTTAATCTTTAATTGACATCTGACATGTATTTATTTATTTATTTTTCAGTTAAATTGTCAGATTATGCATATCTTAAGAATCAGCCATGACTAACATATTTACCATGCTGCTCCAACTGTCAGTTTTGACAACAAACAGAAATGGTGAGGAGGTGGTGTCTGTTAGGTTGTAATAACTCTTCTAAATCCCCTTTCCTGATCAGTCTTTCTGAATGAAATGCCTATTTTACTACATCCATTCAGCTCGCAGTAGAAAAAAGAAACCACGCTCACTGTTTGCTCATTTAAAATTCCATTTCTCAAGGAACTGCATCACAATATAAAAAAAACCGATTGCAGCTTCCGGTTGATGGGGACTTTAATGTGTGGCTCTTCAAAGATCTAAACTCCAAGCATCTAGAACAAAACGTTATATACTGTACGTTACAATAAAGTATATGATCCCGCCCTAAAGAGTCTAGAATACACAAGACAGCTCAAATTTGCTTCACACCTTTTCAGGTGAAGGTAGTTGTTTGCATATGAAAAAAGCCACACAATCAACTTAGTTGTGATTGATTGATTAATATATATATATATTCATTCATTTTCTTTTCGGCTTAGTCCCTTTATTAATCTGGGGTCATGTTTTACCCATATGTTTATATATATATTAGGGCTGTCCAAGAATTAATCATGATTAATCACATCCAAAATAAAAGTTTGTTTTGACATAATATGTGTGTGTGTTATATATATTTATTATGTATATGTGATAAACACATTCATAGAAGCCAAAACTATATATAAAAAGTTACATCAAAGTAGTTACATCATATTCAAATGTAAAATTTGTATCATACACATATATTTTTTATATATCTAAATATAAACCAACATTTTATCAAGTATATGCATGTGTGTATTTATATATTCATAATAAAATATACACAGTACACACAAAAATATTATGTTAAACTTTTATTTTGGATGTGATTAATCACAATAAATTTTTTGACAGCCCTAATATATATATACACACACACACACACACACATACAGGGCTGACATTAACACCTGCCAAATGCGGGTAGATTTCAGCTGTGGTGGGTAAGACAGCCGCTCCTGCTAGCCACTTTGGCTGTTTGAAAATAACTTTTAAATGGTAGTTTTCTTAAAAGCAGCGTTCAACAATAGAGATGGCCTGATATTCGTGTGATCTTAGTATCGAGAAGCAGCACGACTGACAAAAATAACGCACGAGCAAAAGAAAGCAGGTGAATACCCAATGAGGGGATGATCACTCGCGCGCAGAGGTGATGTGATACGCACAACTGTTAAGAGCGCGCTCCTGTTTCTTTGCGTGAAGCAACCTGCCAAGAAAGAACACAACTGGTGCGATCGGTTCTCTTTGAAATGGACTGGTCAAAAAAAAAAAAAGAAAGAAAAGAAAAAAAACGATGATTGTGCATCTACAGTCCTGCTGTCTTGAAAAGCACAAGATTTAAAAAATATATGTTCTTTTGTAAGCAGCAGCTGTCACTGCTTTCATTTTAATTATTCTTTGAGCAGATTATTAACAGGCCTAACATTAAGGCCTAACATTAACATTTTGGATGAGACGTTAAACTAAGGTCCTGACTCTCTGTGGTCATTAAAAATCCCAGGATGTTATTCGAAAAAGAGTAGGGTTTTAACCCCCGGCATCCTGGCCAAATCTGCCCACTGGTCTCTGCCCATCATGGCCTTCTATCCATTCCCATATCATAATTGGCTTCATCACTCTGTCTCCCCTCCACCAATCAGCTGGTGTGTGGTGTGCGGTCTGGCGCAAAATGGCTGCCGTCACGTCATCCAGGAGGATGCTGCACACTGGTGGTGGCTGAGGAGATTCCCCCCCATTGTGCAAAGCACTTTGAGTGCCCAGAAAAGCGCTATATAAATGTAAGGAATTTTTATTATTAATTATTATTAACTGTGTGCACATGATCATCCTTTCATTATCACACACGGTATTTTTACCTACTTTCTTTTGCTTAGTTATTTTTGTTAATATAGTTGAATTATCTTTTTTTTTTCTCAATAACATTGCTTTAATATGAGATTAACTCCACATTTATGTTTAGAAATAAAAACCAATTGCAATGCGACACAAACCATTTGCTCATGCACATTGAGTGTGTCACACAACACACACAAAAAGTGAAATGAATGAGGAGGCATTTGGACATAACACAAAATCGAAATCGAGTAATTTTAGCATGTCAAAGTCAAATTTATGCATATAAATATATTTTCCCAACAACAAAATTGTGGCTAGTGAAAATGGCGAATGGCTAGTAATGTTGGAAATCTAGCCACAGTGGCTGGTGATGAAAAAAGTTAATGTCATATATATAGAATCAACTCTTAGTCACATTAAGCTCATTTCCTGTGTGAAGCTTCTAACCATTTTAGTGAGATAAAAAAAGAAAGCTAATTTTCAGAGCTAATTTTTTAATGTGTATAATATAGTAAGAGGAAATGTTTTTGTTTTTTAAAGAGGATTCACACACACATACACACACACACACACATAAAGAGAGAGAGAGAGAGCATGTATGTTTCATATACTGTTGAGGAAGTTTGAAACTTTTGAACTCAGAGTTTTCAAAGGCTCATCTTGAAAGGGCGATAAAACCGTTTTTTTAAGCTGATAGTCGACTCCACCCTGTTTCAGAAATGTTTTAAAAGTTTAGCAGTTGAGAGTATTCAAATGTGTAGTTTCATGTCCTACTTGTACTACTTGTGAAGTTCATCAGTTCCTCTCTAAAACTCTGTTTCTTTAAATAGCCATGATGGGGGAGCTGGGGGAGGGTGTTTTTTTCTTTTTTCATTTTTACAATGACGAGTGTGCAGTTGTCATCATTTTTGGGTGCCTCTGCTAATTTGCTGATAAAAAAAACAGTCTGCTTTCTCCCAAGCTTTCTGGAGTTCGGAAGTAGGATAGCCCCCGTGGGAAAAGGCTCTGCATTCTGTAAACACAATCTGTGGTTGATATTTGAACAGATAAACTGCAGAGCTAGCATACTTCTGTGTTGTGTGATTTAACTGTGATTTAACTTAACAAACTGATAACTTTTTAAAAGTGCATTTAGTATTTTCTTACTTACAAAAAAATCAGATACTTCCTTCTCTGCTGTTTTCACACTGCTGTAACATTAGTTTTATGTTTAGATTGTTTTAGAGACGAAAGCCTGCACATGTTTAGATTTTAAACTAACCTGCAGTGTTGGGATGTTTGCTAGTTGTATACTTCAGCTCAAGTACCTTTTTTTACCCAATAACAAAGCATCAAAAAAATAGCTGTGAGAGTATATAGACTTTAATAGCTACAGCATACTTCAAAAAAAGTCCAGCTAAACAACAGAATAATTTTCCATTTCAGACAAGGTGGAGCCCCATAGCACACCTACTGTACCTAAGATGAAATGATGTCAGCCATGCTCACTGGAGGTTCCACATTTGTGGTAAACAGCCTGACACATTATAAACCAAACATTGAAAACATGAATTTTGAAGTTGTCATGTTTATATTATAAAACAAGTTTCTGTACAAATATTTTAAGTATTGTCTTAGCTATGATTAGGGCCAGACTGAATCTACGGACAATTTTTGCTATTTCTGCTGAGAATTTTGAACAAAAATCTGCGGATTTATGTAGAATTATTTTGGGAGTATCATAACTAAAAACTTATTATATGAAATAAAAAAATTGCGTTTAAACATTTATTTAATGTTTACAATGCAAATCCATCTAGACCCACTTATATGGTAAACAAAGCAAGTCTATCATATAATATATCTACTAAAATATGACCTAAATATGACTTTACAAACTATATTGTAAATAAATCAAATGAACACTTTAATATTAGTCAGTTTAAATTAATTTAAAAACAATAAATTTACACACATTTACAGAAGTAAATAAATAGATTCAATGATGGGCTAAAAATCTATAGAAATCTGTGGCTTTCTGCACACGCAGATCCTTACTTTGCTTTTTTTATTCCTATAAATGTCCATATAAGAACCCAGAGTGATTTGTCTAGATAACTTCTGACATTATCATTCTTGGTACAAATGGATCTATAAAAAGTATAAAAAGTTATCTAATATTAAGAGTATAGACCGGGAAAGCGCAACATTACAACATGCTACAATGATAACGACACAAAGGAGCATCATTAGAATCACTTTAAAATTCAATTTTCCAAGTTGATAACATTGATAGCCAATCAGGATACACTTGATTTCAAAGAACTTGAACATTAAGTATTCTTACAATAAACATAGCTTTATCATACTTTTGAGCGAATGCTAATATCCAGCTGAAGTCCAAATTATTAACCTTCCTGTTCAATTTTGATTGTTTTTCAAATATTTCCCAAAAGCTGTTTTATAGAGAGAATAACACATTTTTAAACAGTAGTTAGTGACTAATCTCTAATAACAAATTTTTGAGTGTCTTTGCCATGATGACATATTTTGCAAGATACTATTCCGCTTTTAGTGCAATATTAAGGCTTAGCTAGGACAACAAGGCTTAGTTAGGTCAATAAGGCATTTCGTTGGACAACAGTGGTTTGTTCTGTAGGCAATAAGGGGCCTAATAATATATTGACCCTTAAAATATATATTTTTTTATTACAACTGCTTATATTCCAGCCAAACAAAAATGAAATATTATGTGCATGCTTATAATAAATTGGCTGTTTGCATTGATTAGTGCGGGTGTTCACATAGTTGCTATCTTTAAAGTCATTATTTTCTGTGTGAGGAAGACATTGAGGTCACACACGTTTTTTTTTTATGTTCTTTGAATTATTTTGTGATGTTTCGTTCTAAACCTGTAGAACATTGCTGAGTAAATAGCAATACCCAGCTGACTCCTGGCACATGATGAGCTGAACTGAACCCTTTGCCTCACATAATGTCCACAGTACGGGTTAAACCTTCAGGGGAAACTACTGTGCAGCAAAGGAAGTGTTGTGTCATTTGGTTAAACTGTGCTGCTTCCTTTTCCTCATTTTGTCATTCCTTGAGTTGAGAGCAAACGAAGTGTTTTCAGACCAAGAGGACTACACAAGAAAAGAGCTGCTATTACTTTAAACCTCGAATACCTGTATTTGTCTTTTCCTGTTGAACGGGAAGCAAAGAACCCGTTAAGGTTATCGAATGGAAACTATGAACGCTTAATGAAGCTTGGTGGCTTGTGAGGACACCTTTTGTCTACTGTTGATGGACCTCAGTCTTCGTTGGTGAGTTTTGTTTGTTTTGTTTTTTTGCCAGATTCACAGAGACTGTTGTTCAAGCAACATGAGCATTCGTATCTCAGAGATGTTCTGATTCAGGCTGTTGGATTTAAAGTCAAGAAGGCAACACTGGCGTATACGGCAGCGATGCTAAAGTGACTCCAACATTATATCTACAAGTATAAAGCTCTGTATCCCTCTATTGCCAAACTCTACTGAAGATCATTTCCAGCAACGCTGACCATGAAGGCAGAGAGCTTATTACTGGCATTGCAATGTCTGTTGGGATTTGTGCAATATAGCAGAGCGCTGTCAACATGCAATCCTCTAGACCTGGAACTGATCAAGAGAAAGCGAATCGAAGCCATTCGAGGACAGATTCTCAGCAAACTACGACTGCCCAAGGAACCAGAAGTAGAAGAGAAGGAGCTGATTGAAAACATCCCAGCAGAACTGATCTCAGTGTACAACAGCACCATGGAGCTCAATGAGGAGCAGGCAGCGAACCCAGTTCAGCACACCATAGAAGATCCCACAGAGGAGGAATACTATGCTAAAGAGATTCACAAGTTCACAATGAGTAAGTGGCTCTCTCCTTTCTCCATTCAATACTGAATTATTACAGTACTACTTTTCTTAGTGTTAGCACCTACAGTAAATGCCATGTGCCTGTTGATTTCCTTGGAGAATTGAGGGTGTGTGCAAATGATCCGACCACAAACAGGAAGGAAGGCTGCTAACAGATGCTAACCAAGTGACTCAGATCCTGGATTTAGTGTTCCTGGGTAAATTACAGTATCACTCAGCTCCAAAACATCCCTTTATCTGCTTCTTAAAGCCTTATTTAGATGAATATATGGGGGGTGTTTTGGTGAAATGAATTAGCAAAACCACTGATAATGAAATGGCAGTCGCTTGTTTTGAGGTTTTAACATGCCTGCTGCAAAAAAACTTAATTCTGCAACTATTATTACGGGATTAGGGTCAGCATTAAACATTTTAACATTTAAAAATGTATTCATTAAAAAAGTGACTAACAACTTCTATGAGGTTGTGATAAATACTGTTTTATGTTACTTTCTGTTAACCAAAGAATCATAATAAAGATGTATTAAAGATTTCTGCCTAAATGTTAAGCTGTAAAATGAGATTCTAGTGATAACAGTTATATGGTCCACAAAATGCTGGATGGTTCAACCCAGATTTGGACAAACCTAACCAACGAACCAAACCCAACCAATTTTAATACAACAGCTGGTTTCTGTCCATATTTAAGTCAAACTTTTTTAGAATGTAAATATACAGCTATTGATAAAAACAACAACAACAAAAATAATAAACAGAAAAGTCTTCAAAATTCTCAGTTTCTTCAGATTTACTGAATTTGAAATGTTAGTATTTGCCTGATAACATATTTTTCCAAACTTTAATTAAATGTATTGTTATTTAGATTTTTTTTACTTTCAAAAAAAAAAGAAGAAAAAAAAAGATATTTGATTAAAATAGCTGTGGTGCAGCTAATTTTCCGTTCAACCTTGTTAGCACATGACAAACACACAAACAATAATTAAATGGCAAGATTCCTTTTTTTGCAAGTGAATTGATTCATTGATTCATTAATTTTCTTTTCAGCTTAGTCCCTTTATTAATCCGGGGTCGCCACAGCGGACTGAACCGCCAACTTATCCAGCATTTGTTTTATGCAGCGGATGCCCTTCCAGCTGCAACCCTTCTCTGGGAAACATCCATACACACTCAATCACACTCATACACTACGGACAATTTAGCTTACCCAATTCACCTATACCACGTCTTTGGACTTGTGGGGGAATCCGGAGCACCCGGAGGAAACCCACGCAACCACGGCCAGAACATGCAAACTCCACACAGAAATGCCAACTGACCCAGCCAAGGCTCGAACCAGCGACCTTCTTGCTGTGAGGCGAATGTGCTACTCACCACACCACCGTGGCGCCCAAGTGAATTGATTATATACATTAATTAAGAACACCACTCTCTGTTGATTATCTTTGCTGTTGCAGACCATAAATAAACTTGCTACTGCCATTTGATACACATGCATGCTGCTGTGAGCATGTAAAATTTGATGCTGCTCCATCAATAATAATACACAAATCATAGATCTATAGCAGCTCTAGACAGATGGAACAGGGGGAGATCAAATTAAATGTTAAGCTAATGCTTTATTTTTCTAAATAAATAACATTTTGCATAATGCACATTAATAATAGTAAAAGAACACTGCAACAAACCCAAATTTGGACAAACCAAAGCAATGAACCAAACTCAACTAATTTTAACACAACAGCTGGGTTCTGTCCATATTTAAGTCAAACTTTTCAAGACTGTAAATATACTATGGATAAAAAAACAATAAATAAATAAATAAATAAATAATAAACAGAAACGTGTTCAAAATTCTCAGTTTCTTCAAATTTACTGAATTTGAATTGTTGGTATTTGCCTGATAACATATTTTTCCAAACTTCAATTAAATGTATTGTTATTTAGATTTTTTTTTTCAAAAACAAAAGAAAAAAGAAAAGATATTTGGTTAAAATAACGTGTTATAATTTGCTGTGATTGAAAATCAGGGTTATTCCACTACATACTGGTGGAATTTTTTTTAAATTCCCCTGAGGGTAAAACATTAGTATAAATATAAACATAGTCTGTTAATTTTTTCTATAGCTGTATGTATGTATGTATATGTTTATATATATATATATATATATATATATATATATATATAAAACGTACTGTAATACTGTATAAAACACCCTTTGTTTTCCATTTTTTCAGTGCACTATTCAAAAAATGTTAAAAAAAAGTCACATTTACGAACTTATTTCTAACCGTTTTTGCTTTCTATCTGATTACAAGTGGAGGAAAAACCAGAAAAGTACTTAGTGTTCAACATCACAGATATAAAGCACAAACTGGGTGCAAACCATGTGCTTTACCAGGCCGAGTTTCGACTGCGCATCAAGGAACCTAAAATGGGGGATTCAGAGCAGAGACTTGAGCTGTACCAGGTCACTGGGAACAAATCACGGTACCTAAACTCACGCTTCATTTCCCTTCAAACGGCTGGCAAGTGGGTGTCGTTTGATGTGACGTCCACCCTGAAAGACTGGTTGCAGATGTCTGGTGAGATTCACAGTTTCCTCCCGCAAACTCGTGTGCTGAGCTGCAATTTACATGCACACAAACTATTATCTAAAATAAAAATAAACTTGCTTGACATGTAGCTTGTCTTTAACACAACAAATTACTAGTACAAACATTGACTGTACCTAACCATATCCAACCTCATAATCCTGACAGTAGTAAATCAAATGTATGAAATATCAAATATGTTATGTAAATGTAAAAATATGAAATGACATATTCGCTGTGGATATATTCCAAGTGAATTGATTATATACATTAATTAAGAACACCACTCTGTTCATTATCTTTGCTGTTGTAGACCATATAGACTTGCTACTGCCATTTTATACACATGCATGCTGCTGCGAGCATGTAAAATTTGATGCTGCTCCAACAATAATCATACACAAATCATAGATCTATAGCAGCTCTAGACAGATGGAACAGGGGGAGATCAAATTAAATGTTAAGCGACTGCTTTATTTTGCTAAATAAATAACATTTAGCATTATGCACATTAATAATAGTAAAAGAACACTGCAACAAACCTCAATTAAAAAAATAATAATAATAACCCTTGCTTTTGTGGTTCTTGCATTTACATTAAATAGATTTTAATAGACTTTCATGTTGATGGCAAAAAAATGGGTTCTTTACACTGTATTAAGAGAAGTTAATAGTATTAATAAACAGTAATATTGATCAACATGCTTTCAGTTTTATATTACTGTGACACTGGTGTGTTTGTTTAAAAGATATTACATGTTTCCAAATTAGGCATATTAATTGAAACTTTGTCTAAATGTAATTCACAGATGAGAAGCAAGAATTTCAGCTGCAGCTGGCCTGTAGCTGCAAGCCTGAGTCGCAGAGCCCAGATTTTTTATTTAAAATAGCAGGTTGGTGAATTCAAATGAAAAGCCTGTATCAGCTTGTTTAGATACAGCAAGCTAATATTGCTTTTTGTGCGTAAAGGTTTGTCCCGCAACAGAGGTGATACAGGCCTCTTAGCAGACCAAGTGGCAAAACCTTACATTTTGGTGATGTCACATCCTGCTGATGGCCACAGCCCAGCAAAATCTCGCAGAAAACGGGAAACAGATGCTGTTTGTACTGAGTAAGCAATTTATTATTCTAATTTTTCTATCTATCTATCTATCTATCTATCTATCTATCTATCTATCTATCTATCTATCTATCTATCTATCTATCTATCTATCTATCTATCTATCTATCTATCTATCTATCTATACTGTAAAAAAATCCGTAATTTTACGGTTTATTAAAAAAAGCGTAAAATAACGGCCGTTAAATTACAGAAATTTCCTTAAATTTAAATTTCTGGTAAATTTCTGTAATTTAATATCCGTTATTTTACGCTAGATTTCTGTAATTTAACGGCCGTTATTGTACGTTTTTTACATCCGTAAAATTACATTTTTTTTTCAGTCTATCTATCTATCTATCTATCTATCTATCTATCTATCTATCTATCT
>CAIGQQ010038251.1:5405949-5422965 GCA_903798035.1 Danio albolineatus
TCTATCTATCTATCTATCTATCTATCTATCTATCTATCTATCTATCTATCTATCTATCTATCTATCTATCTTTAGTGAAGATCACAATGAGAGAAAAATTGGTCAATTAAAAGCCTAAATTAACCTTGCAGTGGTGCCTGCAGCCATACGGCTGTACACATTGTGAATACATACCATGAGATGGCGCAAATCAATTAGCTTTTTATTCATATATTTTTTACAAATAAATGTGTACGTTCGTGTGTTTTAAAGTGTGTATGTACATGCATGGTGGGAGATAGGTAAAGAAAATCTATTGGCTATTAGTTTTGCTGGCGGATTTTCCGCACACTAAAAATGACAATTCGGATAGCTTATGTTTAAAACAAGGTTTAAAATGAGTAAACTCTCTTTAAAACAGCTCAACTTAATTGAGACATTTGCCAAAAGGCCTGAAAACTAATGAGAAGGCTCATCAGCACCTCCAGGCCCAGCCCTTGTCTCATTCATCGGACAATTTGATCCAGCTGCACAGCCTCCTTGCATGGAACCGCTACCATTCAAGGTGTTTTAAACAAATTTAGGAATAAGGAATGATGTGGCAGGGTGGTGCTGGAAATGTGCGTACCTGTGAATAAAATCCTGCAGGCGCCCATGCTAAGGAGCATGCAGTGTGGACAGAGAATTGGCCGATTAGCATGTTATAGCCATTTCAGTGTGGAAAAAATGGTCCATAAATTGTTATTTCTTATTTTGATCTTCACTGTATTTGTGTATTATATAACATGTATGTGCTACATCAGAAGCCTCACTGTTGTCCTCTGCGTGTTGAATACAGAAAGTCTGAGGGTTGCTGTGTTAGAAGTCTGTACATTGACTTCCGCAAAGATCTAGGCTGGAAATGGATTCACGAACCTTCGGGTTACTATGCCAATTATTGCACTGGCTCTTGCTCCTATGTCTGGACATCAGAAAATAAGTACTCACAGGTAACCAATCAGGTCTAACATGTTGTTAAGTAGGAAAACATGCCTCTACTTTTTTTTCATGCCTCTACTAAAATTATGAATCATTGACACTCACTTCCACACAGCTTCGTACAGTATTATGTGTGGTACTTTTACCATAAAGTATGATTTAAAAGCTCATATGTTTGACTTTTGCATGACTACCAACCCGATCTCATGACACTTCGTATTTGTTTAATTTAGTGGTTAATTTGTATGAATTTAGTACAATTTGCTTTGGGATTAGGGGTGGGGTTGGGTGCTATGGCTCCTACGTATTTAAAAAGTGTAGCTTTTCGAACAACTGAACACACACAAATTCATACGAATCAGCCACTAAACTGACAAAATGTAAAAAAGTTATGCTTCTTTGTGAGATCAGACTGGACATCACCTATATACAGTATGTATGGCTTTTCCAGAAAACTTGCTCAGTAGCTCAACTGGTACGGCGTTGCTCTTCTCATGCAGAGTGCTTGAACCTTATAGAACCTTTTCAAAATTCTCCTTGATAGCTGTAAACAAGTCTTGCTATTCTGTTTTTTTCTCTCAAATATGATTAAATGTGAATTGTTATTGTGAAGGTTAGTTAGAGCAACACCTTTAAAGCTGACATTTGATGAAAATCTGTCTTTTTTGTTTGAGTGCTATGTAATCGGGACAACCCAGTAACAGACAAGCTTTGTTTTACAATCTTACATGGAAAATAAACGTTCATTGCCATAAAATATTGTACCGTTACTTTTCACACACCCTGGATATTAACACCCCTTAATCTAGCATTACACATTTACACTTACGGTACTTCAGAAGAGAGCATTAATATGCTAATCTCTGAGTTGAATCTGTAAGCTGCAAACATAGGCTGCTCCATACATGCAAATAATAAATAAAACCACTACACATTTCAGAAATGTCCTGGTTCAGTCCTGAAGCTGCAACCTCTTTCATTCCATAACTTTCTGACTCTGGTTTGAACATGTACTGTACAGCTACTCACTTGTTTAGTCATTTCTGGAGTGTCAGAATAGCATGTAAATGCCATGTGCAGGCAAAGCAGTTGTTTGTTTGCATTTAAAGAGACATGCACAAAAACGGTTCTTGCTTACATGCAGATTGAGGCCAATTTGACTATATTAAAATATTTTATAGTGTATTTCAAGATGAAACATTTTAGGGACATCTAAGCATAACAGCATGCAAGAATCTGTGCAGAAATTTCACCATAGACAGTAGACACATATTTTCATGAACTTGGGTTGGATGTTTCACAATGTACTTTTTAAAAAACATGGGTCTGATACTCTTTGATTTTGCCTACAGGTTCTTGCACTATATAGGCATCATAATCCTGGTGCCTCCGCTCAGCCCTGCTGCGTACCTCAGGTTCTAGACCCACTGCCCATCATTTACTATGTGGGGAGACAACATAAGGTCAGAACAGATTTTCTCACTTTCATCAGCTGTCAGTAAATGTCATCTAAATAAAGCTCAATGTATTTCCCCCCAGGTGGAACAGTTGTCAAATATGATTGTGAAAACCTGCAAGTGTTGCTGAAAGCATCATTTCCGTTCGGTCTTGATGAGCAAAATCAAGAGAACAACATACTGAGGTGCTGGAGACCCAGTATTTTCTGAGGGGATTGTATTTTTTTTTTTATTTCCATTTTTTTGTCAACTTGTTCTTATCATTTTACTTGACTCTACTGTATCACACCTGTAATGATAGATTGTTTTTGTACCTGTTGTACATCTATTTTGTCATAAAACTGTACTATATGTTGCCATTAAAGTGATTATATTCATTGTTTGATATAAAGGTGCCAAATTTGTTTAGTATTACTATTATATTTAGTATTATTATACTATTATTTAGTGGATAAATCAAATTGAGACATTTCAGGTTTAATTTTTAAACAAATGTACTAAAATTAAACATCTTTTTGGAAGAAATAGCTGAATAAATGATCAGTTAAACTTTTGGACTTGTGTTTACTGTACAGAAGTGGAATAATGTTTCTCTGAGCTCTGTTTTCAGAACTGTGCTGATATCTGTATTTCCAGGTGAACAATAAGTAGATCTGACTCATTGTTTTGTCATCAGTTCTCAAATGATGTTGATATATGCTGTTTGCAGCCAAATAACTTGCTTGTTGTAAAATGTACTTGCAAATGATTTCTTTTTAATATATTTTTTTTAAAAAGTGTTGTTCTGTACAGTTCCCCCTTCTTATTGTCTTAATATTTTAGCCCCGCTAAATAGCACTGTTGCTTCAATTTAGTTCGAAAGTCAGGACTTTGTTGGTGTAATTTTATTGCTGTATGACCCTTGAATGTTTTTAATGTATATCCTGCTGTTGAGCTGTTTTCCCAGTCTCCACGTTTGTTACAGGTGTTCAGGAAAGACAATTTCCTGCCTACTGTTTTGTTGTACTCTCAGAGCTGGCGAGGCTTTTGTTGTTTAATTTAATAAAGGAAGTGAATTAAAACTGGTATGCTGTGTGATATACCACTGCCTTTAACATTCTCACAGAAAATACAGTCATATAACACTATAAAAATGGCTGGTTTGTTTGAGCCATACCCAACAACCATTTCAATGTGGTCATGTCATTGGCCCATAAACATTTCCTGCTTGTTAGCAAACTATTTCATAACTGTCACAAGAGGGAATGTAATCATAGCTTAATGTTAAAACAGCTATCGTAACATCATTTATCAATATGTGGCTCTTTTTGGAATCTTGGAAGCTTTAGAAATTACAAATGTAAAACAGGAAGTATATTGGGACCATTGTTTTTGTTTACATCCCTCAAAATGGTTTATAAAAATTTAACCCAACTGTTAAGGTTGTCCCAAATTTATTCTAAAAAAATAACCCAGCACTGATGCATTCAGTTAATTAGGATAAACGATCTTTTTAGGCCTATTTGTACTATTATAATATGTACCAGTTAAGCATGTTAAACATGACAATAGCTTGTATTAATTAAAAGGAAATATAAATGAACAACCATAAAGGGAATACAGTAAAGGATTAAAGGATTTTCCCCTTAGATTTCTGTCCTATGCTGCTCTCTAGTGGAACAAGCGGGGTGAAGCTTCATTATTAAGATTTTTTTCCACGTCCCTCGTGTCGGTCTATTTATTCAATGTAAGCATATGGCGCCCTCGCCTGGTCACACATCTACAATACTTGCCTTCGGTTTTAAGAGTGATTTAATCTGCTTTTAAATGGGGAGTTACTGTATTTAATATGCCTAAATCAGTACTTATAGAAATAAATAGATACATAGTCTTCCCTTTTGCGTGACTAAGCATGAGCCAGGCTGGTTTCCTGTTTACTGAGGGTGGGGATTTGATCACAGTGTTTTATCTGCTAACAAACTTTCATCTTCAAGCTGGTGGGGAAATAATTAATTCTCAGTGATGATAACGATAACTCTTTTCTGTTGTCCAGTGGGGTTAAAGTACTGCCAAACAGTACTAGTCTATGAGCTGGGTTGTTTAACCATGCTTTATGGCTTCTTAGATTTTTTTTAAAGAGCAGTGATAGCAAAAGCTTGTATAACATCAGTGTTGTTTACTTCATTTGATTGTGTGTTGACCACAAAGATATGCTGTGAGAACATTTTGCCAACTTTAACCTTCCAGTTTTAAAATGTGTTAATTTATTATTTCTTTCTTTATTTTTTTATACAAAAACTATGAGAACTTGTAACTTGAGATTTTTCAAATAGAAGGGACATTTTACATTTTCTCTTACATTAAAAACTATTTCAGAAAATTATCTTCATTAAACGTTAATGCTCATATTTTGAGAGCATAATCATCAGCTAGCTTTGGTGGAGCATTTTAAATACTTTGGAACAACCTTGTTCAAAACTTGCAAATATTTTGCCAAAGCTCAGAGAATTTGCCTTTTTAGCTGCAAGTCACTCAAATGTTATATGATACACTAAATATTTCTCTGATGAACACTTCAAGTGTCCTAAAAATGCAGATTAATCATCAAAAATAACCTTGTATCCAAAACAATGACAATGCAGTCAAGTTTGCCACGAATTACTTTAATTGTTAAACATAAGACCACAAGTTCAAAAATGTTTAGCCATTTAGTTCACAAAATAGGAATGTATAGAGATTTCAGTTTGTGCAGACAATGAAGCACAATCTGTGGAAGAAGGATTTGAGGCCGAAATCTCCTTATCTTCTGTTTATCTTACTGAGATAAACAAAATGACCCTAGATCTCAACAGATACTGAAAATGAGATAAGTAGAACTCATACAAGTCACAGAGGTACTGTAATGAAAACAGCGGAGAGTGTACGTCAGATTTTTTTTAGGCATGTAGCAGTACATTTAGGAAAAATCTGTTTTTAGATGTAAGCCTGACATTTTTCAGATGGAATGAACTGATGATTATTGAATGAACTGATGACTGATGAACCGATGACTGTTTTCTTCCATCTACCATTCCTGCACAGTCTTGTCCCACACTAGATGTCCATGCGGCTCTTTGGCTCCTTCAGGCAGCATGGCCAGATACACTGGAGTTTCTGCTCCTTCTTCTGGACTTTTGGATGCCTTCGGCCCAGCCATGTCTGTGCGCACCCATCCTGGACAGCAAGCGTTCAGTAAGATCCCATCACCTGGCCTCGTCTCATTGATAACTCGTGCCTGGATTCTTGATAGCACAGTCACTCCAATCTAAATAAACACAACAAATTTGGTGAAGACAAATTCCTTCTCTGCCAGATTTAGTCAGAGTTTGTTTATTACAAAATACAGTATCGAGTAAAACATTCTCTTCACTATTCCAGGAACAAGTCCGTTTTAGACACTTTTAACAATGCTAGTAGGCTAATTTCGTTGTTTTGATTACACTGACACTATCAAAAAAAAAAAAAAACTGAAATAAACTGAGCTGAGTAACGACCATTGGGAAATATTATTCCACCTACATTTCAGAAAAAAACACAAATAAGTACTTAACCATAGAGTTGACAGCAGACTTTAGAATGAACTGTATGACACCAACAACTTCTGTTACTTTTTACACTAAAGATATTTACCAGGACTTCTTATTAACAAATTAGGGATTATTTTTCCTGCAGTTCTTTGTACAACAACAAAATAAATACTGACTTATCCCCAATATAATATAGACGACAATATTACACCAAATATAAACAGCTTAACTGTGTCTATGGTTCATAATCAAATAAGTTTCCCTCACCTCATCTCCATATGGACAACTTTCCTGGTGTGGTCAGTTTGCTCGATAGCTCACTTTGTACTGTGTTGTACTTGTTATGCAGAGCAATAGGGGTTTGAGTCGGGTGAAGCACGGTTCCACAAAAGAAAAATTGCAATGTAAAATCAAGGTAAAACTATGTGATCACAGTGCACTTATTCCTAACATTGGCTTTTGAAACCAGGCTCCGGCGCCATAACTGCAGCTCTGTACAAGAAGTTTGGCCAGAGGAGAAATGGTCGTGCCGAACTGAGCCTGATTTCTCTTGAGGTATTTTCCTTCACTTTCGTTGATCAGTAAAGTCTGTTTCTCGCCACTGTCACCACTGGCTTGCTAGTTTGGGACTTGTGGGGCTGCGCATCGATGGATTTGCTCTTCAGTGTTTTGACTTAAAGCAATGATTATTAAACCACACTGAACTCAACTAAACTGAACTTCAACTCTGAAAACTGGACTGAGTTTCAATTTACTAGAACTTCTATGTGAAGCTGCTTTGACACAATCTACATTGTAAAAGCACTTTATAAATAAACATGAATTGAATTGAATATTACTTTTAATTTTAGAGAAGCAAAGTCCATATAATGCAATTCATATCACTTTGCCTCCATCTTTGATCTGCCTCTAGGGCATGTAAAATCTCTTTGATCGGGGAGACATCGAATTCTCCAAAAACTGTTAGCCAAGCTTCTGATTTAATATCATATTTGGAAACACCAGTGAAATGTAACAACTGTCTCTTAAATTTTGTTTCAAAACTGCATGACAAAAAAAAATTTGTTTTTGAGGTAGCCCAAGCTAATGCGCATGCACACTCAAAGGGAATTAAACCAAGATACCAACCTCATTAAAAAACTTAAGTGTAACACTATATCATCCTCTTAATAATGCCACATCTGATGTAATTTACAACTTAATCTGGATGGCAAATTTCCTCCCAATATGACTACCTCTTTCTTTACGAGTCTGTGGCTGTTCACTGTAGGCGGTTTCTGTGATGTGATTTGAATTTGAAGGGCGGAGGTGGGAATCCATGAATCAGATGGAACAGACATTACCTTGCATTTGTTTCTTACAGATTACAAAACCAGAGAATATTTATTTACAAGTTTATTTGGTTTGTTTAAATGCAGAAATTTCAGGCTTCATTCATTCATTCATTCATTTTCTTTTCGACTTAGCCCTTTTATTAATCTGGGGTCTCCACAGCAGAATGAACCGCCAACTTATCCAGCATGTTTCACACAACGGATGCCCTTCCAGCTGCAACCCAGGGAAACATCCATACACACTCATTTACACAATACACTACAGACAATTTAGCTTACCCAATTCACCTAGCGCATGTGGACTTGTGGGGGAAACCGGAGCACCTGGAGGAAACCCATGTGAACATGGGGAGAACATGCAAACTCCACACAGAAATGCCAACTGGCCCAACCGAGGCTCGAACCAGTGACCTTTCTGCTGTGAGGTGATGGTGTTACCCATTGCGCCCTGATTTCAGGCTTCATGAAGATATATTTCTCATGTATGTGAAGCAAGTATCTACTGAGATTCCAGAGCATTCGCTCACCTGAGAGGTTTCATAATAACAGAGCTGGCGAAACTCATTAAAACGCGCTGGTCTGGACTGAGCTTCCTTCGATTGAGCGACCAGATTCACTTTTACACTTCCCCATTTAAAACAACACGAGTGACAAGTCTTGTGTATTCTGTAGTCTTCAGTTAAGGTCACTGGTTTGCTAGGTGATCTGTATGACAAGCCCTGCCTTCTTGTGAACGTATACAAGAACAATGTGTATTTGAAACATACAACAAAATTTACCATAACTAACATATTTCAGAATTGAAAAAAGGATAAAGAAACTGAAGCAGTGGCCAATTTGGTGTTGGAGGTTTCATGGCTAAATTTGAGCAGCCTGGTGGCCACTCTTCACTGATTGCACATTCCATCAGCAAGAACTGAGTGTGAAGGTTTAATTAGCAGAGTAATAGTCCAGTCTTGCTTAAAATATTGCAATGCACACAACATTATGGTGACATATCAGAGTTCAAAAGAGATCAAATTGTCGGTGAACCTCTTGCTGGCACATTTGTGCCAAGACAGCAAGTCTTTGTGGTGTATCAAAAGCCATGGTATCCAGGGTAATCTCAGAATATCATCAAAAAGTATGAATCACCTCTAACATGAGTAACTGGATGCAAGAGGAAGCTGTCTGAAAGAGATGTCTGGGTCTAACCCAAATTGTATCCAAAAAACATAAAACCACAGTTGCTCAACTCTCTGCACAATTAAATGTGCACCTCAACTCTTCTGTTTCCACCAAAACTGTTAGTTGGAAGCTCCACAGGGTCAACATGGCCCTGCTATAGCCAAACCTTTGGTCAGTCGTTTCAATGGTGCCAGCAGGAACAATCTTGGGCTGTGGACAATGTAAAACATGAACTGTTCTCTGATGAATCCACCTTCCCTGTCTTTCTAACATCCAGTAGAGTCACGCAAAAGGAGGCCCTAGACCATACTAATGAATTATTGTAGTCTAAAACTTTCAGTTTCATTGTCCAACCCCTGTATTTCCAGTGATCCTGGGTTAATAATGGCCATATTGCCACAATATGGATTAATAATGGTCATATTGACACATTATAGCTGAATTTGTTTTATATCTGATTAATTTATTCATATTTTTGTAACATTCAAAGCACAAACAGGTTTGCCTGGCTTTTGAAAAGCCATTGAAATGTAATCCTGCATGTCAAGCAGCACATTTGCATTTTCACATGAACCTGTGGGGTTTGCTCTCACACATCAAAGAGGTACAGCTTGTTTTTATGTTTGCTTATTAAACAATGTTTACGTTCCAACATGAAATCTGTTGATCATATAAAGAGAATGGGTTCAGAAGACGTCTGTTAAACTGCTTGATTTATTCCAAAATTTTATGAGCTCTTTTTTTTCTGACATTTCAAAGAAAGGTAAAAACCTGTAAACATCAACTTCCATTGTAGGAAAAAATCTTTTAAAATATTAAATTTCTTCTTTGGAAAAAAAGACAGTCAAACAAGTTTGGTACAAGTGATGCATGATTAAACGATAACACAAATTTCAGTCCTGGGTGAAATATATATTTAAGGCCTTCTTAGTGACAGTGTACTGGTTAAATTTTGTTACATTTCAGAGAAACTAAACTACTTATCTGCCCAAGCAATATGGAACTTCTTTTTTCAAGTACCAAACTGATGGTTTTAGTTAAGGCTGAACAATTTATCATTTCAGCATTGATACCACAATGTGAGAATCTGCATTAGTCACATCGCAGGAACTCAAGAGAGAGTTAATTAAGTTTACTATATTTCAAGTGAATTGAAACCATTTGGACACAGGACATTATCAAGTTGTCTATTGTAACATTTAGATTAGATTAAAGTAATTGGCTTTATACATTTATACAATAAAGACACTGTTATTTTACATTTGATTATTGAGTTTCTATATCTCAATACTGTTAGACTCCACCAAAACCATGGTGTTGTTTATTTAATTTTTATCTTCGCTTTATTGTGTTCATCTGCGCTTTAAATGTTATTATTTTGTGTATTTTTTTGTGCAGATGCACTCCTCAACAAAATCATTAAAATCAATGTAAAACTCTGTAATTATATTCAAGAATAACAAAATACCGCAATGTCAGTTTTTTTCTAACATCGTGCAGCCCTAGTTTTAGTTAACTATAAGTGAACTGAATTAACACAGCTGACTTTATGAAGCACAATAGAAACAAAGGTGTCATGGCAAATCTAGGTGTTTGTTACCTTTGTTGTACCATAGGCAGTGTTTGGCCAGCCCTTAGCCGAATGATCTCCAGCCTGTGCATCCTGAACAAACTCTCCCATCAGCAGACACAGATCCTCCTCTGACAGGTCTTTGCTCCTGAATCTGTCCAAAGGTAAATATAAATAAAACATAAATCCTCAATGTGCTGTTAAAGAACGGTTGACTCCACCAAGAGTAAACGAGTTAAATTTTTCTGTTGAATGCAAAAGAAGATATTTTGAATAATGTTAGAAGTCAACAGCTACAGACATTGAGAGAAAGGAAAATATCATGAAAGCCAATGGCTAGTATTTATCAACATTCTTAAAATAATATCTTTAGTGTAGCTTAATAGAAGAGAGAAACTCAAAGAGGTTTGAAACGAGTGAAGGGTGAGTAAACGATGACAAGATTTTTATTTCTGAATGGACAATCCTTTAACTTATACTGATCCCTTATTACAAAAACTGATGAACGCACTTTGCCTGTAGTTCAGCACTGCACTGCTCAAGGGACTTCTTGCTGACAAAGCTGGACACATTGACCACTCGTGCATTGGCTCGAAGTATCGGCAGAAGGGCATGACAAACCCACAGCGTTCCCCAGAAGTTGGTGCGCATGGTCACCTCGGCCTGTTCTCCAAAAGGCTCCGTTGCTGAATCTAGAAAGAGAAGAAAGTTTCAAATAAATGAATGTCTCTGGTTTGGTTTTATTTCTGACAATGCATCTGCCACTGTGGAACTGTTACTACAACCTGTAGGTGTGTGGCATTGTGGTCTGGCTGGATAATATAGCGATTGCATTCAGAGGATTGTGAAATATCAGTCAAAACTGTTCTTATGTCTGCTTTAAATTAAGATTCAAACATCGTCTAGTGCGTCTGAGGTCTAACATAAACCCAAGAGGCCATTTACACAATCCAAATTAATTCATCTATTTTTGTTTGAGCTATTAATACTATTTATAATACTAATTAATACTATTAATACTATTGCAGTCAGTTAAAAATGCAATGTCTAGGAAAGTCAAACAAGTTGTGGTAGTTCTTATTTTGTGACGTATAGCCATGAGACATGGCCTCTAGCACAAAAACAAATAATACAACAACCACAACAACTTAAAAAAATTGATTTGATTGATTTAGAGTTGATTGTTGTCATTTGCGGTAGCTATTAATATCTCATGTGAGCGACGACAGGTATTCTACCTTCAAGTTGGTAAGCAGATAAAAAAGCCAAAGGGTGGGTGGGTAGGATCGAAGAAAAGAAAGAAACATGATTTAGTAATAATAATAATTGTGCATCTTTAAACCTGCACAATGCACACTGCTAAATTAAATAAAAAAAAGCATAGGTAGGCTGTGTTAATTACATTTTTAAACATTTTTTGACTTGCGTGTTTGCCCTGCACGCGCATGTCAGAGAGAAACAATTGGCATCTCAGTGGAATGCAAAACAGGAGCTGCGCGTGAACTAGTTGTAATTTAATACTCGTGTAATGAATAACATAACATTCCAAACTAACTTTTAAAAGCAATTCCCGCGTTGTTGATAAGAACATCCAGGCCTCCGTACTTTTCCTCCAGGAACTTTTTGAGTTTCATGCAGCTTCCTTGGTCACATATATCAAGTTGATGGAAGACTACGTTTTTGAATCCCCCAGATTGCAGTCCAGCAATAGCCTCTTGTCCAAGTTTCTCATTCCGAGCAGTGAGGAGAATATCTCCGCTGAAACCTGCTTTGCACAAGCCTTTCACAATCGCCAGTCCGATGCCTTTATTTGCCCCTGTAACTACAGCTACTTTTTTGGACATGTTGGATTGCAACGGTATGCTGTTAGGCGACTTGAGTCACGAAATAGAGAACCTGCACTCTGGCGGTGTTGGCGAGAAATGACCCGCTCCTCCTCTGAATCTGATAGGAAAAGAAAGTGCAAAGTCATGCTTACATTTGCTATTGTTAACCTTTACCCATAAATGAGTTGTAATATCCACGGGTAATTAAAATTCACATGTAAGTTTACAAAATAGTAACCTATCGGTTTAATGACAGTAAAACATTTTAAAACTGTACGCAGTTTTATTTTATGAGACAATTGAAATAATGTATCATCACAACGAATGGACGAGACATTTCAAACTCGGTTCTTTCTTTTAAATCTCCTGATACAGTAGGTACATTTACCGTTTAGAGGCCACAGAACGTGTTTAGCATCCTGTTTATGGCAAGCCGCTTTATCGTTTAGATTCGTGACTTATTATAATGTTTAGTTACTATAACCTTTTTAAAAACTCATTATGTATACTCATTATGTATTGAATCTGTTTTTGCTGCTCTGCTCATGCTCCAAAATAAAAGCATTCAAGTCAAATCAAGTCAAGCTTTATTCAGGGTTCATACAGTCATAAACCTGGAAAAGTCATTGAATTTTGACATGGCATTTTCCACGTCTGGAAAAGTTTTGGAAAAACAGAAAAACCCACAAATGTTTGGAAAAGTCATGGAAAATAGTTGAATAAATATTTGCACACTTCAATATAGGTTAGTTTTCTTTACTTCTTTTCTGTCCATGGCCAAACACATGCATCCCATTATTAGTGTTGTGTGAGCATTATCTAAATATTTTACATAGATATAAAGATGAATTTAAACAAATTTTAACTAATATAGGCCTATTGTTGCATGTTTTATGATATGCTTCTAATAACTTTGAACATGCATCGTTTTTCTTATTATTTACCATGTATACGTAGACATTACATAACAGATTATGTCATGAAATATGACTTGAAAGTCCTGGAAAAGTCATTGAATTTTATTAGTAAAAATGTGTATGAACCCTGTTTATTGTCATTTCGCAGAACAACAGTGTTACATAAATTAATCATAAATGAAAACACAACACTGGACATAAGAGCTATTTAAAAAATAAAAAAAAACTATGTATAACTAACATATATAAGATACTTAAGATACTTACTTAATTATACACACAAAACAGGCAATAAGTGGACATTCTGGCACTCTGGACATTAATTCATTGCAGTATGAACCGCCAACTATTCCGGCACATGTTTTACACATGCAGTGGATGCCCTTCCAGCCACAACATAGTACTAGGAAACACCCATGTACTCTCGCATTCACAATTTCACACACAACAGCCTTTTTAGTTCATCCAATTCACCATACTGCATGTCTTTGGACTGTGGGGGAAACCGGTGCACCTGGAGGAAACAAACCCTCAGCCGGCACTCAAAACCAGCAAATTTCTTGCTGTGAGGTGACAGTGTTAACCAAAACAAGAATTGGTGCATGTCAGAAACAATTAAGATTTAGAAATATTTATTTTAATGTGTTTTTGGTGAAAGAATATTACAAAAACTAAAGTAAATCGTATTTTGTTTTATTATGTAATATGCATTACTTAAAACACGAATTTACATATGTGCAGCAATGTGTCAGATGAGGCTGATTGTGAAGGTATGAAATTGGATACTAGTGCATTTTTTTAGATTAATTGTTAAAACTGCTTGCCATATCTGGCTTGTCATATTGTGAGTTGTCAATATTTGCTGCCATCTGCTGTTCAAATAATGTTATGGCTTTGCATATGACCTATGGGCAGCAGGTGGCGCTGTTATTTAATTCACTAAGCATATTACGTAACATATTGTATTTTGCACACTCCAATTACTTTTGTATGTTTTGCTAATTATCCGTTTGACTTAAAGGGAATATTAAACAAATAAATGAACACACACCAGATCTGACCAGATTTAACTTTGTATGGACATTCAAAGCATAATCACATTTAACACATCATACTCGCATAGAATTATATAAGTGTAATTGCTAAGATTTTTATGGACAAAAGTTAAGAATAAATTCTGATGAACTTTAATGCAAATCAGTGACATCTTTATGACATTTATAATGACCGATTTCATTAAAATATACTGCAAATATCATTTGTATTTGTATATTTTTTTAACAATATGCATTAGTTAGGACTGTATCAAATTACAGAATATTACAAACAATAAAAATTATGAAAAAAAAATTACAGCAAAAATAAAAAAGTAATTAGACCACAGAAGGCTCATTAAGGAGATTATCTTGAACACTTAATTGTAGGGTTTTGTTAACATTGGTAAACCTTCTACATAATTTAATATTCTTAGTCTAAATTGTTTATGCTTATGTATTATGGGATCTTGATTTCTGCTCCAAAAGCATTTGAACTGTTAAGACTTTTACTCGACATTTTTAGTAATTTCAAACAATATATGGTGCTCAGTATAAATAAGTACACCTCCTCTTGAAAATGAATATTTTTTCCATTTCTCAGTGAATCTAGCCAATATGTTTTGGTGCATTTAAACAAAACAGTTTTATTAAACAGTTATGTTTGTTACAATAAGAGTTTAGTCACCCAACACTTTATGAATAGATAGATAATATATTACATTTAAATTAGTTATTTGAAAAAACAACAACTTGATTTTCTTTTGATTTTTACTATTTATATATTTTTTTTATATTTCCCCCCAACATATTCATTTTACATTTAATTATTATTTATTTTATTATCCTTTATTATCCTTTCAAGTTCTGGCTTTGCTACCAATCTAATGTATATACTGTACACAAATAAAGCAACTCATAGACAATAAAAGAGAGATCTGTAAAGAGTGTACTCATTTTTGTTGAGCACTATATACAGTTGAAGCAACAATCGTGTGAATATTTTTTTCTTTTTAAAATATTTTCCAATTATGATTAATATAGCATGGAAATTTTCATAATATTTTTTTGTTCTGAAGAAAGTCTTATTTGTTTTATTTCGGCTGCAACAAAAGCAGTTTGTAATTTTTTTAAAACAATTTTAACATCAGTCTTATTAGCCCTCTTTAGCAATATATATATATTTTTTTCGATTGTCTACAGGGGCGCCACGGTGGCCTAGTGGGTAGCACGTTCGCCTCACAGCAAGAAGGTCGCTGGTTCGATCCCCGGCTGGGCCAGTTGGCATTTCTGTGTGGAGTTTGCATGTTCTCCCCGTGGTTGCGTGGGTTTCCTCCGGGTGCTCCGGATTCCCCCGCCACAGTCCAAAGACATGCGGTACAGGTGAATTGGGTAAGCTAAATTGTCCGTAGTGTATGTGTGTGAATGAGAATGTATGGATGTGTTTCCCAGAGATGGGTTGTGGCTGGAAGGGCATCCGCTGCGTAAAACAAATGCTGGATAAGTTGGCGGTTCATTCTGCTGTGGCGAACCCGGATTAATAAAGGGACTAAGCCGAAAAGAAAATGAATGAATGAACGATTGTCTACAGAACAAACCATCGTTATAGAATAACTTGCATAGAATAATTACCCTAATTTGCCTAGTTAACCTAATTAAACTAGTTAAGCCTTTAAATTGCACTTACAGCTAAATAGTATCTTAAAAAATATCTAGCTAAATATTATGTACTGTCATTATGGGAAAGATAAAAGAGATCAGTTATTAGAAATGATAAAAACCATTATGTTTAGAAATGTGTTAAAAATCGTCTTTCCATGGAAATAGGAAAAATATATATACAAGGAGACTAATAATTCAGGAGGTCTAATAATTCTGACTTTAAACTCTATATGCTATTTTACACTATGACTGGTTTTCTTGAATGGTTAAAATACTGTATGTCTACTTACTGTTTTATGCTTTTTTGTAGCATCAGGTATCTTGCATACAGACCAACATAAATCCTAATGGTACTAAAAATATTCGTAATGTCAGGCATAATGATGTAGCATTTACGCATTGAAGGGTTAAAGTACAGATGGCGGAAGTTCTATTGTCTAAATACGTATTATAGATTCTAATGTTAATGATTCATAATGTAACACATAATCCTGGCTTGGTTGCATCATTGCTCACATGCATTGTTTGCATTACAATAGCTAGCCCTCTTTAGGGAGGTCATTATGGTCTTCTGGTGCGATTTTGTCCTCTTGATGTTGTCCACTGGGCTCAGTTTATTGACCTTGTACTTCAGACTCATCGGTGCCTTCTTTAAATTGCCTCCCAGGGAATTGATGTGTTTTGAAAAATAATGACCTCTAATTAACATGTTTACCAAGTCTCACTTTCGTCAACTTTTCTCAAAGGTACAGCAATTGAACATCTCTACAGATGGCTCAACAGCAACTGTATCTGACCATTCTATTTAGCCATTAAGATATTTAGTTTTCTTCATATTTTAATATAGATTTTGCCATTCAACATTTCTGTAATAACAAAGAGATTGGAATCATTTAGCTTTGTAATATAATGTGCATATTTAATAATACTTTTACCAGCGATTCTGGCAATAATAGAGAAACACTAGGCCAAAACTAAAAATATTTTGTTATTGTCATTCACATCATTTCCAGACCCTGCTCAGACTGTAAGCCTTGCTTATTAAATTATATATGATATAATATTTAATATATGACTATATAAAAATAAATCCTAAACATTGATGCTAAGATTGCTTATATTGACAAATCACAGCTTGGACTAAATAAAATGTAATGGTGTTGTGTTAGACTTTAGTTTGAACTGTTTGTTGACCATGAGAATTAGTCGATTCATCTGTTCTCTGGGTTTACTGAAAGCCTACATTGTAAGAAAATATTGAAGCCATTACCTCTTTATATGGTAATTACACCTAATGAGCTGTAATATTAGCTGCTGCCATATGCTCTGGCTTATTGTGCTTGTCAGACCACCAGTTCTCAATTAGCTGGATTCTTGACATCAGTTTTTGTATAAAGGCCTGCTAATGTGTGATCAAACTGTTGTTGTGTGAGATCACCAACTGGATATTTTTAATACAGTGTGAAATATTTCTACTTTGAAAATGTATATTCACTTAGATTTAAGATGCTTAATTTTTTTTATAAAGGGATTAAACATGAATATAT
>CAIGQQ010038251.1:5423365-5457613 GCA_903798035.1 Danio albolineatus
AATCCTCTAAAGGATTGTTAGTCTGCATTATTTAGGGCAACCGGAGCCGGGAACACTTCCCAAAAGACATTATAATTTGAATGGCATCTCTGCTCATGTTAGTCTGTTTTTTATTATTCCCGAGGTTTCCATAATCCTGGACCATGCCGTATCCTGAGCAGCTGCTGTGGTGGTTATGGAGGAATGGAGAGCATGAGACAGTTTCCTGTAAGACGATCCCTGTGACAGACGAGTCCTCGCATTGTTCCCAAAGGGCCAGCCTGTTGACCAGCCGGTGACCCGCCTGTGGTCTCTCCATGATGGATGTCCAGCGTTCTCCAGCCCCGGCGCCATAGACTGCAGCTCTGCACAAGACGTCTGGCCATAGGAGAAATGGTCGTGCCCAACTGAGCCTGGTTTCTCTCAAGGTTTTTTAATTCTTTACTTTCGCCAATTGGTGAAGTTTTTTCCTCGCCGCTGTCGCCTCTGGCTTGCATGGTTCGGGACTTGTAGGGCTGCGCATCGATGGATTACTATTCAGTGTTTGGACTCTCAGCAGTGACTATTAAACCACGCTGAAATGAACTAAACTGAACTTCAACACTGAAAACTGGACTGACACTGTTTCAATTTTTTATAATGCATGTGAAGCTGCTTTGACACAATCTACATCGTAAAAGCGCTATACAAATAAAGATGAATTGAATTGAATTGAATTAGAGGCACTCTGTTAAGGGCCATCTCTTTTCTGTATGAACAGAGTTTGAGTCTAGTTTGCATTGCCGGCAATAAGTCAATGTTGGTCTCCTTGTCACCAATTCTGTTTATAATTTTATGCACAGAATTTCACAGCCTTAGGCTGGAGGGGGTCCGGTATGTGGACTACAGGATTTCATCTCTGTTAATTGCAGACATTGTTGTTCTGTTGGCTTTATCGAACATGGACCTTCAGCATGCACTGGAGCGGTTTGCTGCCTAGTGTGACGCGGCTGGGATGAGAATCAGCACCTCCAAGTCCGAGGCCATGGTGCTCCACCGGAAAAAGATGGTTTGCCATCTCTAGGTAGGAAAAAAGTCCTGACCCCAGCTGAAAGGGTTCAAGTATCTTGGGGTTTTGTTCATGAGTGAGGGAAGGATGGAACATGAGATTGACAGGCAGCAGTAATGCGGCAGCAGTAATGCGGTCGATGTACCGGTCCGTTGTGGTAAAGAAGGAGCTGAGCTGACAGGCAAAGCTTTTGATTTGCCGGTCAGTCTACGTTCCTACTCTCACCTATAGTCATGAGCTCTGGGTCATGACCGAAAGGACAAGATCTCAGATACAAGTGGCTGAAATGAGTTTCCTTCGCACAGTGGCAGGGTGAGGGTGAGGAGCTCCGTCACCCGGGAGGAGCTCAGAGTAGAGCCGCTGCTCCTCCACATCGAGAGAAGTCAGCTGAGGTGGCTTGGGCATCTGTTTCGGATGCCTCCTGGACGCCTACCTAGGGAGGTGTTCCAGGAATGTCACACTGGTAAGAGGCCTCGGGGAAGACCCAGGACACGCCGGAGGGTACTATGTCTCTCGGGTGGCCTGGGAACACCTCGGGATCAGGAAGTGTCTGGGGAGAGGGAAGTCTGGGGTTCTCTCATAAGACTGCTGCCCCTGCGACCCGGCCCCGAAAAGTGGTAGAAAATGAATGAATGAATGAATTTAGCCGTTTTATTCAAGCACTTTATCGTGACAGAACTTATGTCGACACACTCAATTCTGTATTTTGTTTTATTTCTATTTTGCCGTAATTAATGCTAATACGGTTTATACTAACACATTATCTCAGAAAATGCTGTCCTTAGTTTAAAATGCCATCTACAATTACAGAACACATCATATTAGCAAAATAGCAGATGTCATTCTCAAAATAAAATAGAATTATTATTATTTTGTTTTATTCAATTATTTTATATATTTGTTTATTTTATTATATTCTTCTTTTGATATTTGCTCTATTGTTCTAATTTGAAAGTTGCTATGAAATGCATTTTTGGATTTGGGGAAGTTTTATATTTTTATTAGGTTTGATCACATATTTTGCATTTTTGACAGACAGAACATTAATGTGTTTTTTTTCTTAGGAAAACAATTTTCAAAACAAGTGACAGAAATAGTTTGCTCTCCATTCATCTGATGTCCAGAGAAATTAGGAAAATCACAAATGAAGAACTTAACTTAAAAGCTACAAAAGGGGGCATGTCAAATAGAATCTAAACTACTATATGTTGGTTTCCCAAGGAAGGTCAGGAATTGCGGCCTAACTGTCGTCATCATGAAGAGTGCAGTGATCTGTCCATGGCTCTCACATCTGGGACCTACTGGAGAAACTATGGCTCAAGGGGGACAATTATCAAACCATGATAGTTAATGACCTCTGGATCTTCATACTCTCATCTCAGGCCACTTTAATCCCAGTGTGTAATGCTGCGAGACAAACAAGTTGTAATATTTGTTATCCATATTTACAAAGTGTGTATTGCATTTATGTAAACTAATGGATTTTATTATTACATCTCAGATTATAAGCCTTATGATTTTAGATAGAACTTAAGAAGACACCATTTGACATTTATCAAATATAGACCTTTTACTGCAGCAATGCTGATTTGATAGAAAAAAAAAGATTCAAAGGGTCATGGTACAATATGGATAACAACACTTGACATCGCTCACAGATAAACACATTAAAATTCTCCACAAATCATAATTGCTTTTGGTATACGGATTTGCTCTGCTCTGGTGATGATGAAAAGACTGGAAAAAACTGTACAGGCCCTGAACCATGGCTGAAAATGACTGTGGTTGTGCAGGCTGAGCCCAAAAGTACTATTTCTGAGATTTATAAGCATATATTATATACGCACATATTTAATGATAAGCAAATATTTAAAAATAAATTTGCATACACATATAGCATGCATATTTTTTTAGCAACCCTAATTTTTACAGCTTGTGTAAAACCTACAGAATAAATTGGTAAATATATTTCAGCTAATCAAGATCATTTATCCTACTGTTTTTACTATGCCTTATATTAAACTTGTCATTACATGTGAAGCATCTTTACAAACACAAGGACATTTTGTAATTTTTTTTTCTGTGATAAATTAATTAAATTAATTAGTTTTTAATTAAATGCAGCGATACGGTCCAAGTGATATCCCAGAGAGTGTTTAAGTTGTTTTTGATCTGTTGATTATTTTACCTCCTCTTTTCATTCCAAAAATCTATTATGTAAAGCTCAAAGATTTTAGTGAAGAAGTGTATGTTTAAATATCATTGATTTAATAAAATATGTATACTTAATCCTGTTTGAATATATATTAACTGACTAAGTACTAAAGTCTGAATCACATCAATGCTAAATATATCTAATAAATAGAAGATTCATGTGATTTTTCCATTATATTGTAAAATAAAAGTTTAGGTTTCACTGTTTTTGTTTTCCCCTAACATTAACATACATTAACAAACATCTTTTACCCAGATGAATCCTGGTCATTTTGAAATATACCCATGCCATCAGGGAAGAAAAATATGCATTGACATAATAACCTGGTCCTTTAGTATATTCAGTAGTCAGCTGACCTCGTTCTTTTGAAGCACATAACATTGCTGAACCTAGACCTGACCAACTGCAGCATTCCTAGATTACAGCACTACCTCCACAAGCTTGTATGGTAGGCACTTGGAATGATGAGTGCATAAACCCATCTGCCCCTCTTTTTAACCTGATGTTCCTATCACTCTGGAACAGGGTCAATCTGGACTCATCAGAGCACACGACTATTGCTCCAAAGTCCAATTTTTATGCTCTCTAGTAAATTTAAGCCCTTTTTCCTGATTAGCCTCACAGATACAGTACAGTAGGTGTTTTTTTTTAAGGCTACACAGCTGTACCTAAATATCTTGAATTGAGATGGTTCCCCACAATCCTTTCAGTTTTAAATAATGCATTGGATGTTTCTTAAAAGAAAACTTCACCTTTTTTTTGAGAAAGGCTAATTTTGCAAGTCTCCTAGAGTTAAACAGTTGGTTGATTTCTTGTTCTGGTTCTCATACACAGCGTAATATCACTCCGCCTGGTGCAATCATGGTACAGCAGCAGAGATTCAGCAGAATGAGAGTATAGTTCCTAGCAATACTAATCTAAAAATAATAGTTTTTCATTTTCCGCCAGCTTTATTACATGATGTAACTTCAGAAGACTTTTCAAAACTCTTTTTTGAATAGTTTGAACTAAATGCTAATGGTCAAATACGATTTTAGCATTGCTTAAACTCTATGGCTGCGTCCGAAACCGCATACTTCCATACTATACAGTACGCTAAAATCAGTATGCGTGCCGAGTAGTATGTCCGAATTCGTAGAATTCGAAAATCAGTATGCGAGAAGTACCCGGATGACTTACTACTTCCGGCGAGATTCTGAAGTGCGCATCCCATGCACGCTGCGCTATCCCATGATGCCCCGCGAGTGAATTCATGAATGGGAGTGAAGCGACGCAACTGACGCAGGTAGGTCACAAGACCGTGACAAAATGGCGGATGTAGTATGTCCGAATTCCATTCATACTTCTCACATTCATACTGTATAGAACGTACTTTTCTAACGGCCGAGTAGCACGTTTAAATTCAAATGCAGTACCTACTGAGTAGTAGGCGGTTTCGGACGCAGCCTATGACAGTCTCCTTAAGGCCCCAGTATACATCAATAGCCGAGTTTCCACTATCGTGCCTAAAGCGAGTGAGCGTGTGTGAGCCAGGGCCAGTCGAGTTTCCACAGTCACTTCCGGGGCCTGAAGTGGCCAGAGTGAGGCTTTATCGGGGGTAGCAGCTGACATTTTTCTGCCTGCCAAGTACTTTGGGCCAAGGCGGGCCAGCTGGGCCTTCAGGGCGGAGTTTCCTCGAATCTAGTAATATTTTTTTGGAAATATTAACACTACTTTTATCAATTGTATGATAGGCTACATTTTTTTTCTTAAAACGCGGATTTTGGATAGCTGCTGTGACACGAGTGTAACAATATAGGCTAGCCTTTACACTTTTATTTAAGATAACCCAATAATATGCAACATCCTTAATTTATTCTCTTAAATAAAGTGCAATTACCTATTAAGTGTGATATAGCCTAGAAAAAAATGTATAGGTTTTAGGTCTCTCCAGAGCATTTAGGCTGAATATTTGATGGCGTCTACCAAAACAAGGATGTTATAAAATAGCCTACGAGTTATACAGAGTTATCAATGGATAAATTATGTTGTTTTATATTATGGATGGTGCGCTGGGTCATTTCTCCATTTGTGGTGAGATCAAACAATCCACGATGCCAACAGTAGGTCAGTGAGTAAATGAATATAATGAATGAAACTATGAAGGCCTATGCATCTAGACATACTGTATAACGTAATGCTGTACAGTAACTTGTAATGTGCGTGTTTTGATTGTCTCAACTGTAATCATTTCGTGATGATAATGAAGTTCTTTTTCTTCTTTTAAGAGCAAAAAGAAGTTAATGAGAAAAAAAGGATGAGTAATGGTATACTGTTTCCGAAACGTCCGACACGCCTGGGCAGCAGTAGGCAGGGTTTCAAATATGTTGTGATGCTTTATCACTGCTAAACACAACAATAACAGTGACTGAATTGCAGTTTTATAGCAAACTGCCAGAAGCGCCACTACTTTTATATTCCTGTGGACAGACACTGAATGGAACAAAGTTCAGAACTTCATAGGTGGTATGACGTGGTTCTGCTTGTCTGGTGTGTGAAACTCTCTGAGTCTATCCGCGAGTGATAGTATAGGTGTAAATACATCTGTACCAGCTCTGCTACTCAACCCGTATTCATGTTGCTAATTTGGCGTTGTTGTGCTAGATGTTGCACACCCATCGATTGTATAATCGTCACAATGAAAGCTCAAAGGTGTTAAAGAACAAAACAAACTCCCCCAAAAAGTTCGCTTTGAAAAGCTTTTTGGAAAATAACTCAAAAGGAGCTTCATTGTGGCCAGCTTTGGTTTGAAATTATGTCATTTCAGTTGTTTTTCGATTTCATTTGAAGTATACAATGGCCTTTAGACTCCATTCCTTTGTTTGATGCTTGCCATAAATATGAGGATAAAATATGTCATCTTTTGATACAATGTTTTGGTATTAAAAACATTGATAATTTCGTCCACCATATCACAGATTTTGTTTTTAATCTATGCAGCAAACATACATTGGTGACCTAATTTTTGATCTAATCCAGCAATGAAGGGCAGCTGACTAACTTCCCAACTTCACCGATTATTTCAAAGCTTTGTTGCTTTTTTCTTCTTCTTTTGATTAACCATAACAATTGCAAAGTTTTCAAGTTCTTATAATTAATCCCAAGGTGTTTTATAATGTCTTAGATGATTTCCCAACTGAAAAAGGAACTGCTATAAGAAGTTTGGTTTGTTGATGAACACTTGTCACAACGACAGACTGATTAGTCAATGATGCCATGAATGAATTGTCTTTTGTGCATTTTGTTATTGCAGGTTATCATTTTTCTGTGTATTTTAAAGCAATTTATATAATGTGATGGATAACAGATCTTATCCTGTCATACTGACCCTCATGGTGCCAAAAGATTCTAAGTCATATAGAAATGTTTATTTCACTTGTTTTCTTTTTATTTACCTGCTTATATTGTTAATTAATATTCGGCTTGTTACGGTCATTATCATGGAGAAAGCTCTTCATGAACCAATGTACATCTTCTTATGTCATCTGTGTATAAATGGTGTTTACGGAGCATCAGGATTCTACCCTAAATTTCTGTTTGATTTAGTTTTGGATTCATTTGTGATCTCCTCTAACATGTGTGCTCTGCAAACCTATGTTATCTACAGCTCTTTACTTTCTGATATCACAATATTAACAGTGATGTCTTATGATAGATATGTAGCCATTTGTAAACCTCTAGACTATCATTCCAGACTAACCAAAAATGCTTGTGTGAAATTAATTCTGTTCTCATGGATTGTTCCTAACTTCTCTGTGATTCCAGGAATCCTGTTGGCAAACCTGAGGCCGTTTTGCAAATATCATATTGATAAATTCTATTGTGACAACTGGTCAACTGTGAAACTGTCTTGTGCATCATCTTTTGTCAATAACGTCTATGGATATATTGTTGCTGCCATATTTATGAGCTGTGCAGTTATTATTATTGTGTCTTATATTAAACTGATTGCTGCATGTAAAAAATCTTTAGAAAACAGAAAGAAATTCTGGCAAACGTGTCTGCCACATTTATTTTCACTGATAAGTTTCATATTTACCTTGCTTTTTGATGTGACATATAGCAGATATGGTTCAAATGACATTTCAGACAGTCTCCGCAGTTTTTTGGCACTGGAATTAGTGATAGTGTCACCGGTTTTTAATCCTTTAATCTATGGCCTAAATGTTAGAGCAATACGTGAAAGAGCTTTTACTTCATGTGTTGGAGCAACTGTGAGTGTTTCAGGAGCTAGAAAAAGGGTAAAGCGCAATACAAATGTTTTCTGTTGTTTGAAGAGATTATGGAAAGTCCTGTGTTGTATTGTCTATCTAATAAAGTGTAACTTACTACTGTAAGACCATAAAGTAAAACTATCTAATGAAATACAGATCTCTTGATTAGTTTTTTTGTTAATATTCAATACATTTGAAATTAGCCTGCAAGTGAACACACCTTATTTGTTTTGAATCAGTAGTGAAAATTATGGTTCGAAAGTTTGTTGCACGCTTTACATTTGCAGTACAGTGAGAGCTGGGTCAGTTAAGGCTCTTATTATTTAATTAATATTTTAAGAGGCTCAGGAATAGAAATACAGCAAAACATGCCCAATCTGAGTTTTCTGTTCACTTCCTTCATTTCATATATCCACTCTTCAGCGACACAAACTTCTAAAAGTAAAAAAGCAGAAATGCATACATATGCAGGAACATTATTGAAATGTGTATATACAGTAAATGTAATCAAAGACTAAACTTTACTATTACTCGTCGCTGTTTGGTAAAGTCGTTGCATCACTGCAGCAGGCATAATATAGTAAGCTCTGTATTTTCACTTACTGTGCACATGTGCGGGCGCCACGGTGGCGTAGTGAGTAGCACGTTCGCCTCACAGCAAGAAGGTTGCTGGTTCGATCACCGGCTGGGTCAGTTGGCATTTCTGTGTGGAGTTTGCATGTTCTCCCTGTCGTTTCTTGGGTTTTAAAAAAAAGGTGGGGCTAATAATTCTGATTTTAACTGTACACAATGAAACTTTATCAAATGAAAAATAAATCTTTGCAACCTTATCTAAACTAAAATTATTGTACAGTTTAAACTTCGCTAAATAACTTTAAAATGTATCATAATATACTGTTAAATTATATAGTTTTTTATCCAATTTTATGTTATATTTTGACAGTTATTCAGCAATGTTTAAACTTTACAGTAATTTTATTATTTAGATGGGACTGCAAAGATTATTGTTCATTAGACACTGAGCATTTAATTGTCATTTATAAGAGATTTATAAAGCATAAATAGTCCTCACTTTAGATTATCACAAAACTGGATGAAGTTGAGTTAGGAAAGCATTTATTAACATACCATTACTAGTAACCATTACTATATGCCTGAATAATACAATATATAAATGTTGATTTGAATAGTTTATTAATCATTTTCTAACTCATTATAAATAATTTTAAAAACCACCAAATACTCTTAAATATAAATGTTTTGTAAATAATGCGATACCTAATTTAGTCATGACAAATTTATCAGTAACGAATTATGAAAGTACAATTATTAAGCACATTATAAATGTATTTATAAGTCAAGAATGGAGCATTTGTAGCTGCTGGTATAAACTGCTTACTAACGTCTATTAATGTAGAGTTAATGCTTAACAAATAATGAATTCACTATTTGCTAATGCTTAATAAATAATTCATAGTGTGTAGTTATAAAGTGTTACTGAACTGTTGAGCTCAGTGGCTGAAAGATGCATTGTTACTGAAGAAAACATGCTAATAGAAAAACAGGCAAATTTTAAATGTGCAAAAAGTCACCGCACTACAACTAGCATGGACTGCATCAAAGATTTTTATTGGATGTGTTCATTGTTCACTTTATTTGACACCGGTGTGTCAAATACGATTTCCAATCTCACTATTGGCACATTTCCCCTGAATGGTAAGGTAGGGTACGGAACGGTTCAATATACTCTTATAGCCGTTTCCACTGTCAAAAGGTACCAAAGAGTGAACCATACCGTACCACTTTTTGGTTACTCATTGCAAAGTGTACCTAGCACGACAAAAGGGTACTAAAAGGCGGAACTAGAAGCGCAGCTGAATGGTATTGGTTTACAGAGAAATGCCACTAGAGTATACATAAGCCAGGAGAATGAAAACAAAGGAACCGCCATTTTTAAATACACAGCTGAGACATTACATCCAGTGCTTAATTTGTAAATGAATAATTTCCAGAACAAAATCAGGAAATAAAAGTTACAGTGGCCAAAGTCCACCAAACAATTATTGTTTTCCCAGAACATGACGTCATTGAACAGTGAAAAGAGCATCTATCGTTTAAAAGAGCGTCTTTTATTATTTTGTGCCATAACGTTATAGGTCAGTCAAGGATAATAAGGAACATGTAGCTACAAACATAAATCGTATGAACAATTACTATTTAGTTCACTATTATGTGCCATGTGACAAACAAATAATTAAATGACTTAAATGAAGAATTAAATAAAAAAGAGCCCACAGTTACCTCTACTGTCATGTTTTCCAACTGAATTGAGATTGCTCCACGTCTGTCTCCCGCTATACTGATCCATTCGTGCAGTTTCATCTTCTCAAAATCTCTTTTGATCAAGTTCATTATTAGATTTACTCGTGGTTTCAAAAAATGGAAATATGCTTTACTGCCTCCTTGCCGTTTTGGAAATACAACTATGCCATTATTTAGGCTGCTCACTGCGTGCAAAACGACAATCACAACCAATTAGAGTAATTGTAAACATAAGAAAGCTGATTGGCTGAAAATATTGTTAAGGGCCAATAGTTTTGCTTTAACTTGTGCATGGTGACTACTGTCATGTGTGTGTGCGAGCCACAAAGCCAAGGAGAACAAAATCTGCCGTGTCCTGTTTTTGTTTTACGAGGCCGTCTAAAAGCGCAAACGGTTTCACTTTCTCCAGAGAGCTTGTGCACTCGCCGCGCGTCTACTGTATACTTGAAATGACAAATTTCTTGAGCTGATGATAATAACAGGTGCTTGATTATTGAAGTTCTTCTGACATTCGATCCTTTCAGAAACGGACAAACACGAGAGTGAAGTGGGGGAAAAAAAAAGGAGAAGCCAGAAAAAACAAAGGAGCAAATGATTCTTTCAGCAACCTAAAACATGAACAAACTTCCATGTTTAACTATTATCATCACCTTATGGACTATTATGAACTCCGAAGGACAGAATTACTTTCTTACAAGAGGTTACATGTGCTGGTGAAGATATAGATGAAAGGTTTGCACTGACTGGGCTTAATGTTGCATGTTGTTTTTGAACCCAAATAAGAACTAAATGTATGCTGTGTGTAGTTTTTCTGTAATTGGTAACATATCGGACATTGTAAGGGGCTGTATGTGTTCATATGTTGCATTTTTAATTGTAATTGATAATTGTAGATGTTACAGTAGGCTATTTCGCACTGTCATTGATCTGCAGTTATACTCAAATTATGTTTATAGAAAAGTTAGTAATGAACATTTATAACCAAGTATTCATGTGTACAAAGCATCTGTTTTGTGAGAAGTGCTTCTCATTAGATATGTGAATGACCCATACAGCTTTACTTTGACATTTCCTCTAGCGAGAATGATGTCGTCTGAAACTTAGTGTCGTACACCACTCCCACCAAAAGGATACCATTGGTCGTACACCACACGAACCAAAAGGGTACCTTCTGACAGTGGAAATGCAAGCCTGATAAAGGCACACTCCCCTTCATGTGGAGTCTCTGTGTGCAGTTTAGCTTTGCTTTGGATGGAGCTGAACTAACATGCTTTGTCTGGGGGTTCCTAGGTTTTGGTAGTTGTTACTGTCACTCAGGCTAGAGCCCCTTCCATGAGGGCGCCTATTCCCTGCAGTGAAGGCTATTTATTGTTTGGTGCACTTCTCAACTATGAAGTCTCCTAACCTTGCCCAATCTGTGTTGTGCTTTCCTTCCTTCATTCCAAGGTGAAGAGTGGGCTGTCACCATCCACACTGATGGTCAATATTGCTGCCATCTCCACGGAAACATGGTAGATTGCAGAATGTCGGAAAGCATGACCTGGTCATCTGGTTCTTTAGAGGCATTAGGAGATTGAGGTCTCTTATACACTCTTGGGATGTTTCAGTGATCCTCCGAACTGCATAGAGATCTATTTGTGCCACTCATTATCTTCTGTCTCTAACACAGTTCTGCTGACCGTGCTGGCTTTGATCAAGAAGGGACCTGGAGGCATTTTCAGTCAGCAAATCGTACCGTATCTAAGCAAAGGTTGGCCTACTGGATAGTGGATGTCATTGCCCTTTGGTAAAATACTTAAGGTGAGCCGTGTCCTCTAAGAGTGATAGCACACTCTACCAGAAGTGTCACCTACTGTGTGTTAACATGCAGCACCTCTCTAACAGACATCTGTAGTGCTGTGGGCTGAGAGACACCGAATACATTCACAAGATTCTACAATCTCTGAGTGAAGTGCTGGGTAACTCCAGTCAATCATGAAAAAACTAAGCTTGGTTTCAAAAGCAATTGCCGTACCAGGCTCTCTAACCCAGAGCTGCGTGCACTTGTACTGCTCTGCTAGCTTGAGTTCCCCTCTTGTAAACCTTTAAGGTTCCTTTAAGGCCCCCTTCACCTGACTGTGCAGAGGAATCAGGTAAGGGCCCATTACATTGTTGCTATGCCCGCTTGATCAACCCACATTCTGGGGTATGGTGCCAGCTATGTGCTGACCCCTTTCCAGGCCACCACATATGCAATGTTTGCCACAATGATTCCCCTACATAGGACTCATGTCTTCCCTACCAGCTAACAATCTTTCATTTGCCTGTGCATCCCCATGTCAGGCTAGCCCATATGTGTCTCTGTTACAACTCCCCCCATCTGGGTAGCAGTGACTTCCACAGTATCCTTTCTCTTTAGGACTGGAATGCTTTCCCCAATATTTTTTCGTATCAGGGGTTAGCCCTAGTCTATATATAGTTAGGTGTGTAGGTTAGAACATGCAAACTCCACACAAAAGAGCATCCTGGTCCTACTAAGACTTTTGCTGTGAGGCAATTTTGCTAACAACTTAGACACCTTGCCGCCCAGAATTGAAAGACTCAATTGTCATTGTTTTGAACAACACTTGCTTGAAGTTTGTCTTAAATTAAAATGTTAGTTAGAACATGCAACATGTTATTCTTAAGATTATCAACTGTATCAGCTAATGTGCTCCCAAACAGTGACAAAATTCACATTTAGAAGATATAAACATTCAAAACTGTAGGTTTGTCACTTCTGGCATATTTAATCAATACATTATTTTCAGTATCTAATCAAATCTTCTGACCAATCAAATGCTGTCTAGTAATGGATCCCCCCTTTAAGATGCTGTTAGTGACACTGAAATTGATTGTCAACCAGAAATGGCCTAAGTCTGATGCAGTCACTGGGCTAGGCTGGTTAAAATACTGTCATAATGCATGTGGAAATGCTCTTACTTTGACTATTAAACACAACTGTGTGTTCCACTGTTGTTTTTAACAATTTCACCAGATGTTTAAATTATCTTGATCATTAAAGATTTTCTCTGACCACATTTCTTCCTTAATGATGATGGTTCCTCACTATCCTTCCAGCTTTTAATAATCTGTTGGAGAGTTGTCTTTGTTTCTAACTTCCTAACTTTACCAAACATCTCGCCACCTTGTTACCTTTAATTGATTAAATTTGATAATGGCAAAGTTTTCAAGACCTTAATTATAATTAATCCCGAGATGTTTTATAATCTCTTTAGATGAATTCCCAATTGAAAAATATCCTATAAGAATCAAGATTCTCAGCTCTCCACACAGCCAGTTTGCAGTTTGTTGATCAACACTTGCCTTTCTCTCACTTTTACAGTGACCAAACTTATGGATACCATAAATGGATGTATATAGACATTTTTGCATATACTTATCAATACTGTCTAATGTCCAATTTTTTATTATTGTCGATTATCATTGTTTTGTGTGATTTAAAGCAATTTACAGAAAGTGATGGATAACAGGTCTGTCATACTGACCCTCATGGCGCCAAAAGAATCCAAGTCATATAGACATGTATATTTCACTTGTTTTCTTCTTCTTTACCTGCTGATTTTGTCAATTAATATTCGTCTTGTTGTGGTCATTATCATGGTGAAAGCTCTTCATGAACCAATGTACATCTTCTTATGTCATCTGTGTATAAATGGTGTTTATGGAGCATCTGGATTTTACCCTAAATTTCTGTCTGATTTAATTTTGGATTTATATGTGATCTCCTCTAACATGTGTGCTTTACAATCCTTTGCTATTTATAGTTCTTTATTATGTGAATTTACAATATTAACAGTGATGTCTTATGATAGATATGTAGCCATATGTAAACCTCTAGACTATCATTCCAGACTAACCAAAAATACTTGTGTGAAATTAATTCTATTCTCATGGATTGTTCCCAACATTTCTGTTATTCCAGCAGCCCTGTTGGCAAACCTGAGGCCATTTTGCAAATATCATATTGATAAATTCTATTGTGACAACTGGTCAATTGTGAAATTGTCTTGTGCATCATCTTTTGTCAATAACATCTATGGATATATTGTTGCTGTCATATTTATGAGCTGTGCAGTTATTATTATTGTGTCTTATATTAAACTGATTGCTGCATGTAAAAAATCTTTAGAAAACGGAAAGAAATTCTGGCAAACGTGTCTGCCACATTTATTTTCACTGGTAAATTTCACATTTACTTTGCTTTTTGATGTGACATATAGCAGATATGGTTCAAATGACATTCCAGAGAGTCTTCGCAGTTTTTTGGCTCTGGAATTAGTGATAGTGTCACCGGTTTTTAATCCTTTAATCTATGGTTTAAATGTTAGAGCAATACGTCAAAGAGCTTTTACTTCATGTGTTGGAGGAGCAAGGAAAAGGGGTACATAGTAAAATATTGTCTGTTCTTTAAGGACATGTAAAGTCCATCCTTAGTTGTTTCTCTAATTTACCAATAAAGAGTGTAATTTTCTAGTGGAAGATCCATCATGATTAATGTGAAGACTGAAGCTAATGAAATACAGATTTTGTGCATCTTTTGTTATAATATTTTTTTCAATAAATATGAAATTAACCTGAAGGTAAACACAATTTTTAAAAATATATTAAATCAGTAGTGAAATGGTTGTTTTCAGTCAACCACAGCAAAAACTCCAAAAGTTTGCTGCATCTTTTACTTTTAAATTATGGTGAAAATTGAGTCATTGTGATTAGGTACAATAAGGAACATTGTGCAAAGTGAAAAAAATATGTATGACACCCATAGACTGTAAAAAATATGGACGTAGTATCCGTGACGTCACCCATAGGTTTCTGATGAACCCAAAAGAAGCTACTAGTAAACCCTACATAATCTCTTATTGGTCTGGGTTCATCAGTGGTTTAAATTGGAAGAAGGTTTGGTCGTTGCCTAACAAATTCTTTATTACAAACAAATTTAAAGAGATCTCATTTAAAATTCTACATAAATTGTACCCTGTCAAACATTTTCTTTCCAAGTTTAGACAGGATATAGATCAAAACTGTTCATTTTGTTCATCACAACCAGAAACTGTCCCGCATATATTTTGGAATTGTCAGTTCTCAAAGAAAATATGGTACGAGATGTCCAATTTCATAAATGAAAAATTATTACCAAATTTCCGTTTAGAATATCAACATGTTATTTTTGGGTTTTTGAACTGCAACAAAAAAATTGAGAAAGAAGTTTATGTTATTAATCTTTTGATAATATTCACAAAGTACCATATTCACAGATGCAAATTTAGTAACCAAAAACCATTTTATCCTGCTATACTAACTGATTTAAAACATTATACGAACAACATAAAGCAAAGCTCTTATAAAAAAGCCATTAAAACTGTTTTTTTACTTGAAACCTTCAAGATCTTGTAATCTCGCAAGGCTCTTTTCTCTTAGTATGTATATGTACACATATGTTTGTTATATATTTCGCTCTGTACACCCCTGAAATTTTTTTTTGTTTTGTTTTCCTTTATTTTTGTATTGTTCTAAATGTTGTTCTTTAAGCATTAATTAAAGAAAAAAAAAAAAGAAGCTACTAGTAGGCGTGGCCAACCGTCGCCATTTTGTTCGCGCGTCATCGCACCAACCGTGGCATACCAAACAAGGGCAAAGAGGCGGAGCGTAGGCGGAGCGTGAGCGGAGCTACGGGACGCATGCTGGCATTTAGCTGGGCTTTCTTATGGGAGAAACACATAATATTTCATTACCTGTGACTCGTTTGTGTTCTGACCACACGTGCTTGGTTGTACACTATATCAATAAAGTGTTTAGTCTGTTGAAAACACTGTTGTAATACATTAAGCCACTTAACATCGTTTTTAAGACGTTTTTCAACAGGAAGAAAGTGCGAATTACATCCAAATACTTCAGATATAGTCTGTGTTAGTAAATGCAGGGCTATTGATGAAATCCAGGCAGAACACTGTATGACAACACTTCAGGAGACGATTTTATAGACTACAGCTGATCAATCTGTCAGATTCTGAAGTGCATTACAGTTCTGAAGAACATTATAAATCATAAATTATCCTAAATAAAGCAATTACATTTATAGAGATGGTATAAGTATATAATTTCACTAACCTAGGAAACGGAGGCCACGTGAATGGTTTGTGAGCACAATTAAGTGCACACAGCATGCCATATTATCTGATAATTGCAGGAAATAATTCCAAAAGGCAACTGACTGTGTAAAGCCAAATAAAACAACACAAAAATACGATGAATCAGGCGGAATCAGCTGAGGTGACGTGACGGCGACCAGCGCGACTAGCTGTCACTCAAGTGGCCACGCCCTTAATTATGCAAACTTAATTTAGCTTAATATAAAGGAAACATATGAGTTATAAAAAAATTCACCTATCATGAAGGATAATATAAGCTATATGGACCTAAATCGTTCTTTGTACCAGGCTGTAAACACCTTTTTTTCTGCTGTAAAATTGGCCATTTCACCAGTGGGCTCATTGGAGATTTGCTCTATTATGGAGCCAGGACTAGCGGAATTTTCGATGAATTGCAAGTTTTAGTTACTTCCGTATTGGCTTCCAGAGGGAGAGCGGGAGGTTGCCGCTTGATGACACCATGCAAGTACAACAAAATGACAAATAAATGCAAATGTTAAAATTGGTTGTAAGAAAACAAATTAATACAAATTACTTATTGAAAATATTGGTGACCGTAAAAGTTGAATGAGTAAGCTTTCCATTGACATATATTTTGTTAAAACAGGACAATCTTTGGCTGTGATACAACTATTTTTAAAATCTGGAATCTGAGGAATTAAAAAATTATAATTACTGAGAAAATTGCATTCAAATTACCTAAATTGAGTGTTTATCAATGATTGTATGATTCTTTAACAGTTAAAATACTATTAGCCACAAGGGCTTGACAAGTCAGGGATTGATGTGCATTAGTTAATAGTTAGGGAACGATTGTAAATAGTCATGCCCTATACTCAAAAGTTTGCATTTCAGTCCATCTATACTGAAACAAAACACGAAGCAGTGTGGATGCCAATTTCCATAGCATATTTAGCATCTTGAACTCAGAATTGGGAGTTTCCAACTTCTTACTTGCATTCTCAGAAATAAAGGTACAAGCTCTGTCACATTTGTTCCTAAAGGATCCATATTCATATCTTAAAGGTACAAATCACTAAAAAGTACAAAAATGCACCTCTTGGACTTCATATGTAATAATATCTAGCTTTGACATGTAGCTTTGACCAACATGGACGCTTTAGGTACAAAAATTTAACTTTTGAAAAGGTACAGCCCCAGTGGCTTAAGTACCTTTATTTCTGAGAGTGTAGAAAAATTGTCCAACACTTCTAGAAGTTGAACATCCAACCTGTGAACTCGGGGGAAATCCAAGAACCCTGACTATTATATATTATTAAATACTGTGGCTTTTTTGTCTGCATAAAACAGCTACCTGTTAATCCGTTCAATAGTCAGGGAATTTAAAATTTGGGACTGGCGTGGGCGGATTAATGGCCGCATGAAAAATGGGCTTTATTTTGGAAACATGATGACACACGGGATGGATTCTCCTGTACGCTGGAGGAAGTTTGAGGCGGACTGCCACTGGACTAATGATTTTGATGACAGTAAATGGGTCAATAAATTTAAGTGCAAGTTTATTACATATGACACAATGACTGACATGTTTATTTTAGACAGGTAATGCTATAAAAGTATTTTAGTAACACAAAGCTGATGTAGATTTTTTTGTTACGAATGGGTTATATGCACAGAAGTGTTGTTCAGCCACTGGAATCTCCCAGTAAAATTTCAGTTTCATAAAGAACATTTTACATCATTGATAATGTTTTTTACTTAGTTTGACAACAAAACATAAATAAATAGCACTATTCTGCCTAGCCTGCTTTACTGCGGTGAAGTTGGTTCTATATTCACATAACATTGGTTCATTGTTGAACAATGACAACCTGTGATGTGGCCCCTATTGTTTACCATGCTACTTTGACTATCTGGTCTGAAATACCATGTAAGTATGGCTTAGTAATAAGTTTAATTCCTGCATGCCGCTGGTCAACCACTAAGCATAAAGTCATCGCTTTTGAGAGAGTGAGACCAGCGATCCTTGCATGCATGAAATATTGCACATTATGACAAATTTTGCTTGCTACATACACAACTGAAAACGCACTAGATATAATACAGTTTTTCAATGGGAATTGTAGTATTATGATGTACTATAAAGTTTTCTAACTGGTGAATGACATAATCCAGTGGTCCTCTGTCATCTTTAATGTGTGCGTTCATGATATTAGGCTCATGACTTTGGACTGCAGGGGATGGATTTCAAAGATATTATGCTAATCAGTTAGCATATGTATATCACCAACTGCACATATAAAAGATGGCAAAATCTTATATAATAAAAAGTGGATGTGTACTGAAAGCAGAGGGATCCAGCGTGTTGATGAGGTGCTCATGGACAGCTCATGCCCTCACTGCCAGGGCTTGTCTGTTGCGTAGCTGACATTGTGGCTTGCACTTGCAAAATCATGAACCCCTCCTGTTGTTTTACACAAAGCAGTGAGCACTTGACCAGATCTGAGGACCACAGTGAGTGCTTATCTGTAGCCTCTGGGCCAACAGACCCCTACTTCTCCACAGTGCTCCCTATCCAAGCTTTGGGTGTTTGTGGTGGTTTATCCTCCGTGATGGCCATGCCTCTGCTTGATGACACCAAAAATCAAATGTATATTGCGGCATCGGAAGGCGAGCTGTCATGTTCAAATGAAAGACTGGACCAATGACCACCCTCCGGGGTGCAAAGCTTCTGCAAAGATCTGGAGTATCAAAGCTATCTCCCAGGTAGTGGTCGCTGCCACCTGGAGGGGTAAGCTGAGACCCCAGTCCAAGGGGTATGGGTTATCTGTGTCTTTCATAGCCAGAGCCTACACAACCGTGGGCCAAGCAGCTTCGGCCCTACACACTGGCCATGTACCAACAGCACCAAGTGCAAGCGCTGGCCAGGTTGCACGGAGGAGGTTCTTTCCCTGGCTTGATGCATGAGCTCTGCACGGTGATTGACTATGCTTTTATGACCATCAAGTCAGCCGTCCCTGGCCTGGGGAAGATGATGGCCACACTAGTGGTCCAGAAACGCCATCCTTGGTTTACTTTGGTAAATATGTGTGACGAATGGCAGGTGGGCAGCTGGAGGCTCAAAACTCCCAATATAATGAAAATGACAGTTTACCTGACTACGCCACTTTAGGAATTAACACACGCACCACCTATAAAGACCACCAATTGGCTCCACCAATTAGAGTCAGAGACATTGGCACAGTACAAAAATTATTTATTTATTGATAAGTCTTTGATAAAATAAATATTTTTTGATTCTTTGATATTGATAAAAACAGTTAAAACCAATATTGTAACATTGACATAGTAGCTTGTAAAATCATGAATTGTGCCCAAGGGTCAGAACTCACCAGCCAGGGAAGGTGGCCAGACTGCACTTACTGTAAGTGAAAACACTGCACTCCACTGTGTAAAGGGCACACGTGCACACAACCACACACACTGATCACTACACACTGTGAGAAAATCCTAATCACCTATAAATTAGTCTTCCACCCTGGGAACTCGAGCCCTGTCACAAAGCAAGTCATAACAGTTGTTGGACTTTCAAAGGGTCCAATTCTTGCATTGTCAGGAATTGGATGGAGTCAAATCTGTCAAAGTTTCAAAGTTTTATTCAGTACAAAACAGAAAGAAACCAAGAGTAACATCCTGCGCGCAGGAGGGAGAGATTTCAACTCTCCCTCTTGTTCCAGAGACGTCTAAATTTATAGCACCATATCTGACTCCTTCTTATCTTCTGTGTATTTTCTCCCAACGGCTCTCCTGACGGTTCACCTTTTAGTCAAATATTTCATAGCACATACACGTAGCTCTGTAATCTTCTATGTATTTTCTTCTAACGGTTAACTTTTTAAGCAAATGTCCAGCATGTACACGTAGCTCTGTACTTTTCCATGTAACAGAGAGTGGTTTCATCAGCAGCCTGCAGCACTCCTCTATACCGGTTATTATTACAGTCTCACAATGTTTATAACACTTCAGGTTGATTGTTAAAGCCTTCTCATGCAAGGAAACATAAAGGTTTCATTTAAACTGAAAAAACACCACACAGTTCAAACCAATGCCCTGCAATCCCAACCAACAAAAATCACAATTGAAAAAATATTTTTTAAAAACGCACAAAAAAATTCAAATAAACGTATTAGGAAAACTTGCAATGCAAGACAAAAATCAAGTAAATCCCATCCGGAACAATAATAATACAAAAAACAAAAAAAACAAGCACAAAGTTCAATCTCAAGTCAAATAAATTACAAAAGTAAAAAATGAATAAACTAAAGTCAAAAGACTAAACAAAACTAAATATGGAGTATAAAGAAGATAAAGCCTCACTAAAACTTTGCAAAAGTGAAACAAAAATTACATAAAATAAATGTAATAAATCAAAATGACCAAAAGGGCAATCTGGATGACTAAACAAATGGGCAAATAAAAAAAAAAAACCTAAGCAGAGTAAAAAAATAATAATAATCCAGCCAAAGCATACAAATAATAAACAAAAGAAAGAGGATTTTACACTTTCAAAAAAGTAAACAATCAACATAAAATACCCAATAGGAAAAAATAGGATTAAAACACAAGCAAAAATTAAATAAATAAATAAACCAGCCAAAAAAAGTGAGTTAAACAACACTTATGTAAACAAAATAACCTAAATGCAGAATAAATGCGGAAAGCAGGACAGCACTGTAGCCGCAAATAAACGCAGAGCACCCGACAGGAGCTCAATTTACAAAATGCCACCCAGCCTTTAAACAAAAAAATAAAATCATTATGGTGTGAAAGTTTAAAATCTCCTATTAGACAATTTAAAATTGCATGCGAACACTTACTGTTCACTACAGGGGATCAAGGTTAATCAAAAAGCCGGCACAGCAAAACAAACACATCTGCGTTGGGTTCTCGCAGCTGAGAAAGGAAAGTGGGCATACAGCGTTCCCAGATCTATTGTATTAACTTCAACATTAAACAACTGAGACAATGCTTTCTTACCTTTTCCAGTCTCTACACTCACTTTAGCCTTGGCATCACAGCCAAACAATTCTTTAGATAAAGCAATATCCAACTCGATTAGTCTTTCAAGTGCCCTCGGCAGGTCCGGAAACTGGCGGAAGCGTGTTCATGGCGCAACAGCCCATTAGGTGACACATTCCAGGTAACAAATGTTTTCCCAAATGCAGTGTAGTTATAGGGCAGAAACGAAGACCCGGATATCCGTAACACAAAGTGACCAATTAACTTTCCTGTGTGGCGGGTCGCCCAATGCATAATCAGTGTTTACTGGGAAAGGAGCACAGAAGCCACCTGGACATAATCACGCCGATCGCCTGCAAAAAAGCTCGTTCACTCCAACGAGATAAAAACACACCAGCAAAGACAGTTTGGGAGAAGCCTCTCCACTTACCCTTTCTCTAACGAGTTCTCTCTCTCATGCAAAAAGCACGGAGTTATTGATTAGCAGCACGGACTAAAAAGGACACTTATCTCACCTACCATTCACCTACAGCCTCACCTGGAGCACAGCTACACTGGGAACCAAGGGAAGAACACTGAAGACACCTACACATCTCACTCACGTTCACAACATTATAAATAAAAAGCCCTTCGGGGTGTGTTCACCTACTACTTGTGTTTGTCATTTCACTCCACCCTGCTACACTGGTGGAGAATGCGCGCTTATTAGGAGTGAAATGAAGGATTCCATCAACCACTAAAACTTGTTGTTTGTGTTGCAGCTTGTCATCTCGTTTGCTCTCCCTACAAGCGACAAGATGGAGGAACTACTGCAGCAGCCCACAAAGGTGGCGTCCTGACAACAACAGCTCTCGGATCAAATCACCGCCAGACTGGAAAGAACTGAGCAGGTGGTCGAAAACCTACTGAGCCATCGTGTGCCGCGTCCAGACATTAGGAGTACTGCTCACCACCATCTTACGAAGATCAGCGACCTAGATGCCATACAAGCATACTTGCACACATTTGAGGTGATAGCAACCAGCGAGCTGTAGGACAAAAACGAATGGGAATCCTGGCTCCGTTTCTAACTGGTGAAGCGTAACGTGCTTATTATTCACTAGAATCCCCGCAAAATGAAGATTAGGAGATATTAAAAGGAGAGATATTAGCGAGAATTGGGCTTTCTGCCATCAGCGCAGCCCATCAGTTCTGGCAATGGTCGTATGATAAACAAGTTTCCGCCCGGGTACAAGTCACACAGCTCTCCAGACTGGCACAGCTCTGGTTGCTGTCGGGGAACACCACCGCCTCCCAGGTCACTGAGCGAGTGGTGATCGACCGCCTGCTCAGAGCCCTCCCCAGAAAGTTCCGCTGGCCAGTGAGTATGAAAAACCCTACCAGTCTGGTTAATCTAGTAGAAGCCATTGAGCTGACAGAGGCATCGTTTGCACGGGATGCGGGAGAGCGAGCGGCTGCAAACCCCCGAAGGGTACCCTGAGATCGACGCTTGCTGGAGGGCACCTCACATGCAATGAGCAGGCCGACAGCCCCCTCCCTCATTGACGAGCCCATGCCAACTGAACCACAGTCTCCAGGGGCCCGCGCATGGATGGCTGGCTGCATCATCCGTCACAGAGTGCCAAATGGAGCCCCCGCAGCGCATGGTAAAGATCGGAGGAAAAGAGCTGATGGCGGTGTTGGACTAAGGATCATCCATCACACTGGTTCAACCACACATTGTTTCTCCCCAAACATACTTTAAAGCTACAATGCCAATCACCTGTGTACACAGGGAAACACGCCACGTACCCACACACCGAGTAACAGTGACAGCTGGTCCAGGCGCCTGGCCAATGGAAGTAGAAATTGTACGAGACTTACCGGTTTCAATCCTGTTGGGGAGGGACTATCCCAGATTCCAGCAGCTCCTATCCACCACGATGCAGCGGACGGGCTCGTCCACGAAGAAAAGGGGGCCGTCCAACCGTCATGCTGGCCACAGCCAGCGAGCGAGAGGGTGAGTGTGCACAGTCAGATCTTAACCCGTTTTTTGATCTGTTTCAGAGAATAACCATGGGAGGAGAGTTTGGAAAAGAGCAAAGGGAAGATGACTGATTGAAACATTGCTGGAAGACAGTCCGAGAAATAGAAGTGCGGATTCCAGGGCCTCACCCTCTCCCGTACTTCGTGGTCAGAAAGGGTCTGCTCTATTACGTAGCACAGCGATGGGGGGAGGAAAAAAGGCTACTGGTGGTCCCTAAAAATAAAAAGGAGACGATGATGGAGCTGGCGCACTCCCATCTGATGGCTGGGCACCTGGGAGCGGAAAATACCATCCAACGCATCCGCGACTGTTTTCACTGGCCTGGCCTGGCCTGGCATGGAGGTGGGGGTAAAAAGGTTCTGTCTGGAGTCCGCCACTTGAGAACGCACCGGAAAAACCTCCCCCCAGCCTGCGAATGCCCCTCCCCATCATCGAGGTTCTCTTCGAGCGCATTGGGATGGACCTGGTGGGCCCGCTGCCGAAATCCGCCCGAGGTCATCAACACATCCTGGTAATCGTTGACTATGCCACCAGATACCGCGAGGTGATTTCCCTCCGAGTGACCAATGCAAAATCCATCGCGAAGGAGCTCTTCTAGTTCATCAGCAGAGTGGGAATTCCCTCAGTGATATTGACTGACCAGGGCACCCCCTTCATGTCTCGGCTGATGAACGACCTCTGCCGGCTACTCAGGGTAAAACAGCTTTGCACATCTGTTTACCATCCCCAGACAGACGGTCTGGTGGAGCGGTTAAACCAGACCCTTAAACAGATTTTGCGCCGAGTAGTCGCAGAGGATAGGCATGACTGGGACCTCATGCTCCCGTACGTGCTCTTCAGGATAAGAGAGGTACTGCAGGCATCCACCAGCTTCACTCCATTCGAATTGTTGTTTCAGTGGCAACCCCGTGGATTGCCGGATGTAGCCAGTGAGACATGGGAGAAGGAGCCAAGAGCACGTGCGGGACATGCGAGAGCGCATAGACCATGTAATGCCTCTGGTCAGAGAGCATCTAGCGACCTCCCAGCATGCACAACAAAGGCTATATGACCGGCCCGCACAACCCCGACAATTTCAGCCCGGCGACTCTTGTTCCTAGGAGAATGGAGCCTCGTAGCCTTCGCACATACCCTATGCAAGGTCAGGGAGGATGAAGAGGAGGTCTTGCTTGTTGTGCCTCCGTGGCCCAACTGCACTTGGGTTTCTGAATGCCCCTCATGATGACCACTTCTTGGTGAATTCCACTGAGGAAGGACCTCCTTTCTTAAGGATGGGGCAACATTTGACACCCATGGCCCAATCTCTGGCACCGCTTGCCGTGAAGTGGAGTCTATTTGCTAATTGATGTGGATCTTGCTGAGAAGACTCCCAGACATGCCAAATAAGTGTTGTGTCCTTCATTTAGGATAAGCTGGGGAAGAGCCTGTCAGCCTGCCACTGAAGGTTTACATTGCTGCCATCTCTGCTCACCATGATGTGGTGAATGGCAGCACACTTGGGATGCATAACCTCATCATCTGGTTCCTCAGAGCAGAAGACGATTAAGTGCATTACCCTCACGTATCATACCCAGAGTGTGAGAGCACACTCAACAAGGAGCATTGCCTCCTCTTGGGTGTAAGCATGCGGCACCTCTCTAACAGCTCTCCAACAGACATTACACATTTGTAGAGCAGTGGGTTGGGCGACACTGAAACACAGTCGCAAGATTTTACAATCTTAGAGTGGAATTGGTTTCCTCCCGGTTGTTGGGCCAACTAGGAAGAAACTAAGCTTGGTGTAAAAAAACGCTTGCTGCCCTAACCCGGAGCTGGGTGTACTTATATCACTTTGCTTAGTGAGTAACCCATCTGATGAACTTTAGAGATTTCCTCCCAGGGCCCCCAACAGATGACTCAGCAAAGGAGTCAGGTGCTTGGAACATTACTTTGTCTGGTATTACAGCTTTGTCAACCAGAATTTTGGGGCTGGGTGGCAGCTATTAGGGATCCTCGCCTGGTGATCCCATATGTGTCAGTCAGGCATGGTGAGTTCCCCTTTTCAGGCGGACCCGTGTCTTCACTACCAGCTAACCATTTTACTCATATGTAGTGCTCTCCCTGGATAGGGCTACCACATATGCTTATATTGCCACTAGATCTCCCCATTTGGGTAGCAGTTGGCCTCAGCAGCATCCTTCCCCTTTGGGACTGGCACTCTTCTTCAACATACTGTCGTATCCCTAAAATCCATAGTCTTCAGTTAGCTATGCAAAAAACTTTGCTTGTGTGCTCACGCTATGCTGGAAAACATCTCACCAAATGCATGAATGACCCAGCTACTGTGGCACGTTTCATACACTCTCCCAATGTGTTGTGCCCAAACAACTTGTAGTTCCCGACCTGAAAGGGAATATATCAGTTATTGTCATAGCCCTTGTTGTGTCTCAATGCCACAGTAGCTATATCTCCAGCTGGGGGCTGGGCACTCAGGTTCTTTAAAGCCTTAAAGCCTGGCTTGCTCTCCTTCATGTACATGCTATATACACAGCTGATTATAATCAGCTGCACTTGTGAGGGGCTGCACTTTGCCAATTGATAGGCCTTTAAAGAATTTCCTTAACTTAAAGAATGTTTGCTCATCTGGCAATTCCCCCAATGTGCCATGCCTACACAATGTCTCTGTTACCTCCCTCAGGTAATGAGGGTTACGACAGTAATTGGGACATTCTGCAGAATTACATCAGAGCTGCAGCCACAAATGTTAAGATATTATATTCATTTGGAAAACAAAAACTTTTTTTTTTCTCCTCAATATCACACAATAGCCTTGATTTTTGTTCCTGGGTGTTTTTTTTTAACTGCTATGCATTTTTTACATGATTGGGCACACAGAACCATTGATTTGTGTCTCATTTAATATGCATGGCAGGTTATGATGTAATTTCCATTTTCAGGTAGACTGTTTTTGTAGGTCATTTTCAGCAATCTGGTGTATGTTCATTTCTAGGAAGGTTTCTATCCAAAGGTTTAGAAATGACGCCCCAGAGCTTTGAATTTCCCCAAGAGTTTGTTGGGTAAAGCCTCAGAGAACTCAAACTCGTCAAAATATGAATATATATGAGGAGGTCAGAGGTGCATGACTCTACTTCATAATGTGCAGAATTACAACTTAGAGCAATGCAATGGTAACAATTTATTGGTGTCAGTTCTTATTGCATTTTAATATCATGTACGCATGTATTTTTGCCTTTAAAGTTTTATCTTGAAAAATAGACTTTAATGCTTATTAGTTATTTGATACTTTTGCATTGGCTATTTACAAATTTAACTAACTCATGGATAATACTACAAATTTTGAAACATACACTCTGATGGAACCTCTAAATGCTAAATCATACAGGTATATATATTTTACATGCTTTTTCTTCCTTTACGCTCTGGTACTGTTTGTGAACATTTGGCTCATTGTTGTTATTGTCTTAGAAAGAGCACTTCATGAACCAATGTACATTTTCCTGTGCAATCTGTGTGTAAATGACATTTATGGATCTGTAGGATTTTACCCTAAATTCTTGCATGATTTAATATTGAATTCATATGTGATTCCTTCTTACATGTGTGCTACTCAGGCTTTTATTGTTTATAGTTATGTAATGTGTGAATTTTCTACATTGGCAGTGATGGCATATGACAGACATGTGGCCATTTGTCAACCTTTAGACTATCATACAAAGATGAACAGATTTTCCTGTAGCATATTTGTTTTCATATGCTGGCTAATACCATTTCTCAATATGTTTATTGCTGTCTTTTTATCAAATAGATTGGTACTCTGTAAAAATCATATTGACAAGTTGTATTGTGACAACTGGTCAATTGTGAAACTCTCATGTGGACCAACTGTCATCAACAACATTTATGGATTTATTTTTATTTCTTTATATTTTGTACTTGTGATTGTAATTATGGTGTCTTATATAAAACTCATCATTGCATGTAAAGCATCTTTAGAGTGCAGGAGGAAATTTCTGCAGACATGTGTTCCTCATGTCATTTCATTGATGAATCTCACTGTAGCAATACTTTTTGATACCTTGTGTAACAGATTTGGTTCAGATGATGTCCCTGCCAACCTACGATTCTTTTTAGCTTTAGAGATGATTGTAGTGCCACCTCTTGTGAATCCTGTAATCTATGGCTTAAAATTAACAGAAGTTCGCAAAATAATCTTTAAAAAATGTGTGAATGTACCAAAAAAATGACAAAGCTTGACGTATGTTATTGCTTGAAGATTACCTTGCACACAGCAAAAATAGTCCAGCACAACACAGAATCAGTAAGATGAACAAATCATATATAATTTGTGGACTAGGCAATTGATATTATTTGTCAAATACTACATGCCATGCTCAGTTTTAATTGTTTTTTCATGCTGATTTGTTTCTTTTTTTCTGAACAATATGTATATTTTCCTGATGTAACTTACTAAACTTAATAAAAAAGGCGGATGTGATATCTGATTGTTCCTTCAACTAGCTTTAATACATCTAACACATTAATAAATTTACTTGATCCAATGATCAGACAATTGAAGACCAATGACAGTTATCAAGTTAATGTAATCACATACCTTGTATTCATAAAAAGCATTGCCCAAACCTTTAAACAGGCTAATAGTTAATGCTATAATTCTAAGAGGTGAACACGAATCCTATTGTGTCCTACGAGAGGAAGCTTTTATTGCTCTTACCAGTCAAGAGACAGTCACAAGACTTAACAGACAAACATGTAAATGGCTAATAATGGCCCCTTTGGAACATAACTCTACTTTGGCGGCAGAATCACTTCATACAGACTGGGGCAACATCCAAACAGGAGGGAGGCCTGAAATATGGTTTCTTCTTTCATGTGTGACCTTTAGGCTTCTGTGCTCTATAGTTTAGATAAGTGTGAATATTCTACATTTGCAGCAATGTTCTATGCGCCAACCTGATGTTACCAAGTAGGACATGTTCCTGGATTAACATATATGTTAATCCTGGAACAACATTCCAATCAGTCAATCAGAATTAAGGCATGCGTTTACCATTCATGTTAAGCTTATGTAGCAGTTTTACTCTGGTTGTGTGGTTTTCAATAAGATGACAGTGAAATTGGAGGTCTCAAGTTTGGTTTATTCTGCAAAAAAAGAGCACAATTAATATACTGGAACACGTGCCTCTCTTTTTTTCCACTCAGGCTCACGTTAGCAGAGCGAGAGAGCATGCATCTCACTCCGTCGGCGGCAGACTCAATACTCAAGATGCATTTATAATAACAAACAAATTGACAAAAAAATAAAAGAAAATAAATACAAATTAATGCCCACAAAAATTAGCAGTCAAACATAAGAAATGATTCACAAACAAATACTTAGCTTACAATATAAAATAAAAAGCATCAATATACGCAAAAATACATTTCTTTGCAAACAGACCTCATTTTACTGAAACTCGTATAAATCACAGATTTCAAACATTACTTTAAACTGTAAACATACCTGCAAAAACAGAGCACAATTAATATACTGGAATACTGCCTCTCTTTTTTTCCACTCTGCCAATTAGAAAGGAAAGTCACTTTAAGCACTTAAAATGTGATTATTAACACTCATTTTCGGTACATAGCTTTATATCACATTTATACATTCACTGTCATATGAAATAACACTGTGAACAGTGATTACCTATGCTTGAAAATGCTTACCAGGCTCACGTTAGCAGAGCGAGAGAGCATGCATCTCACTCCGTCGGCGGCAGACTCAATACTGAAGATGGCGCTGCCTGCCCACACACCGCATGAGTTACTGTGTGCGTCACAAATATGTGCTCTCCATAAAACAACATTCGCAAACTTCAGCTGCGTCCCAAATGACACACTATACACTATGCACTTTTGCACTATGTACTTATGCACTTACACACTCAACAGTATAGTATATGTATGTAGTGCTGTCCCAAATGGAACACTAATACCTTTTTTACTAAGACGAAATTCAACCCGTTTCCCTGATGATGTTTGACGGTTGCCAAATTAGAGAAATAAATGACCAAAATACCAAATAATACCTGGCATGAGTATAACCGCATTCACCATCGGGAGGCGCTATAATCCCTCTCGTAGGAGAAATTTGCTTTCACAGTCCAAAATAAATAAAGTTATCCAATATGTGCGCACGATAGCTCCGCCCCTTCCGTTACGTGTACGAAGCTGCGGTCGTTGAGTGCGTGAAGTGTCCAACATTACACACTTCATATTACCGGCTGAATGAGTGCATCATCCGGGTAATTAAAGTGCACTTATTATTGTTACAGTTTTCAGTGTGAACGCACTTATTACACTATTTATACTACAAAATGGCATAGAAAAGTGCACAAGTATGCGATTTGGGACGCAGCTTTCGTTCCGCATAAAAAAATTGTCTATCCCAAAACTATATACACATTATGATTACGAAAACAAAATATAAAACAAAAGTAATTGAAAAAATAAAGTTTTGATGAAGTTCACTAATAATTAACAGCTGTATATTTTAATCTTTTTAGCTCAGCTACACTTAGGCTGACAGTAAGGTTTATGCACTTCTACTTGATTGTTATCCAACTATTACTCACCTTTGGTTTTGGCAACAATTTACAGTTATGGCTGGGTTTAGGGGTAGGGAATAGGTATGGAGACTTTCCATTACCCAATTTGAATAATTTTTCCCAAACCACAAGAGAACAGATAGACAAAAAAGAGGAAAACTTGTCTCCCATATGCTGTCACAAGAGAGATGGTTGAAATAGCTGATAATTCCACACAGTCATAAAACATTCCAGTTTTTGCAAAGAGTTTAAATAAAAAAAGGAATTCCTTTTTTCATTCTCCTAACCCAAAAAGACAAGCCCCCAGTTTATGTTATGACCCCAATGTCTAGGGCAGGGGTTGGAACATAAACAAAAGAATTAACAAAAAGCTAAACAGATTGAAATGAAATCCCAATCAGGCTCTTTTTTTATGAGAAATATTAAGAAAAATTGTTCTGTATATCAAAACAAAAAATACCACAAAGAGAAGATAAATTATTTAGCAAAGAAAAATGGCATTTAGCCCCAACAGTGCTCAACTCGCAAATATGTACAAATGTACATTAATGTGGTTATTAGATTAACCGCAGCAAGGAGGGGAGACATAAAATAATGGAGAGTACATTGTACAGCTCAATTTAACACTTTACATTGTCGCTAAGTGAAGTTTAACAAACTAATTTCGAGAGGAGCACGTGATAGGATTGACCACAGGTGATTACAATCACTAATAACTTACTAGCCTATCGGATCATTCCAAATTTAACATAAATATCCAGCCTAAACTTCCTTCCTCATCTTCGTATTGGAAAAACGCTCCGTTTCAGCCAGCTACTGCTATCACCTCCACTATAACTACTTCAAAACCAGCAACTTCAACAACAACAACAACAACAACAACATCATCATCATCATCATCATCAAAACCGTCCTCTTCAAATTGCATCACACAACGCATCCGCCGCGTCCTCAACCCAGCAAGACCACAGTCCAAAACTCGATCACCGTCCTCAAACTCTATCTTAACTCTCAAGACGCCGACGATTTAAGCCATTACAATGAAACCGGACCTTCACCGCTCTCCCAGCTGTTCATCCGCGGTAACACATCGCATTCTATAAGGGGAAGTCTCGCAAAAACAACTACTCTCTAGCAACGACTTTTCATACATATTTGAAAGAGGAGACGTGCATGACTAGAATGCTGAACTCACCTCAGGCCTCCGCCTGTCCACAAATCCATAGCATCCTAGCAGTTTGAAATAGTTTGATTGCAAGCGTCCAGGCAATCCAAAAACCTAGTTCACAACATATCAACACGACGATAAACATCCACGAGATGCAACGTCATCATCCAAACCCGTCGCGGGAGCGCTTTCAGTGTATGGAAGGCCGTTAGGGCCAAAACGTCTGCAACTATGGAAGGCCGTTAGTGCCAAAACGTCTGCAACTATGGAAGGCCGTTAGGGCCAAAACGTCTGCAACTATGGAAGGCCGTTAGGGCCAAAACGTCTGCAACTATGGAAGGTCGTTAGTGCCAAAACGTCTGCAACTATGGAAGGCCGTTAGTGCCAAAACGTCTACAACTATGGAAGGTCGTTGGAGCAAAAAACGTCTGCAAATATGTAAGGCCGTTGGGGCCAAAATGTCTGCAACAAATGCGTTTATCAGTCAAGTGTCTTAAAAAAAAAAAAAAAAAAAACTTTCCGCTTGACTGCTATGAGTGGGAGAAACATGTTTCTGACAAATGGACTGATGTTTCACCATTTACTCCGTGTTAGAAATGGAGTAATGTTTCATCCATTAACCCTGCGTTAGATACATTTTGCTTTTAATCAAATTCTATATCCCTAAGGTGTTTAAAACTTCACCCCGCCAACACCTCACCTGCTCAGCCTTCAAGAGGTTCTTCCAGGACAACTAGCCAACGTCCCCAGCTCTCCATCCATCTGCCATACTGCAGGGGAACAAAGGCCCACCTCTACAATCCTTGCACATTGTGACAACAAGCTGTTATACCATGCATTAACAAAGGCGCTTCCATTCACAGTTGCCAATGCCCTTATTAAGATGCCTCTCATGGATACCAGCTAAAACAATTCATTATGTCTGCTGTACATGTACCATGAATAATTTGATTTCTGATTTTCTCTTGTTTTTCAGAGACCCTGAGAGCTAGCTGCAGAAACTGACCCTCATCCAACCCATTACACTCCACATACATTCTTAACACTTTCACGCTATACAAAGGATACATTTCCACTCACACAGCCCACACCCTTGATTTCAAATTCTCACTATCCTTTTTGATTGAGAGTTTCCGAAGTAACACCATTTCAATCCACCCCACCATATCTGATCTAACTTTGCATGATAAAGAAATTCTTTCTTTATTAAGCAAGCAAACAGATCAAATGGCAAAGAACATTCTGTATATATTTGATACCCCCCCACCCCCAAAAAACACACACGCATATACACCCACACACAATTCCAAACCCCCTTTTTCTTACACTACAGGAGCATATTACCACCTTTCTTTTAACTTTTTCCCTCCAAACTTGAACTATCCCATAATTCTATTCACTCTCATTCACATTAGCTCTGACCCATTTAGAGGATGCCTGTAGTTTCAGTTGCCGCAGCAACAACGTTCTAAACGAGCTCATATACACTTACAATTCCTAATACCACTATCATCACGCTTCCCCGCACTAATACAACAGTAAATGCTTCTGTGGGAGCGCACATCGCCCCCATACTGACTCACTACACCTCTGCAACTGCAGAGACGTTTCACCGAGCTACTCTCAACCACTGCATCGTAGCGATGCCCTAGCTAAGCCCCTATTTGCTTTCATCTTTACATATCACTACCGTCAGTATTTAACATTCCCGCAGGAGCACTCTTAATGCTCCAATACCGAACACCACTACACATCTGCAACTGCAGAGGTGCTCCGCTCAGCCACACTCACCTATAACACCACCGCAACTGCAGCGACGCCCTAACTGAAACCTTATTCTCTTTTATCTCTACACATCGCTAATGGACGGGATTTAACATTCCTGCGAGAGCACCCATAATGCTCCAACATTGACTACCACTGCACCTTAGCAACAGCAGAGACTCTATGCCAAGCCTTATCCTCCCCCCGTAACACTGCTGCAGCAGTGATGTTCTGCCTGAGCTCACACACATCTCCATTTAGCCATTCACTACCGATACACTCCACAGCAGCCCCTGGTAGCCGCTTCCTTATTGTGGGGAAAAGAATGGTCTGCGTCTAGCATCCTAGTCCATTGCGACAACGAAGCCATCGTCCAATGCATTAATAAAAGGCGCTCACAATCTCCCGCGCTAATGCCGCTCCTCCGTCACCTTATCTGGACCTCCGCCAAAAAAATAAAAATAAAAAAAAAATCATCATAACAGCTAAACATGTACCAGGTTTTCAAAACCAAATTGCTAACACTCTCTCTCGCTTTCTTTTTCAGAGATTCGAATGCTCGCACCAGAAACAAATCAACATCAACATCCAGTGCTTCACTATTCAGAGATGATACTCCTATAAACCACCCCATGCATCACCTGCATCAAACATCCATTGCCCTTATCCTAAACGCAGTAGCCCCCAGAACATTACAAGCATACTTTACAGCATGGAACGCATTTAAGCATTTCCATTCCCTATACAACACACCATTTCCAAATTTTTCCCTGCTTACAATCACATCATTCATCACATATCTCCACTCATACAAAATATACAAGCTAGCTCCATCAGAAGCTACCTAAGCAGTTTGCAATTCTTCCACAAGTTAATTCACGGCTCCATATCAGATGCCATAGCGAACTCACAAACCAGCCTTCTTATTAAAGGCATCCAAAAAAGCCCACCCCTCCCCACCAGACTCCAGGCTGCCCATCTCACACACAACATACTGTCCAAACGCATTTCAACCCTCCGTAAAGGCTATGTATCCACACACACAGATCGTACCCTGGATGCCATGTCCATACTTTGTTTTTCGGATTCCCCAGATGCTCCGAAATTTCCATGACTGCAAAGTTTGAGCCCAGCATCCACCCCATTATATTCGATCTAGCTTTAGCAGACGGGGAAACAATATATTTCCTCATCAAACAAAGCAAAACAGATCAATCCCGCAAAGGCCACCTCATTTACATTTTTGACATCCCCTCCTCTACACGCCCATTCCAAACACTCCTAGCATACATGCATTACAGGAAAACCCTCAATCCCACCCCCCTTTCCCTTCTCTTCGTAAATGACTCATCCCACCCAGTAACTCGCTTTTGGTTTCAAAACACCTAAAAGCAGTTCTCCGCCTTTCAGGCTTTTCACCAGACTCTTACTCCAGCCACTCATTTAGAATAGGGGCTGCTACAACTGCAGCACACAAAGGATTATCACAACAGCACATTCAAACGCTGGGAAGGTGGTCATCTGACGCCTTCAAGTCATACATCCGCCTAAGCCAAAGTCATCTCAAAGAAGCCCAGAAGACCTTTTCCAGAAGGAGTCACCATTCTGGTTCTTAATTTAAGCACCCCCCCCATCCACCCCCCTCATGCAGGGGCGGTCCCAGAGCTTAAACCCCTGTTTACCCTCCAGTAGGG
>CAIGQQ010038251.1:5463522-5494217 GCA_903798035.1 Danio albolineatus
CAGAACTACAGTTCAGAACCGCTGTAGTTATAAAAACCAACCTTACAAGACGCGGCAGCGGCGGTCGATCTGTGCTTTCCTGTCCTCTGGGCGTTTCGCTGGTGTGCACAAAAGAGCAGTTTCCATTAAAAGGGCAGATTCCCTAAGAGAGCAACACAGTCAAGCAACGCGTTTTGAAAAAGACACTGCTCTGACTGTGCATTTCTGGATGCGGTGGTTCCTATCTCCAGATGATGGGCACAGGTACCGCATCACAGGTCTGGGGGTCCAGCATGTCAATGCGGTGTTCACGGACAGCTCATGCACTCACTGTGATGGCATGGCTGTTGGACAGCTGAGATCGTGGATTCCAAGCCACCTCTATTGCTCCCTGTGAAGGCGGTTAGCACGTGGGCAGATTTGAGGATTACAGTGGGGGTTTATCGGTCACCTTCGGGCCTGTGGACATCGCACTCCTCCACAAAGCGACCCATCCAAGCTTTGAATGGTTGTGATGGTTCATCCCCCAGGATACAAGCACCTCCACTTGATTACACCGGAGATCAGACGTCCATCGCGACATACTCAGATGACAGACCGGGCTCGTTATCATCCTATGGGGTGCAAGACGTGGTCACAGTTCTCGAGTCAGACATGATGGCAGTGCTCCCGAGGCTGTTTCGGCAGTGTGGCTAGAGATGGCTTGTCCCCCAGTATCACTGCTGGACTGACTAGAAGGTGTGACGTGCAGGCTGATATAAGATGAATCTTCCAGCTCCCATCCCCTTCTTCCCAGGGGCGCACAGCAAGCACACGCAGGCATAGAAAGCGTTTTTCTCTGCCCGGTCCATGTAAGCTTCCGCCTTTAACTCCCTTGATGATGAGGCGACCAGTGGGTTCTAAGCTATTCCTCAAGTGGTGGGCGTCACCACCTGGAGTGGTAAGCTGAGACCCCCGTCTAAGGCGGGGGGTTATTTTGTGTCAGTGGTCAGAGATCAGCCATACGTGATGGAGCAGGTCATCTTTTGGTGGGCTCAGAAAACTGCTCCCCCACCCCGTTCACACTGGCTGTTTCTCACTGAGACCAAGCCGCTCCGTCATCACAGCCTGTTTCACTGGCTAGTGAACATAACCCCCACCCCCCCACCCCACCCACCACCACCCATCCATCTAGTTGATGCTCCCATCACAGGTTGCCATTAAGTTCGGTAATCGGACCGCAAAGCGAGCCTGAGGCGGACTGCTTGGAGAGGAGAACCCCCACAAATGAATGTAGAGATCTGAAAAAGAGCAGCTTTCCGAGTGTGGAAGCCCAATTTTTACCAGCATGGGATGCACTGCCTTCCAGCTCTCAGCTTTGGTGCACTTTGCCACAGACTTTTAGGGCACCAAAGGGTAGGCTCCTTTCTCTCATACCTCCTGGGACGAAGGTAAAAGTCAGTCTCTTATTATCAGCTCCTCCTTGGGATGCTCCGCTTCCCGGGGGAGCACTCCCCATCCTGAAGCTGCCCCTCTGCGGGTACGTTAGTAATCGTTCCGCTGATGCTGCTCGTTCGGACTCTGTCAGCCTGGTTATTGCTGCTCAGCCCGTCGTAGTAGCTCACGTGGACTGTCAGACTTGGCTATGCGCTTCAATTCACTGTCGGCCTCCCGAGTTCACGGGTGTGTATTTAAATGGTCATTGCTATACCACCTTTGTCTTGCATGAGAAGATTGTTATCCTACTGGCAAAGGATACAATCGAGCCGGTCCCTCCAGCTGAGATGGAGAGCGGGTTTACGCCCCCACTTCATTGTACCCAGAGAGTGGTGGGTTATACTAATTTGATCTGCGTGCTTTGTTCTGTCATCTGAATCAGAACCAGTTTTATTGCCAAGTGTGCTTCACACACAAGGGATTTGCTTTGGCTATAGAAGCTTCCAGTGTACATAAAGTGACAAGTGACCACACAAAATAAATATGCAAAGACGACAGACATTAAACAGAGATGCAGTCAGTCCAAAAGGTCTGGATGTTGAAATGTATGTACAGATTTGTTATAAATATACAGCTTATAAGGTGCTGTGTACAAATACGTAAGGAGAAGTATTGCATTGTATATTGTTATTAGGTGCTGTGTACAAGTTCGTATGAGAAAGTATTGCACGTTTATTGCACAATAGGAAAATGTTTAACTGTTCATGAGGTAGATGGCCTGAGGAAAGAAACTTTTCCTGTGTCTGTCTGTTTTTGTGCTTGGTGCTCTAAAGCACCGACCAGACGGTAACAGTTCAAACAGGAAGTGTGCTGGGTGCGAGGCGTCCAGGGTGATTTTGCGAGCCCTTTTACTCACTCTGGAAGAGTACAGTTCTTGAAGTGTAGGAAGGGTAGTGCCAGTGATTAGTTCAGCAGTCCGGACTATTCGCTGTAGTCTATGGAGGTCGGTTTTGGCAGCTGAGCTGAACCAGACGGTGATTGAATTGATGGATTGGATGACAGCTGAGTAGAACTCTATAAGCAGCTCCTGTGGCAGGTTGAACTTCCTCAGCTGACAAAGGAAGTACAGTCTCTGCTGGGCTTTCTTCACAAAGAGTCTATGTGAGTGTCCCACTTCAGATCCTTAGAATTGGTGGAACCTGAATGACTCTACTGCAGCCACAGTGCTGTTCATAATGGTGAGTGGGGGAGTGCAGGAGGGTTTTTCCTAAAGTCCACTATCATCTCTACCGATTTGAGCGTGTTCAGTTCCAGGTTGTTGTATCTGCACCATAAAGCAGGATGAAGCTGATAACAGTAGTGTCGTCTGCAAACTTCAGGAGCTTGATGGAGGGGTCTTTTGCGGTGCAGTCGTTGGTGTACAGGGCTGAGAGCAGTGGGGAGAGAACACATCCCTTTTGCTTCTTCTGGATTGGGATGATGGTGGAGCATTTGAAGCAGGATGGAACTTTGCGCTGTTCCAGTGATCTGTTGAAGATCTGTGAGAAAATGGGAGCCAGCTGGTCAGCGCAGGTTCTCAGACAGGCTGGTGAAACACCATCTGGGCCTGGCGCTTTCCTTCTCTTCTGTTTACTGAAGACCTGACGCACATTATCCACACTGATCTGAAGTGCAGGGGGGGGAGAGGGAGATGGCTGGAGGTGTTGATAGCTGTGTAGAGAGATGGTCAGGGCGGGTGTGGGGTGTCTGGTCGGAGATGTCAAATCTACAGTAGAACATATTCAGCTAGTTTGCAAGATGTTTATTGCCATCGATACTGGGGGATGGTGTCTTGTAGTAAGTGATGTCTTACAGGCATTTCCACACTGATGCAGTGTCGTTAGCAGAAAACTGGTTTTCCAGCTTTTTGGCATAGCTCTTCTTAGCCACACCAATCTCCTTTGTCAGTGTGTTCCTGGCCTGATTGTACAAGATCCTGTCCCCCCTCCTGTAGGCATCCTCTTTGGCCTGACGAAGCTGTCTAAGTTTTGGTGTGAACCATGGTTTATCATTGTTAAATGATAAGTGGGTCCTGGTAGGGATGCATAACTCCTCACAGAAACTGATGTATGTGTTACAGTCTCTATGAGCTCATCCAGGTCGGCGGCTGCAGCTTCAAAAACACACCAGCCAGTGCATTCAAAACAGGCTTGTAACACTGTGTTGTTGGTCCATCTCTTAACAGTCCTTAATATTGGCTTAGTAGCTTTAAGTTTTTGCCTGTAAGTTGGTATAAGATGAACCAGGCAGTGGTTGGAGAGTCCTAAAGCTGCTCTGGCAACGGAGCGATATGCATCCTTTATTGACATCTGTTCAGCTACAGTATAGACCTGAAGGATGCTCACTCCATGCCTCGCTCTACCCTCCTTATATTGTGTTTTCTCTGGTGTGCGACAGGGTCAGAGCATGGCAGTGCAAGGTCTTCCTCTTTGGGCTCTCCATGTTTCCATACGTGGAGGATGGACTGTGCCTCTTCAGCGCACGAGCATCGGCATTTCTTGATCAGTCATTGACTAGTTCATATATATATATATATTTTGGTCTTTGAACTAGTCGATTATGCACAGGGACTTGGTGCTCCGGCACCTCGGTCTATTGGGGTTTCGGGCAAGCGAGAAAGAGCAAGCTCTCCCTGGACAGAGCTTCTCTTATCTCGGGTTGGAGCTGGAGTCTCCATCACGGTGCACTTTACTAAGAGCACTCCAGGCTTTACTAAGAGTGCACCAGGCTTGTGCTGCCCTGTCTGATAAATTCTGCAGTTACAGTGGTCTCACTGAAGTTTTTAAGAGGCTCCTGGGGCTCATGACATTTGTAGCTGCTATCACACCGTTCAAATTGTTAATATGAGACCACTTTATCGCTGGCTTCGTGATTGGGTCCCCAGATAGGGATGACATGCAGAGATGCTCCAGGTGTCCATCACCATGCTGTGTTGCCACACCTTCAGTCCCTGGATGAACCTTGCCTCTACGGGCCTGGGTGCTCTTAAAACAAGTGTACAGTCATGCTGTCATTCTGACAGAGGCTTCCAGTTTGGGCTGGCAGGCTGTGTGTATCGTGCATGCAGCTGCAGGTTCGTAATGCGGTTGCATTGGCATTTTAATTGCCTGGAGCTCTTGGCAGTGTTTCTCGCTCCCCACCGGTCGCTACTGGTATGGGAGGGGAAACACATGTTGGTTAGGACGGCCAGCACGCCTGCGATAGTGTACATTAACCGCTTGGGTGATGTGCGCTACCGCTGCATGTCTTAGCTCTCTCACCATCTGCTCCTCCGGAGTCATGCGGTTAAATAGCTGCACTGTTCATAAACTGGACGAGCTCTACCTTGGCAGCTTACACACTCTCACGACAGTTAAGTTTCCGGGAGAATGGAGACACCCCAGCATGATCCAGCTGTTATGGGCAAGCTTCAGAGAAGTCCAGGTCATCCTGCTGTTTCTCCCGAGCGACCCGTGCTAGCTGCTTTCCCTGCTCTGCATGAATGCGCTGGCTCTCAGCTGAGCCTGGGTTTACGCAATATGCATTTCCCCAGTGAGCCTGCTTATACACACATTGTGCAAGGTTGGGGATACAAGGAGCGGATCTCGTGATGGCCCTCCCTGATGAATTCCCTGGAAGAAGCACTTCGTTTTTTCTAAACGGGCAAACTCTGGCACCCATGCAGGGTTCTGGAACCTCCTTGGATGGATTCTAGACAGAGCGTGGAGGACTTAGGTGACCAATCAGTTCAATGGTTAACACCGTCACTCAGGCTAGAGCAACTTGTATAGGCATGCCCTGTATGGAGTATGGAATGTCCTGTAGTGGAGTCCATTCATTATGTGGAGATTCTCTCTGAGAAGATCCCCGGACATGCCAGATTAGTGTTGTGTTTTTTTTCCTTCAGGAGCTCAGGCTGTCACCCTCCACACTAAAGGTTTGGCGTGCTGCTATCCCCGCTCTCTGTGGGCGGCAGATGGTAGCGTGCTGGGAAAGCATAACCTCATCAGCTGGTTCCTCAGAGGTGTGTTTCACAAGATGGTTAATTTCATACCCGCACCTTCTCTTGCCCTCTTGGAATGTCTCTAGCCCCACTGGTGATGGTGAGGTCCTTTGAGCCACTTGATTCAGTATCTTTAAGTTTTCTGTCCATGAAGGCAGCTCTGCTGGTCGCGTTGGTATTAATCAGGAGGATTAGGATTCCGGTGGCATTTTCGATCAGTGAATTGTGCCAGGAATTCGGACCGGCCTACTCTCACGTTTAACTGAGACCCCCGTTCAGCTATGTGCCAAGGTTCCTACCGCCCTTTTAATATCAGGTAGTGAACCTGCAAGTGCTGTCTTCGGAGGAAGCAGACCGGGCCATTTCAATGCTATGCCCACTCACTGCGCTACATGTGACAGGTAAGCAAAGGTCTCTAAGCAGCTCTTTTCTGTTGTGATCAGCAGAAGGGAACTGAGGTATCAAAGCAGAGGTTGGTCCACTTTATAGTTTATGCCATCACCCTCTCTTCTTGTGCCAGGGTGAGCCATGTCTCCCGAGAGAGAACACTTAAAAGAGCGCTGCCTCCTTTTTGGCATGACCTAAAACATTCGCAAGATTATATAATCTTTGAGTGGAGCCGATTTCCTCCTGCTTGCTGGGTAGCCCCGGTCAATAGTGAGGAAATTCAGCTCGGTGTCAAAAACGCTTGCTGTGACATGCTCCCTAACGCAGAGATATCTGCACTTTTTCTATTCTGCTAGTAAGTTTCCCTTTGGCGAAACCTAGAGAATTCCTCCGAGGCCCCCAGCACCCAATTCAGTGGAGGAGCCGGTGCTCAGTGGCTCAGTGTGATGTCTGGTATGCCCACTTTTGGTCTACCCACATGTTGAGGTTCGGTGCCAGATATGCAGATATGAGTCCCCGATGGCAATCCCATATGCTTATTTCAGCCACGGAGTGTTCCCTCTGACCAGGCAGACCTGTGTCTTCCCTTCCCGCTAACCAGCTTATCATATGTAGCACTCCCCCTCCATAGGGCTAGTCCATATATTCTTATTGCCATCAAGTCTCCCCTCTTGGGTAGCAGGTGGCCTCCGCAGCTTCCCACCCCTTCGGGGACTGGCACGCTTTCCCAACGTACTGTCATATTTCTAAAATCCCTGGTCTACATTAGCTAGGTAAAAGCACATTTACGACCCCGATCTGAATTTTCTAATTATTACCATGTAATGGTAATTAAAGGGCATAGTGGGCATTGGAAGGTTGAGCTCTTGGTGATGCTTGTACGCTCATGCTATGCTTGACCAATTTTACGTCAGGAGCATGATAGACTTAGCTGCTGTGACATTTTCCATACAGTCTCCCATAGTCTGTTACCAGACAAACATCCCAGGGGGGGACATCTTAGCTACGTACGCAACCCATGTTCCCCAAATAGGGAAAGGAGATGTATGTCTCCACTGCCACAGCAGCTGAGCTGTTAGCTGAGTGATAGGCTCTTCAGCAGGCAAAAATTCGAATGCTCACTTCTCAGCCGCCAGCTGATATATCGCACTAACAGCAAATCGCTGACAGGTCTGGAGCTGAGCTCTACCCTATTATTTGTCATTTATTGGCCCGTTTTCTTACTCTTCTGAGTGATTAGTCGTCTGGCGTACTCCTATATTCTGCTACCAGAAACACGTCTCCGTTGCTTATTCAGAAAATGTGGGTTATGTACATAACCAGGACGTTTTTTATAGCTCTTTACTCTCTGAGATCACAATTTTATGATTGATATGTAGCCCAGCTTCCCAACTTTTCTGTGATTCCAGCAGCAATAATGTCTATAGATATATGGTTACTGCCATATTTATTAGCTGTGCAGTTATAATTTGACATTTGGCTTATAGTGGGAACACTTTATTTGATTACAATCTCTAATACAAAGTACAAATACATAACTCTTATTTTAAACTGTGATTTTAAACAACTGCCTCTCTGAAGATTAAAAGACAACCCGAGCTTTGAATTTCCCCTAGAGCTTGTTTGATAAACCCTCAGAGATGTCAGATTCAGCAAAATGTTAATATATAAGCAGGTTAGCGGTGTATGACTCTACTTCATAATGTGCAGAATCACAACTTGGAGCAATGCAATGGTAACAGTTTATTGGTGTCAGTTCTCATTGTATTTTTATACCATGTATGCTATATTTTTGCACTTGAACTTTTATCTTGAAGAAAGTGCTCAAGAGTTATTTGTTAATTCACTACATTTTGCATAGGCTATTTACAAATGTAAGTAACTGATGGATAACAGGACAAATTTTGAAACATACACTCTGATGGAACCTCTAAATGCTAAATCATACAGGTATATTTATTTTACATGCTTTTTCTTCCTTTACGCTCTGGTACTGTTTGTGAACATTTGGCTCATTGTCGTTATTGTCTTAGAAAGAGCACTTCATGAACCAATGTACATTTTCCTGTGCAATCTGTGTGTAAATGACATTTATGGATCTGTAGGATTTTACCCTAAATTCTTGCATGATTTAATATTGAATTCATATGTGATTCCTTCTTACATGTGTGCAATTCAGGCTTTTATTGTTTATAGTTATGTAATGTGTGAATGTTCTACATTGGCAGTGATGGCATATGACAGACATGTGGCCATTTGTCAACCTTTAGACTATCATACAAAGATGAACAGATTTTCCTGTAGCATATTAGTTGTCCTATGTTGGCTCATACCATTTCTCAGTATGTTTATTGCTGTCATTTTATCAAATAGATTGGTACTCTGTAAAAATCATATTGACAAGTTGTATTGTGACAACTGGTCAATTGTGAAACTGTCATGTGGATCAACTGTCATCAACAACATTTATGGATTTATTTTTATTTCTTTATATTTTGTACTTGTGGTTGTAATTATGGTGTCTTACATAAAACTCATCATTGCATGTAAAGCATCTTTAGAATGCAGAAGGAAGTTTTTGCAGACATGTGCTCCTCATGTCATTTCACTGATAAATCTTACTGTAGCATTACTTTTTGATAACTTTAGTAACAGATTTGGGTCTGATATCCCTGTGAACATACAATTTTTTTTAGCTTTAGAGATGATTGTAGTGCCACCTCTTGTGAATCCTGTAATCTATAGCTTAAAATTAACAGAAGTTCGCAAAAGAATTTTTAAGAAATGTATGAAGGTCACAAAACAATGACAAAGGGTGATGTACATTGTGCTTGAAGTAAGTTAATATATCATTTGTGGATGAGACAATTAATATTATTTGTCAAAAACTGAACATGTCTTGCTCAATTTCAATTTTCCTTATACTGATTTGTTTCCTTTTCTGAACAATATGTATATATTTTCTCCTGTAACCTAATAAACAGTGTATTTTCCTGGCTCAGAATAATGCAGAGGTGGTACCATTATTGTGCTCACAATGACACAAACTTTATTCATTTTATTAATTAAAAAGTCTAATAATGACTGCCTGTATTGTGCCAAATAAATAAATACATAACTAGGTTTTTAATCACATTTTATTTACTCTAGTGTGTTTTTAAGGTTTTAAAATGTACTTTTTCAGTGTAGAACAGGCCTACAGTACATGTTGTATGATCTTGGCTACAAAAACAGCTGCTGATTATGTCATTCCCCAAGCTATAGGCCATTACTGTTGTTTTGGTCAAAACAGTGGCTTGACTCTGCTATCAGCAAGAATAGCATGGTCTTTGGTCTCTCCGGGAAAAAAATGGCCACAGAGAGAAATTATGTCCCAAATGGCATAATTATTCAACTCATGATCACTAATGACCTCTTGCTCTAAGACTGTTGCACCATCTCTTTATTCTCCCATCAGGGAATTTGAATCTCTTGCAAATAATGCACTCATAAAAACAAGAAGTGTTTATTTGAATGTCCATCTATCTTTAAGAAATGTATTTTATATTTTATTTTAGCTGATATGATGCAAGATTGTGTTGAAACTGAAACAACTCAAAGTCAGAGTCTAAGAATAGTTCAAGACAGGATTTAAAATGAATATAAAATGTCTTGTTTAATAAAGTGAATGTTATGACCAAATCACATGGTGTGTATTTTGGAAACATATAGTCCTGGGTGCTGATGAGAATGGTCTATTTACTAAGTTCCACAGCTCAAAAAAACACTTTAATTGCCCTACTGAAGAATGAGTCTGATTTGACCCCATCTAAAGCATGATAGGGAACCAACAGTGCCATGATACATTGATTCTCTACCCTAAAATAGGGTACTGGATTGCTCATGGTGTACTGATAAACAATTAGCTTTTTACACTTATTGTATTGAACAAATATGAAACATCTAATTAAAATTAAACACATGTTCTCTTTTTATATCTTCATGTCTTTACATTCTTTAAACACACATGTTAGGCAAGTTGATGATTATGTAGAACTTCTTCCACTTTTAAAATTACCACTTGATTCAACAATACATGTAACGCTAATAAGTGTTACATTTACAGTGGGTAGAATAAGTATTATCACATCAGGGTAAACACATTTCCTTGTAAATATGTTTCTAAAAGTGCTGTTGACATGAAATTGTACCAGATTTAATTTAAAACCCAAACAAAACAAGCATACAAATAAACAACATCTTTTTTTCCTCCAAAATACATTATTTGTAGTACCAATGGAATGACACAAGGAGAAAGTACTGGACTATTGAAATGTATTTAATACTTTGTATACAAGTCTTTTCTGGAAATGACAGCTTCAATACTCTTCTCTAATATGGAAAATTTGTCCCATATTTCAACAGTGTCTAAAACTATTATTTGGGTGTCATCTAGGAGAAAAAATATCAATATTTAAGTTCTTTTTTCCATTGGATCCAAAATGAGCCATTCTAGCAGCTTTATTTTCTTTTTCTGAAACCAGTTGAGAGTTTTCTTGACTGTTTGGGATCATTGCCTTGCTGAAATGTCCACCCTGATTTCATCTACTTTCCTTCCTACCATCATCCTGGTAATGTACAGTAGATTAAGTAGTAAATATTCATTTACACTGATAAGGGGCAGGGTTGCTTTTTAACTACTTAGAAATTTCAGCTGCTGTCTGGGCTTTCCATGCCTCACTTTCTTCATGTGTTCAGTACTTTTTCCTGTGTAATTTCATATAATTCCACATAACTTAATTTCTAAACTATTTAGTTTTCTTTTGGATTACTTACTGACTGATCTAGTGGAAATTTTAAGTCAACTGCAATTGTTTAGAAATATGGTGACAAGTTCATTACTTTTTAATCCACTGTATATATTTATAAAAAAAATAACTGTTTTAAAGTAGATATATTTACTTAGAAAATAAAATACATACTCTGAAGTATTTGAAGATGTGAACCCACGTTTTGTGGGTCTGTAACCCACGTTCCCCGAATAGGGATCCGAGACGTGTGTCTAACGAGACATATGGGAGTGCATCAGATGACCTATCACTCTGAAGAGTAGGAAAACGTCCAATGAATGCCAAATGTATTGGCGGAGCTTAGCTCCAAAGCTGATGCTGATTAGTCTGATACTGATTAGCACCTATATCAGTGCCCTCTGTGGAGTGAGCATCTAGAATTTTGTTTCAAAGTCCTCTCACGAGACTAAAGACAGTCTTCCTGCCAACCTAATTTCAAGACAGAAAGCAGTTTACTCACCAGTGTGGGAGAAGATGCAACAGCGGCAGTCGATCTCGGCTTTCCTGTCCTCTGTGCGTTTCACTGGTGTGCACAAAAGAGCAGTTTCCATTTAAAGAGCAGATTCCCTAAGAGAGCAATAGTCAGTCAACACGTCTTTTTCAAGACGCTGTTTCTGACTGTGCGTTTCTGGATGCAGTGGTTCCTATCTCCAGATAATGGGCAAGGATACGGCATCACAGGTCTGGGGGTCCAGCATGTCAATGCAGTGCTTGCAGACAGCTCATGCTCTTGCTGTGAGGGCATGGCTGTTGCACTAGTGAGATTGTGGTCAATATTGGGGCAGGAAAACAAGGACAGGGTGGGTCTAATAGTCGGTTAGAAAACTACCTATTAATTCAAATAAGTGGCCAGCACACAAAGGAAACAAGAAGTAAACAGAGTAAAAACTACAGAAAAAAAAAAAAAACTAAAAGTCAATAAAACAGCTTAACTGGAGTACATTATCTTCCAGTAGCTGCCTCATGGTGACATATAAGCTGAATGTAGGAGAATAGTGCCAGAAAACTGGGCAGAACCTTTGGAGTAGATTGACTTTATGGCAAAAAAAAGGAGCCTGGGTGCTAAGTAGGAAAAGCAGAGACAAAGGAGATGAAATAGTTTGAATGTTGGATAAAACTAATAAGAACAAAGGACTTCTAGGAAGCTTGGTAGAACCAGTGGTGATGAGCTTGGATGCTGGGTGGGAATTGTGTTTGGTGGGACCAGTGGAGGTAAAGGAACTTGAGCACTGGTCTAGAGACAACACATTTTGGTTATTGGGTGGGATAAGTGAGGAAAGTAGGCTAAGTGAATATAATGGGGGAGGACTGGAGAGTGCAAAAATCCAGGCAGGACCACAAGTGACAAATTTACCACAAGTTTGGGAGCATAGATGAAATTTAACTCCCAGACATCTAGATCTATATTTTCATTGGGATGAATTTCAGCGTAGCTTTGGGGGAGTAAGGGCTCAGGGTTCGAAGTTGGTCCTCAATGTCGGCATGAAATGGAATTCCATTCATTTTTCCCCCTATCGAGACTTACTGTACAGTACATCCAATTGAAACAGTTTCTGAAATAAGAAAAATCATGATTTTATCCTTTGGAAACCAATTGGATAATTGAAAACAGGGTGGTGTTAACGAAAAGGAGGAGGATTTGAATGCAAGTTGTGAATGATGTTTACTGGAAAGCCGCTGGCCCCCTCTGGTGCAAAATGTTTTCAGATGCCCGATGATGTTGAGAACAAGGGGCTAAATTATACAGACAGAATTATATAATATTCATTCAAACCATTGTCTAATGCAAAGATTGGGCAGAAATGAGAGTGACTGATATGTAGCCTAGAGAGAAACATGCACCGAAAGCCCAGCTATTAAGGCATTTCATGTGACAAGAAGTGAAGAAATTTCAAGGGGGCAGAAAGGTTATGGTATTGGATTAAATATTTTGTTGGCAATAGGGTTGGGCGATGTTTACCATTTTGGCATCGTACGTTGTCTAATGTGAAACATCGCGATGGACGATCGCATCGTTGTGATAGGCGGCGGTGAATTAATTATTTATGAATAATTAATTCATAACAAATTAAATATTTGTAGCCTACCGTTTCAACCACCTGACCCACATGGTCTTTGTTTTACCAAATCATAAAAATATAAAGATAAGTTAGACACAAATTACCACCTGTCAATCACTTTTTCCGCACGACTCTGGCATTAATAGACAGAGTGATCGGTGTCGTTATAATGACGTCGACAAACTTGGTTGGTAAAAAAGGTGCACAACCAACAGGAACCAACCAACAGTATCTGAGGTTCAATAAAAGTACAAGCATGAAACCGCTCACGATACTGATGCTGTGAGCCGCTCAGCTGGAGCTGGAGCTCAGACAAGCGCATGTGTGTGGACACGTGATATGTGTCTTCAGCGATGAACAATGGCATTGTCTATCGACCCAACCCTAGTAGCCAAAACATTTTTATTTTTTTTTACAAAAAATGCAGTGCACAGATACAGCTTTAAACATTCATTCATTTATTTTCTTGTCGGCTTAGTCCCTTTATTAATCCGGGGTCGCCACAGCAGAATCAACCGCCAACTTATCCAGCATATTTTTTTATGCAGCGGATGCCCTTCCAGCCGCAACCCATCTCTGGGAAACATCCATACACACACATTCCCACTCATACACTACAGACAATTTAGCCTATTCAATTCACCTATACCACATGTCTTTGGACTTGTGGGGGAAACCGGAGCACCTGGAGGAAACCCACACAACCACGGGGAGAACATGCAAACTCCACACAGAAATGCCAACTGACCCAGCCGGGGCTCGAACCAGCGACCTTCTTGCTGTGAGGCGAACGTGCAACTCACTACGCCACCGTGGCGCCCCAGTTTTAAACAAGCACTTCTATATACATATAAAAATAAAAAGAGTAAGTTTTGAGCACATGTTGAGTTTAAGTGGAGAGAGACTTTGAGGATGAGAGGTCAGTTTATTTGCTTAAGCCAATGTCCATTAAACTTACAAGAAAACCTTGCAGTAAAATCAACATGCAAAAAAGTTCAGACTGTCTCAACAGCAAAATTAAATCACAACCTATGCAACCTATAATCCACTCTCTCATCATCTCATTTATGTCTCAATAAATGTGTTCCACTTGTTATCGTTGCAACACAGGCTCGTTCTGAAAACCTAGTGCCCAGTATTCCTCTTGTTATGGTAATAAGCCTGGAGAAAGCTCTTCATGAATCTGTACATCTTCTTGGGCCATCTTTGTAAATTGTGTTTATTATAATTTGACAAAAAACATAACTCTTATTTAAACCGTGATTTTAAACAACTGCTTCTCTGAAGATTAAAAGACAACCAAAGCTTTGAGTTACTCCTAGAGTTTGTTTGATAAACCCTCAGAGATTCCAGATTCAGCAAAATAGTAATACTGTATATAAGCAGGTCAGCGGTGTATGACTCTACTTCATAATGTGCAGAGCCACAACTTGGAGCAATGCAATGGTAACAATTTATTGGTGTCAGTTCTCATTGTATTTTTATACCATGTATGCTATATTTTTACATCTGAACTTTTATCTTGAAGAAAGTTTTTACCAGTTATTTGTTAATTCACTACATTTTGCATAGGCTATTTACAATTGTATAACTGATGGATAACAGGACAAATTTTGAAACATACACTCTGATGGAACCTCTAAATGCTAAATCATACAGGTATATATATTTTACATGCTTTTTCTTCCTTTACGCTCTGGTACTGTTTGTGAACATTTGGCTCATTGTTGTTATTGTCTTAGAAAGAGCACTTCATGAACCAATGTACATTTTCCTGTGCAATCTGTGTGTAAATGACATTTATGGATCTGTAGGATTTTACCCTAAATTCTTGCATGATTTAATATTGAATTCATATGTGATTCCTTCTTACATGTGTGCTATTCAGGCTTTTATTGTTTATAGTTACTTAATGTGTGAATTTTCTACATTGGCAGTGATGGCATATGACAGACATGTGGCCATTTGTCAACCTTTAGACTATCATACAAAGATGAACACATGTTCCAGTAGCATAATACTTGTACTATGTTGGATCATACCATTTGTTAATATGTTTATTGCCGTCTTCTTATCAAATAGACTGGTACTCTGTAAAAATCATATTGACAAGTTGTATTGTGACAACTGGTCAATTGTGAAACTCTCATGTGGATCAACAGTCATCAACAACATTTATGGATTTATTTTTATTTCTTTATATTTTGTACTTGTGATTGTAATTATGGTGTCTTACATAAAACTCATCATTGCATGTAAAGCATCTTTAGAGTGCAGAAGGAAGTTTTTGCAGACATGTGCTCCTCATGTCATTCACTGATAAATCTTAGTGTAGCAATACTTTTTGATAACTTTAGTAACAGATTTGGGTCTGATATCCCTGTGAACCTACGATTTTTTTTAGCTTTAGAGATGATTGTAGTGCCACCTCTTGTGAATCCTGTAATCTATGGCTTAAAATTAACAGAAGTTCGCAAAAGAATATTTAAGAAATGTATAAAAGTTACAAAACAATAACAAAGTATGAATTACTTCGTGCTTGAGTAAGTTAATATATAATTTGTGAATAAGACAATTCCTATCTCAATTTTTAATTTTCTTTCGTACTGATTTGTGTCCATTTTCTTTTCTGAACAATATGTTGAAATATGTATGTACTGTGTAAGGCAGAGGTGGTACCATGATTGTGCCTACAAGCATTCATTCATTCATTTTCTTTTTGGCTTAGTCCCTTTATTAATCTGGGGTCGCCACAGAGGAATGAACCACCAACTTATGCAGCATATGTTTTAGGCAGTGGATGCCCTTCCAGCTGCAACCCATCTCTGGGAAACATCCATACACACTCATTCACACTCATACACTACAGACAATTTAGCCTACCCAATTCACCTATAACACATGTCTTTGGACTTGTGGGGGAAACCAAAGCACCCAGAGGAAACCCACGCAACCACGGGGAGAACATGTAAACTCCACACAGAAATGCCAACTGACCCAGCCGAGGCTCGAACCAGCGACCTTCTTGCTGTGAGGCAAACATGCTACCCACTACACCACCGTGGCACCTGCCCACAATCACACAAACTTAATTCATTTTCTTAATCTAGCACTCCAACAATGACTGCTTGTATTGTGCCAAAATAAATAAATGCGTAACTAAGTTATTGATTGATTTATTTACTCTAGTGTGTTTTTTACGGTGGCCGAGAAAGGTTAACGCGCTGCAATTTAAGAAAGCACATGCAATAACAAGAAACACCGGCAAATTAAGAAACGGTCTTCATCAATTTGACAGCACACCTGTTGCAAATTCTCACAAGAGAGCTTAACGCGCTGCAATTTAAGAAAGCACATGCAATAACAAAAAACACCAGCAGATTAAGAAACGGTCTTCATCAATTTGACAGCACACCTGTTACAAATTCTAACAACACAAACAACGGAAGAAACGCGCAGCAACTTGGTGAAAACACAACGGAAGAAAACGCGCAGCAAGTTTGTGGAAACACAACGGAAATGTTTCAAGAGGACCCAAAAACATGACGGACACAGCTGATACGGATGTAGTTAATTTATTTAATAACGCAACATTTCAGTTGATCATTAATTAGACTGATAATTCACAAAAGACAACGGAATCGTGTAATCAGGATATTAAAGACCACCTTTCAAAGACCACCAATCACTTCACTGAACAAGTCACGGCGGGTCCGTATCAGCTGTGTCCGTCATGTTTTTGGGTCCTCTTGCGAATAATGCACTCATAAAAACAAGAAGTGTTTATTTGAATGTCCATCTATCTTTAAGAAATGTATATTTAATATTTTATTTTAGCTGATATGATGCAAAATTGTGTTGAAACTGCAACAACTCAAAGTCAACACCTCAAGTCTAAGAATAGTTCAAGACAGCATTTAAACTGAATATGAATGTCTTTTGTTAAATAAAGTGAAAACGCTCATGGTGTACTGACAAACAATTTGCTCAAACTGTATTGAACAAATATGAAACCATCTGATTAAAATTAAATACATTATCTCCTTTTATATCTTCATGTCTTTACATTCTTGAAACAAACATGTTAGGCATGTTGATAATTATGTAGAATTTTATCCACTTTAAAAATGATCACTTGATTCAATAATACATGTAACGCTAATGTCAGATCCTGTGTTCCGTTTGTTTTAACCATGTGACCTTCCCCATGTGCTCTTTTGTTCTAGTTCCTGCCATGTGTTAATGTTCAACACTTTCACCTGTGTCTCACCCTTGTATATAATCAGTTTAATCATCCGCTGTGTATTTATATCCCTGTGTTTAGTCAGTCCTTTGTCCGATATTCTCAGTTGTGCTTTGTTGTCACCCCATGTCAGTCCTGTGTCCCCTGTAGTCGATGTCCTTCCAAGTGAGTGTTTGTAAATAAATCTACGTGTTTGATAAATCCTGCGATCCTTTTGCCTTCATAAGTGAGTCAAAGCGTTACATGATACAGCACCCAAAAACAGAAAAGTATGGCGTGTTTCCCCCTAGTTTTTTTTTTATTGTCTTTTTTGCCCCAGTGTTTTCTTTTCCTTCATGTGGCTTACCCATGGATTCCATTTACACCCCCAAAATCCTCATCCTGATGTTGAAGTGGGGAGAAAGCAGCCTCGAGGACCATATGGACAGATTTCTTTTTCAAGCAAATTGATCCAGCCGGCTACTTGGATAGTCCGATCCAAGTTCTACAATTCCAATTTGAACACAGCTTGCAGAGCACAGTCGTCCGAAGATGGCCCTCGGGGCAATATCACCACTTATGTGGAGTGGACACTGGCAAGGAACAGATCATCGTTCAATGCCAGTGCAGAGGAAGAACTCGTCAGTGCCACTCCAGACCCAGTGACCAGCCCAACAACCATCTGCAGGGAGCGTGAGCAGCCAGAGCTCACAGCAGACGGAGAGCGCCATCAAGAGAGACAGAGGGAAACATCACAGAGCAGGAGGAGCTCAACCAACCGTCTGACCTGGTGTGTGAGCCGGCAACAACGCCGAAAGTCCTGGTGGATAACAAGGGACCAAGTGAGAGTCCTGCCCACCTACCCACAGCAGAGGGTGAGCTGTTACTGGACCAAACCCTGCCTCTTATTGCCTTCTGAAGTCATACCCCTTCCGCTGTTCCCAGACAGCCTTTCAGCCCCATTGATCCCTGAAGACGATAGGTCCAGGATAATGAGCAGCATCCCACTCAACCCACCCTCTTCACCTCCGCTTATGTCATTATCCACAGCCATTCAGCCTACTTCAGCACTGCTACAATCAGCCAGTCCGTCAGTTCACCCTCCAGATTCAACTTCGGTGGTCTCACCGAGGGACTACCTACCTGCTTCGCCGACCAGAGGTTGTCACTCAATGTCATCTCCTCCGCCCTCTGAGCTACGGACTCCGCCTCGGCCCTCCGACTCAACGGCTCCACGTTGGCTCTCTCCTCCCTCATCTCCTCCGTGGACCTTCAGCCCACCAGCTCCACCAGGCTCCCTCGTCCCTCTGGTTCCGCTTTGGTAAGTCGTCGCCCTCCCTCCACCTCTGGACTCCGCTCCTTTGGCTATGCCTCGTCCCTCCGTCCTGCCAGCTTCGTTGAGCTCCTCCTTCCCTCCAGATACGCCTCAGTCCTCTATCACTCTGGCTCGGCTGCGGGCTTCCGGACCTGTGTCGTCGATTCAGTCGGGTGAGCCGTCCACTTCACCTCGGCCTTCCGGGACCTTGACGTCACCTTCGCCCTACGACTCTCTATCTCCTCCTTGGGCTCCACCTCCAGCTGCAGCGTCTCCCACGGTCAGCCCCCGGAGTCGGCGACAACTCCTCCTCCATGGCTTTTCCCTCCGTCGTCTACACCCTGGGCCGTCCTCCTGGCTATGTCCTGGGTCTTACACTTCCTGCTTCAGTTCCCTTCCTGGCTCCTCCTCCCTCATGTGACTCTTCCCTGGCCGCCACCTTCCTTCCACGCCCTCCAACTTATCTCCTGGTTCCTCTCTGTCATATATTCATCCTGACCATATATTGGCTTGATATAACCACCCTAATGGGTTCTATATATACACATTCATGCCTAAAGACCAATGTCATGTTGGGGCAGGAAAACAAGGACAGGGTGGGTCCAATAGCAGGTTAGAAACTACCCACTAAATCAAATAAGTGGCCAGCACACAAAGGAAACAAAAAGTAAACAGAGCAAAAACTACAGAAAAAAACAACAACTAAAAGTCAATAATACAGAGCTTAACTAGAGTATATTATCTTCCAGTAGCTGCCTCATGGTGACGTATAAGCTGAATGTAGGAGAATAGTGCCAGGAAACTGGGCAGAACCTGTGGAGTAGATGGATTTTGTGGCAAAAAAGGAGCCTCGGTGCTAAATAGGAAAAGCAGAGACCATAGACTGTAAAAAATATGGACGTAGTATCCGTGACGTCACCCATAGGTTTCTGATGAACCCAAAAGAAGCTACTAGTAGGCGTGGCCAACCGTCGCCATTTTGTTCGCACGTCATCGCACCAACCGAGGCATACCAAACAAGGGCAAAGAGGCGGAGCGTGGGCGGAGCGTGAGCAGAGCTACGGGACGCATGCTGGCATTGGAAGAAAGTGTGAATTACATCCAAATACTTTAGTTATAGTCTGTGTTAGTAAATGCAGGGCTATTTAGGAAATCCAGGCAGAACACTGTATGACAACGCTTCAGATGACGATTTTATAGCCTACAGCTGATCAATCTGTCAGATTCTGGAGTGCATTAGAGTTCTGAAGAACATTATAAATCATAAATTATCCTAAATAAAGCAATTACATTTATAGAGATGGTATAAGTATATAATTTCACTCACCTGGGAAACGTGAGTCCACGTGAATGGTTTGTGAGCACAATTAAGCGCACACAGCATGTCATATTATCTGATAATTGCAGGAAATAATTCCAAAAGGCGACTGACTGTGTAAAGCCATATAAAACAACACAAAAACACGATGAATCAGGCGGAATCAGCTGAGGTGACGTGACGGCGACCAGCGGGACTCGCTGTCACTCAAGTGGCCACGCCCTTAATTATGCAAACTTAATTTAGCTTAATATAAAGGAAACGGATGAGTTATAAAAAAATTCACCCCCCTCAGAGTTGTCATGAAGGATAATATAAGCTATATGAACCAAAATCGCTCTTTGTACCAGGCTGTAAACACCTTTTTTTCTGCTGTAAAATTGGCCATTTCACCAGTGGGCTCATTGGAGATTTGCTCTATTATGGAGCCAGGACAGCCAGGACTAGCGGAATTTTCGATGAATTGCAAGTTTAAGTTACTTCCGTATTGGCTTCCGGAGGTAGAGCGGGAGGTTGCCGCTTGGCAGAGACAAAGGAGATGAAGTTGTCTAAATGTGGGATAGAACTAATAAGAATTGAGGACTTCCAGAAAGCTTGGTGGAACCAGTGGTGATGAGCTTCGATGCTGGGTGGGACCATCAGGGATGAATATTGTTTGGTGGGACCAGTGGAGAAAAATTTTACTCATAGACATCTAGATCATCCTTTATTTTCATTGGGATGGACATCACTGTTGGGTCAGGGTTTAGTGTGTGGCACTGATTTTAGGGTAGCTTCGGAGGAGTTAGGGCTCAGGGTTCGAAGTTGCTCCTCAAAGTCGACATGAAATGGAACTTATTTTCATTTTTTCCCCTATCGTTACTTAGATCCAATTGAAACAGTTTCTGAAATAAGAAACGTGTAGGCGGTGCATGATTTTATCTTTTGGAAACCAATCGTTAAAAGTTGGGTGGTGTTAACAAAAAGGAAGAGGAAGAATTGAATGCAAGTTTGTACTAAGTTGTGAATGATGTTCACTGCAAAGCCGTTAGCACCCTCTGGTGCAGAATGTTTTCAGATGCCCAGTGATGTTGAGAACAAGGGGCTAAATTTTACAGACAGAATTATAAAATATTTATTCAAACCACTGTCTCCTGCAAAGATAGGGCAGGAACAAAACATGCACCGATAGCCCAGCTTTTAAGGCATTTTATGTAACCAGAGGGGGGAGAAAAAGTTATGATATTGGATTAAATATTATGTTGCCAAAATATGCACTTCTATATACATATAAAAAAAGAGTAAGTTTTGAGCTCATGTCGACTTTAAAGTGGAAAGTCTTGTCCATTAAACTTACGAGAAAAATCAACATGCAAAAAATAACTGAACAAACCGAACAATATATTGGTAGATAAAAACATAGAAACAACCGTGTAAACATAAAGAGTGACCAACTAAAAGTAAAAAAAAGAAAAAAAAGAATCAGACCTCATTGTACAAAGGAAATATACTGAGAAAGTAGAATTGGTTATGGATATTTTGGACAATATATAATACATTATAAATCATTATAAGTATACATTATAACCCTCCATGTTTTCTTAGGCATTTTAAGTCATTTTAATCTTCATTTTTAAATCAATGATCTGAGCAAAATAAATAAATTAATATATAAAACGCTGTGTTGCAAAGACACATATATTATAGGAAAGACCAACCAATCTTAGAGAATATTCCCAGGGGTTAATTTCCTAGATCCTCAAGGACATGTTGTGTTGCGTCAAAAGTGTTATTTATACGCATGCCAGCAGTCATTGCATCTTACAATCATGACTGAGGCCATCCATTGTAAGATCTGAATACTGACATAAGGGAATGATTGTTTGGTTTCTATAAATAATAATTTAAACGTATTTCTCTGTTTAATGTGGATGGTTTTCTTAAATAGAACTGATGTTTCTAGTTTTCCTATGCTGTGTCTAATTGAATTTTAGGAAAGAATCAAATTGCAATACATTATTAAAGAGTGTCATTACAGCTGTAGAGAATGGATAATGAGACCTTTTTAGGAAGCTACACCCTGATGGAACCAAAAAACTCAAAATCATTCAGACATATTTATTTCATATGCTTTTTGGTGCTTTATATTCTGATAATTCTTGTTAACGCTTGGGTCAGTACTGTTATTGTCTTGGAAAGAGCCCTGCATCAACCAATGTACATGTTTCTGTGTAATCTGTGTGTAAATGACATCTATGGTGCTGCAGGATTTTATCCGAAATTTCTACATGATTTAATGCTGGATTCATATGTGATTCCTTCTTATATGTGTGCAGTTCAGGCATTTGTGATCTACAGTTCACTTTTGTGTGACTGTACAACAGTGACCGTGATGGCATATGACAGACATGTGGCCATATGTCAACCTTTAGACTATCATAACAAGCTAAACAAATTCTCATGCAGTGTATTTCTTAGCTTCTGTTGGATTCTACCATTCGGTTACGTGTTGATTAGTGTTGTGTTGTCAAATAGAATGAAACTATGTAAATATCACATTAAGAAATTGTACTGTGACAACTGGTCTATTGTGAAACTTTCATGTGAATCACACGATATTAATAATATTTATGGATTTTTTGTGATCGCATTTTATTCTTGCTTGTGCATTTTCATTTTTTTCTCCTATGTGAAACTTATTACTGCGTGTAAAGCATCGTTAGAGTGCAGAAGGAAATTTTGGCAGACATGTGTGCCTCATATGTTCACAGTAATCAATTATATTTTTTCTGCATTTTTTGATGCAATGTATAGCAGATACGGTGCAGGTGATATCTCGGAGAGTTTGCAAAATTTTCTTGCTCTAGAGATGATTATTGTGCCACCGCTTGTCAATCCAATAGTCTACGGGTTAAAGCTTCATGAAGTGCGTAAAAAAATCTTGAAATCTTTTGTTCAAATCAGAAAATAACTTGTTGTTCTTGTTACACATGGAATATTAAAAATATTGATATATGAAATATAAAAGCAAAGAGTTTGTTTACCATATTGCTGAAATAGTAATTTCTAAAATAATTTTAAGACACTTGCATATTAATTATGTTCTTAATGAGGTGTGTTTCAGACATTGTGCAGTCCTTTCATCAAAGTATTGAATATTTTCAAACTATCTTGCTTGGTGTTGTTTACAGTTAGAAATTAGAAAATGTTTCTTCGTTGCATAATTATTTATGATGTTTCAGGCCTAGAATGAAATCACTGTTAGAAAAAAAAAAAGACTTTAAAAGCATGTCGGTTCGCTTTAGATCCTCTTTATGGTTATCTACATATAAGATGATGACTATACAGTAACGGGCACACGAATAGTTAATCTGTATATTCACCATTTTACAGCAGCCCTGTAAAAGTTTTTTTTTTTTTTTCCAAATATTTCCAAAGTGATGTCTAACAGAGCAAGGACATTTTCACAGTATTTCTTATAAAACTTTTTTCTTCCGTGAATGTCTTATTTCTTTGAGTTTGGCTAAAGTAAAAGCATGTTTTTAGCATCTTTAACACATCTTTTAAAGTTAATATTATTAGCCCCTTTAGGACTAATAACAGAACAAACCACTGTGTCCAATACTTTCCTAATTGAGCTAATTTACCAAGTTAAACCTTTTAATAGCACTTTAAGCTGGATACTAGTATCTTAATTAAATATTATGTACTGTCATCATGACGAAGACAAAAGGAATTGGTTTGTAAAACTATTATGTTTAAAAATGTGCTGAAAAAAATATTTGCTCCATTAAAATAAATTATAATATTAAAGAGCCCATGTGTTGTGTTGAGAACGGTTAAATTTCACTTTTTGAAGTCCCAAACAACAGGATGATATGTATGCAAGGTTAAAAAACACTTTCGATGTCTTATAATATCTATTTATTTTTACCTCATTTTCCCACCGACACCCATATAAATCATCTGAGCGAGTCTTTTTCCCCAAGTACCTCCTTTAAGTGACGTCACGTCACCACGTCACGCCCGTGTCAGCAGCCCAATGCCAGAATTAATACTTCATGGACTATTGTAAGCCAACAAATAGTTACATTCGGCAGTAAGCTAAATGGCTACCGCTACATGCTGCACGGAGCAAACACAATACGGACAACTACATCCATATTTACCTTGTTACAGTCAACACGACTGGAAGAACATGCTGGTCCAAATAAACTGGGTATTGATCCCTCCTTTAACAACAACCGTGCAACAAATCCCGCGTTGTAAGCTGGTGTAGCTCTCTTCAGAGAAATGACGCGAACACAGCACCATGTTGGGGATATAATTATCAGGTATTTTACTAAAAAAAAAACTCAACCACTCCAGGTAGGGAAAAGAGGTTTCCAGGTAGGGAAAATAACACAGCTTTTCCCTCGCACTTCAGAGCATAGCGTCTACGGGATCAATAACTCATGACCGAAACATTGTTCCTACACAAATAGCACCTCTTTTCAACAGTCGCAATGTATACAATCACCTACAACCTTATTTTCCTAAAAGTTAGCTTTGCCTACGCGCTGGACGCATTATATTAAACTCTATGTGGAGGCGGCAGAGACCGATCCTTAGGGACCGTCTACAAAGAGCAAAACGCGAAAACCAATACTACCAAAGCTCCCATACTTCTCTCTAAATCTTTATACTGCCATTAAACTCAGATCACACGTCACTGCTGTCCCGCGGGTTATACTACAACACTTATTGCAATACAGTGCTTGTTTTTTATTTTTTATTTTACTTGATATAGTGCTTGTTGTCTTCCACTTTCTCTTCCTGTCTGTGGGCGGGGCCGGGGAGTTTAATTTTTCCGGGGTCTGCGCGCACAACTAGTGGGCGGGGCTTATGTTTCGTGTTCACGTCATGCTGAAACGGCTAAAGACTCGTTCTAATAACGATTCATTTAAACAACGATGAGTCGACTCTTTTATATATGAATCAATCGTTTTAAACACTTTGCACTTTCAGATTTAAGCCTTAGCTGGACATTTCACCTTACTTAGAGCTGTGTTACACACTGCATGGAAGGTCATTTTCAAAAATCCATAATATGGGCTCTTTAATAATACAGAACTTAAAATAATATTAATTAAAAGAAAAATAATTACAATTTCTTCAACTGTATCTTCTTTTTAAAAGATAAAACATTGAATGAAACATCAGTGAATATAAATTACTCTTGATGCAATTAGTAGTTTTAATTGTAACATATTTTAAAGGACAAAATTTCAAACTTGTATAAGAAAACACCTGAAAGCCTACTGTGCTTCAGAGTTCAGCTCCATCTCTAATCAAACACTCTAATTCATCATTATGTGCCAGTAATTCTTAAGAATCCTGAAAGAAGAAGAATCCAAAAATCACATACTTCCTGACTATACTAGATCAAAATTAGGGAACAGTTTATAAACATATAAGTTTATACCATATATAATATACCACACTTCATACACTACATAAAGAATTAGACATGTCTTCTCAGTTCAGAAGAAATGTCCTGGTTACAAATGTAGGGAATGGAAAAGCTGTGTAAGTATGACATTTTGAGAGAACTGCTAGATGACTAATCATTCTGAAGAGTAAGAAAATGGGCCAATGAATGCCTATGAATTGGCAAAGCGCAGCTTCCACGAGTGCTGCTGATAACAATAAGCCAGCAGTTCCCAAGCTGTGGTGCGCAGTCTGACCACCAGGGGTGCGTGAGAGAATGTTTGTAATGGCAGAAAATTTTATCTTTTTTTTTTATGTATTTTTCTTGGGTAAACTTCACATGTTATATTTTTGAGAGAAAAGAAATTCACTGAGAGAGAAAAAAAAACACATTACAAATTGTAATTTACAACCTATGCATACTCACTCATCTCACGGTTTTACGTCTGCGTCACACTAGCCCCGCTTTTACACTAAGTGAGGGTACGTTCGTAATTTCTTTTCTTCAAACTGGCACTTTTAAGAAGTCAAGTGACAGTAGGGATGAACCATCTACATTGGCCTCTTCTATGGAGATAGAGATGCAGCAGCCTTGACTATATGGACTTGGAGGATAACAAACGAGGTGAAGAGGCACAGGCGGGAACAGAGTAATCCAGCGAAGATGTACTGATGAAGAGAATTAGGCCTACGCTGGAGAATGACAAAATGTCATGTAAGAAACGCAAATTTAGCGACATTTACATTGGTTTCAGTTTAACATGGATTGGAGATGCAAAAAATCCAAATCCGCAATGTGTAATCTGTGGTGAGGTTGTAGCTAATAGCAGTCTTATGCCCCCATATGTAGTCCGGCAGACATACTTGTAAGCTTATTTCAAGGAAAATTGCAGAGGAACTGCAGAAGAAGAAAAAAAATTGTCCACTTACATTCAGGATAAGGGGCTTTCAAAAATGCACAGAGAGCATCATATCTGGTGAGTTATCGCATAGCTGAAAGAGGTATGCTCCACACATTTGGAGAAAATATGTGTTTACTTGTTGCCAAACTGTATGCTCGCAGAGAAAGCTGCACAGATGATGGACAAAATCCCTTTCTCCAACAATACTGCGGCTCGTTGCATTGATTCAATATCTGCCTACATTCTCAGCCAGCTAATAAGCAGAATAAAAACAGCGATTTCTTCTCACTGCAGGTTGATGAGTCTATTGATGTAACCAATCTATATAATTGTTCGTTACTTGAGAACACAGTGCATGAAGATGTGTTGTTTTACCATCCCCTTGCCACTCGATATTTTACACTACCTATTACACGATATTTTTATTTTGATGGAAACTTTTTCAGAGTAAACTAAATTGACTGGGTGCACTGCATTGTAATTTATACAGACGGGGCAAAATCAATAAAGGGGAGGCACAAAGGAGCAGTAGCTTTCATTCGAAAAGTTTCACCATCGGTTTCCTGGGAACACTGCAGCATCAACCGAGAAGCTCTAGCGACAAAAAACATGCCAGATGAACTTTTGTCTGTATTTAGTAAAGTTTTTTTATAAACTAATTTCGAGAGGAGCACGCGCTTTTGATTGATAGCAGCTGGTCCTCATTAGCTAATGCATGATTTACCAATCATACGACTCCTAAATTACAATAAATAACAAGAGTATTTCACCTTACCCATCTTCGTCTTGAAGAATCCCCCCTTCCACCCCTACTCCTCCCCTTTCCTTATCAGGGCAGCACAGACGCCCAATGATTAGCACCATTGCCTCACAGCAAGAATGTCACTGGCTCAGCTCTTACCTGGCCAAGTCGGCATTTCTGTGTGGAGTTTGCATGTTCTCCCCGTGTTTGTGTTGGTTTCCCCGGGTGCTCTGGTTTCCTCCCACAGACCAAAAACATGTAACACAAGTAAATTGACAAACTAAATAGACATCATAGATAAGCATACACTCTCCAGAGCCAATTATAATCTACATTTACCAAGCGGGGGAGTTCTCGAGACCTACCTGAACTCAGACTCCCCTCTCACCCTGCAACGGGGGGGGAGCCCCGGGCTCGAGGATCCCACGAGCTCAGGGCTCTCTACCGGGACAGCATGTAAACACACTCTATAATAATAGCAAGGGCAAACTCTTGAAATGACACTATGAAAATCATCAACTTCATAAAAGTTTGTCCATTAAATTCACGTATTTTCTGCACAATATGCAACTAAATGGGCAGTGAGAATAAAACTCTTCTGCTGCACACAGAAGTGCACTGGTTACCGCGTGGAAAGATCTTGTCAACAATTTTTGAGCTCTAATGTGAAGTGGAGGAATTTTTTGTTCACAACCCATTTCACTTGTCTTCATTCTTGAAAGATGACATCTGGCTTCAGAAGCTAGCGTATCTGGCAGACATATTTTCTACTCTTAATGAACAATTTAAGTTTGCAGGACCTTAGTACTACCATTTTTAACACTCGGGACAAAGTTGAAGCACTTATTAAAAAGCTAGTCTTCGGGGCTAACTGGATAAATGCAAACTCCACTGAGTGCTTTCCACTGCTGTCTGAATTTTTGTAATCCTGGGAAGCTGCTCTAAGTAATTAAGTCAAAGGCCTCATAATTGAACATCTCAACCAGCTCAGCCAAAATCTAAGGACCTACTTCCCCCTTATGAACCAGTCATATAGATGTCTGTTAGAGAGGAGCTGTGTGCTAACGCTCAGAAGGCAACACTCCTAGTTGAATGTGCTCTCACTCCAAAGAGACACGGCTTGCCCTGGCACTGATAAGCGAGGGCGAAGGCATCTACTATTCAGTGGGCCAACCTCCGTTTTCATTTAGCACTTCCCATCTGTCGACTACAATAACAGACAAAGAACTGCTCAGAGGATCTTATGCTCGAAATGCAGTCCCCATAAAGGTGCAGATCATGAACAGGACACAGCAGTGAGGGCTAAATCTGCCTCACCCGCAGGCAGTGATTGCAGGTTCACTACCTGGTCTCTAAAGAGTACGTAGTCGAGCTGGTTCTCAGCATAACAAGAGAGTAGGTTGGCATGAATTCCAGGCACGATTTATTGATCGAAAAATCTTCCAGATCCCGACCCTCTTGGTCGATGCCAACGCAACCAGCAGAGCTGTCTTCATGGACAAAAAAATGCATATTGCACAAGCCCCGAGCAAGCTGAAAGCCAGTGCATCTGTGCCAAGGGGGGTCCTCAGGCCCGGAGGCGGAGTGCCCACCGCCTTGAGCGAACCTCAGATGTGTAGGGCACTCTTTTTGTATGTGGTATTAGTTGTTATACAAGTTCAACTCATCAAGCTCCATTGGTCTTTTCTGGAAGTGTCAGTGGTGGTTTGGGCCCCCATGTGTTGGAATGACTGACAGACAGGGACATGCGAATTTTCATCTATTCAGTCAGGGAATAGGAATAGATGAGTTCTGTAACCAAAACTGGAGTATACTTGTCAGGGTTCTGCCACTCCTGTCTTGTTAAGGTGGCAGAGTTCTTGTTTTGGTGGCAGAGTCCGGACACTAGCTCTGTCTAGTCCTGTGTGTTGTCATTGTGTCTCTGTATGAGTGCCGATTGTGGGCGCGCTTGGACCGTTGATACAGGCGCGTGGGGTCTGGGTGTGTTCGCGATTGTGCGCTCTCGTCCTGGTGTTTGTTTGTTCTGTCGGCATCGTGCTGTTTCATTCTCAGCATCTTGAGTCTAGTTGGTTCCGGTTTTGGATGGTGCTGGGATGAAACATGCGCGTTGTGTGAGCGCACGGTAAGATGTTTTTATTTTATTGTGTGCTTGTGTCTCGCGTTCAGTCCTCTGTTGTGATTAGTGCGTGGTGTATGTTTACATGTCGTCATGTGAGCACGCAGTTAATGAGTTCTCTCATTGGCTGCGTGTTCTAGTCTCTGTGAGCACATGGCTTGTGTTGTCATGTGCTCTCCCGTCTATTGTCTAGCCCCACCCTCTTTGTTAACCCATTATTAGTCTATTATGTTCACCTGTTTGTTTGTTAATTATTTCTGCTTTAAATTCTTCTCATGTCTGCTGTCCTATGCCAGTTCGTCATCGTCGTTCACCAGTGTTCCTAGTCTTGTCCTGAACCCAGTCCAGATCCCTACCAGCCTGCTTAGTCAAGTTTGTTTGTTTATTTGTTTTTTTAATGTTTTCCCCCTCGGGGTTGTTTGTTTTGCCTTTTTTTATTTTACTTTATTATAAATAAAAACCTCAGTTGTGCTGCACTTAAGTCCTCGCTCTCCTTTCCCTACCCCTAACCATGACAATACTGTTTTTTATGAGTTTGTAACAATATTAGAATAATTATAAATATGTATATAAAAAAATATATAATTGCATAAAGTTATATAAGAAGAGTTTCGTTGCAAAATGAGATATATCCATTTTGAGAAATGTTGGTTATTTGACATTATTATTGAAGACATCAACAGTCAAGTTTATTCACAATTTCTGTACGTTAAACTATTACTTGAGCTCAGTGAAGGCCAGGGACACATATCATTCTTCAAATCCAGGATATTTTTTATTGAATTTTATGTCCATAAATAGTTCATAAATAGGTTAAAAAGCATGCCAAAATGCAACATATTTATCTTAACATTGTCAAACATCTTAAATTGATAAAAATTAATAAAAACTATATGGAACAGTATATACAATGATTGATTATTAATAATAAGATTCTGAGTTAGTTAGTTAGTTTTGGCCAGAACGTACACAACATAACATAACTTTTTTTCACTGTGGCATTTGAAGAAATCTTTTGGATCATCAGTGGGAAAATTAACAATAATTTATCAATTAATCGTAAATATTCAAAATATTCAAAAACATAATGCCATAATAGATATAATGTGACTATGGCGGCGGGTGCCAGTAATCCAGGCCAGTCCCTGAATGAAAAGGTCGGATTACAACATACCGGCTGAGCTGTCAGAGCAAACAAACTGCAGGATGTTTATCGTTTCAACCATTCTTAAACAGCTTCGGACTAATTGTGATTAGTTATAATATAGATAAGTAATATTAAGTTAGTTAAATAAACGACTTGTTGCTCGTTACAGAAAGAGTGTAGACTCCTTCCACACCGCTGCTGAAAACCTGTATGATCCGAGCGGGCGGAGCCACGATGGCACAGTTCCTGTTGCACCGACTCCGCGGACACAAGCTCGCCTCGTCCCGTCATATTTAATAACTTATTTAATTGTTATAATAATGATAAGTTATTATTATTATTATTATTATTATTATTATTATTATTATTATTATTATGCAGCTGGAATGACCGGCTCCAATCCGTCATCAAAATCCATGAGGTTAGCTCGACTCTGAAGCTTTGATTCTCTGACTGACAGACGGACGTAGCCTGTGACTGACAGCTCGCCTACAGTATAAACAAATAAATGGCAAACGTTTTTAGTTTGCCTAGTGAATCCTCTTTTTAAAAACATGCACATATAGCTGTTCTATATATAACAGTTATATAACTGTTATATCGCACTTTGTAAAGAAACTGGTCTGGCGGATATCGCATTTTGTCAAAAAATACATTTTGTTGTAAACCTAAAATGTTCATTCTTAAATTGTGTTAATGGCAGCAATTCACACATAGATAAGGGAACATCTGAACAGTGATTTCCAATCATAAAATCCAAATGTCAAAAAATGGCGTTTATCGCGTTTTGCAA
>CAIGQQ010038251.1:5494617-5505471 GCA_903798035.1 Danio albolineatus
TATACACCTTAGAGATTCATTTAAAACATAAAAGAATGTCCGTAAATATATATATATATATAATTGTATCTAAAATTGTATAAAACATTTTTTTGTATAGTCTTTTAAATATTTGTTTAAACATTTAACAATTTTAGGCTATATTTTGTAAATAAATTTTTTTACGGACATTCTTTTATGTTTTAAATGAATCCCTGAGGTGTATATGCTTGAGTTTCTTTGAGAATTTGCTGTGAGGATAAGTGGTATTTATAAGCCAGTCAGTTGTCATGAGAGTCTCTTTATGGTTGTGAACATGAAGACAAAGAGATGAAGATGCAGTGAGATGATGACTGGAGTGGTAAAACTTGACTAGAACTATTATCAATTTTGTGTTATAATTTTTAGCTTGTCTTTTATCATTGGTTGCTTGTGATTTTAACATTTGGTGATTATGAATATCAATTAATTGTAAACAAGGACCAATTTATATTTAGCAGTAGCATATCTGATCATGGGTAACATTACCTATTTTGATTCCTACACCCTGATGGAACCACAATCCTCTAAATCATATAGATATATATATTTCACATGCTTTTTACTCCTTTTTTGTCTAATATGTCTTTTGAACAGTTGTCTTTGTGTGGTCATTGTGCTGGAGAGAGCCCTGCATCAACCAATGTACATTTTTCTGTGCAATCTATGTATAAATGCAATTTATGGAGCCACTGGATTTTATCCTAAATTCCTGCATGATTTAAAACTGGACTCATATGTTATTCCTTCCTATATGTGTGCTCTACAATCTTTTGTTATCTACACTTCAATCAAATGTGAATATTCTATACTAGCAGCGATGGCGTATGACAGACATGTGGCCATATGTCAACCTTTAGACTATCAAACAAAGATGAATCCTGTTACTTGTGCCATCTTACTCTTCTTTTGTTGGACTGTACCATTAATTACTTCACTTATATCTGTGCTCCTGTCAAATAAGCTGGTTATATGTAAAAACCACATTGATAAACTGTATTGTGATAACTGGTCAATGGTAAAGCTCTCGTGTGAATCAACAGACACCAATAACATTTATGGATTAATAAGCATTTCATTTCACTTTTGTATTTTTGTTGTAATTATTGTCTCATATGTGAAGCTTGTCACTGCATGTAAATCATCATTAGAGTGCAGGAGGAAATTTTGGCAAACATGTATGCCTCATGTCATTTCATTGGTAAATTTCAGTGTTGCAGTCCTTTTTGACACAATGTACAGCAGATACGGCTCAAGTGATTTCCCAGATGACCTGCGGAATTTTTTGGCTTTAGAAATAATTATTGTGCCTCCTCTTATAAATCCTGTAATCTATGGCTTAAATCTAAAAGAAGTCCGCAACAGGGTCTTGAAATTATGTAAAAATATCTTGAAAAAATCATGATAAACTTGATTTGTTTTGCTGGGCTGTATTCTGTATCTTTTATTGTACAATACTGAAATCACATTGTCAACAACTAAAATGTAAACAAAGGGATGGTTGTATAGTTTTATGCTTAAAAAAATACAGCACACTAAACTGGTCATAGTTACATTTTCTAGTACTTTGAAATAGGGACTCTTCAGCTTATTTTCAATTAAGTTTTCTTTGTAGAGTAACATCAGTCACTTGATAATATGAAAAGAAAAACGGGTTTTTAATATGTCATTGATACGATGAATGAGCAAACACGTTTCAGTTTTTTATCCATCCTGTCCTGTAAAGATGACTTATATTATTTCAGATATTGTATTAAATAATTTTATTGAAGTAACTGATGAACTACCTCTGGCTCTAAAAGAAGTTATTGTGCCTTTTTCATGTTCATTCATTCGTACAATATTATCAGACTTTAAGTAATAAATATTAAAATATGAGGATTTTTTTTTTTTTTTTTAAAAACAGACACCTTGCATTTATACTTAGTAACTACCTTTATTAGTTAAAAACTTTATGCTGTAACTTTTGATATAAAGACATGCTTTGTCATCCAGGAGTTATTCTTATTGTTTCTACTGGGACTTAGACATCCCAATTTTAATGCTAGGAACATGCAGTACTATGTATATATTAATATTCATTTTATATAGATATTTAAAGGCACAATTTGTACAAATCTTTCATTAAAATATCCCAAAAAACACAAACACTTATATATTTGTTTGTTTAAATTGCACAGAGGAGCATTATAACTTAACCTTACATTGTAAAAATGCTGGTTTCCACACAAAATCAATGTGTGTTGGGACAACATGAAAAAATTAACTTAGCTTATTATGTTTTTTTTTTTTTTTTTTACAAATTTAAGTGGATTGAATATAAAACAATTAGGTTCTCCCAAAAGAAACTCAAGAATTTAGATGTTTAAGCTCATTTTAAATAAGTAGTTTGAATAAGCAGCATTTCTTTCTTTTTGAGTGTAAAATCCATTTAGTATGATACAACAGTGCTGTTTTTCCCATGTGATCACAACCAGAAGAACTGGTCGATTGCGACATAATAAAAGCTGCAGCTTTCTTGTCTCTTTTTTCAGCAATTCAATTTTACTGCTTTTATCTTTACTTAAATTCAAGATCAAATTCACTAATACTATTACTCTGCTATATTTACTATATTAGTGGTGTAATGTAGGGAATAGTGAATGAGAGTATAGGGGTGATTTTGGATACAGCATGCCTTTGTTGTGAATGTGTAACTTGTAAATGACATACAGCCTCTCAGTGGAACAAAACGCAACAAAATTTACACTAATTCACTCCAGTACAAAGGGTTGGTAGATTGCAAAGAGACAAATAAATGAATGAATAGCATAGCCAAGAGCCATGGAAATGAAAGCTGTGGCCAGTGGTGGGAACATAGTTTGGGGTGGGGGGTGGGCGTGGGGAGCTACTTCTTCCCTTCAATGAATGAGTTGAACTGTATTACATTTGTGCCTTGTGGGAAGGTAAAACAGACTGTCAGAGAACCATTGCCACTTGGGGAGGTTGGTAATGATATCGAGCCAGAAGAGCAGAGGAGCAAATACATATATATATGTATATATACGACATATATACTTGCTGCCGTCTATGAGGGGACAAAAGAGTCTCCTCATACGGCAGAGACCTGTTGCCATCTGGGGGGAAGTGGAAGAGCAGGAGACGTGGGCTTACTGCCATTGAAAAAATCTGCAGAGGCCACAGTCATGCTGATTGCCAAAACCTGCTATCATCCACTATGATAGGCAGGAGCAGAGAGAGCAAAGGAATGGGGGGTTTGCAGCCGGGCATGGGATGGACATTCCTGAGAGCCACGGAAACTGAGCAAGGCCTGTGATGCAAGTGCTGATAAACATCATCTGTGCATCTGTGACACTACTATTACTGTGTCCCAATCCGCATACTATCCATCCTAAATAGTATTTGAAAATAAAATGTCCCAAACTGTAGACATCCAGGAACCAGCCAGGGGCTATGAGACGGTCCCACAGCTCGAATGTGCCATTGTGGTCAATCTTTGACCGTGTGGTGCCTCTTCCTGGTGGGGTCAACCTCGTCTCCCATCCGAAGCCTGCAGGTTAACTGCCTCCCTCGGAGCCAGAGCCTACAGAGCTGTGGGACAGACTGCTTCCGCCTTGCGCGCTATGGCCACCTACCAGCGCTAATAAGCGCAGGTGCTGGCCAGGCTGCATGAGGGTGGTTCCAAACCAGGCTTGTTTCATGACTATACTCTTTGGACCACTAAGTCGGCTGCGTGTGCACTGGGAAGGACGATGGCCACTTTAGTGGTCCAGAAGCGGCACCTCTGGCTAAACCTGGCAGATATGCAAGATGTTGACAAAGTCCGCTTTCTTAACTCGCCTATATCGTAGGCTGGCCTGTTTGGCGACACTGTCAGTGAATTCACCCAGGAATTCATGCCGGTGAAGGAGCAGTTGGACGCGATATGCAATGTCATCTATCGGCGGGAACGTAAGACCGCACCTACAGCTGAGCCATCCACATTCACTGCTCCTTGCCGAGGGCGCCCACCTACAAGAGCTGCCCCGCTCCCACCTGTGCCTCCGGCCAAGCGGCAGCATCGAGCTTCCAGCCCCTTCCAGCCCCTCCTCCGGAACCTGGGTGCGAGGCGAGAGTGAGTCTCTTGCCTCCTGCTCTTCCGCGGGACCCCAAGGCTCCCCAGATCAGCCCTCCTACTCCGCGCTGCCCACTGCTGGTGCGTCAGTGATCATAGCGACGAAGCCATACCTGTCGGATGGCTCATACACATGATCAGACTCGGCTATGCAATTCAATTCGAACAACATCCCCCACCCAAGTTCACGGGTGTGTATTTCACCAGGGTCAGCCCTGTGTCTGCCCCTGACTTGCGAGAGAAGATTCCTGTCCTCCTGGTGAAGGATGCAATCGAGCCGGTCCCTCCAGCTGAGATTGAGAGCGGGTTTTACAGCCCATACTTCATCGTACCCAAAAATAGCGGTGAGATACGGTCAATCCTAGATCTGCATGTTTTGAACTGCTGTCTTCACAAGCTGCCGTTCAATGCTTATGCAGAAGTGCATCCTCCGATGCGTTCGTCCTCAGGCTTGGTTTGCAGCAATAGACCTGAAGGACACATACTTCCATGTCTCCATACTTCCACGCCACCGTCAGTTTCTGCGGTTTGCATTCAAAGGACGAGCCTGGCAGTACAAAGTCCTCCAAGCTCGCGGAGGGTGCCCTAGCACCCTTTCGGCTCACGGGCATCTGCATACTCAATTATCTTGACGACTGGCTGATTTTAGCCCACTCTCAGGAGCAATTGATTATGCACAGAGACAGGGTGCTTCGGCACCTCAACCTATTGGGGTTTCAGCTCAACCGAGAAAAGAGCAAACTCGTCCCTGTTCAGAGTATCTCTTTTTTCGGGTTGGAGCTGGACTCTGTCACAATGACAGCACACCTCTCCAGAGAGCGCACCGAACTGATGCTGAACTGTCTGAGAGAGTTTGACAGGAAAGTAGTGGTCCCCTGAAATCTTTTCAGAACCTCCTGGGGCATATGGCATCTGCAGCCACTGTCACACTGCTCGGATTACTCTATATGAGACCACTTCAGCACTGGCTTCACGATCGAGTCTCCAGACTCGCATGACGGACATGACGCAACTGACGCACAGGCACACATTGAGTGACTCTCACTGCGCTGTGTCGCCGTGCCCTCAGCCCTTGGAACGACCTCACGTTCCTACAGGCCTGAGTGCCTCTAGGACAGGCGTCGAGACATATTGTCGTTTCGACAGATGCTTCCAGCACGGGCTGGGGAGCCAGCATGCAGCTGCAGGCCTGTGGAAAGGAACCCAGTTGCATTGGCATATCAACTGCCTAGAGCTGTTGGCAGAGTTTCCCACTCTCCATCATCTTTTACCGGTGCTAGAGGGGCAACACGTGCTGGTCAGGACGGAGTCATGCGTGGCTGAAATCGATGCACGCTATTCATATTCATGAATATGTGCTCTCACAGCAGCCTCTACGTCCAGGAGAATGGAAACTACACCCCGAGTCTATCCAGCTGATATGGTCACGCTTCGGGGAAGCCCAGGTCAACCTGTTTGCTTCTCCAGAAAATGCTCATTGCCATTGGTTCTTTTCCCTGACCGAGGGCTCCCTTGGCAAGGATGCACTGACCCACAGCTGGTCTCAGGGCATGCGCAAATATGCGTTTCCCCAAGTGAGCCTGCTCACACAGTTACTGTGCAAGGTCAGGGAGGATGAGGTGCAGGTATTGCTAGTTGCGCCTCTCCTACATGCTTACTCAGCCACGATATAGTCCCCCCTGCTAGGCAGGCTCGTGTCTTCCCTCCCCGCTAACCATCTCTTTTTCATATGTGTACTCCCCCTTCTCAGGGCTAGTCCATATGTCTTCTTGCCACCAGGTCTCCCCACTTGGGCAGCAGGTGGCCTCCGCAGCGTCCTTCCTATCGGGATTGCATGCTTTCCCAACGTACTGTTGTAGTTAAATTCCTAGAATTATCTAGATGCATTTTACGACTCCCGAAAAATATATCCATATCTGTAAAGCTTTTTTGTAAGATAAGTGAGGGTGAGGAAACACATTGGAGGTCCACACCTCTAGTGATACAGGTGCGCTCACGCTCTTAGCTTGGCATAACCTCTCATCAGGGGCAAGGTAAGGTTCAATCATTGTGGCGTTTTTCATACATTTCCCCATAGTGGAAGTTTTCACATAGCACTGAAGTTCCCCTCCCGAAGGGGAGTGCTCCAGTTACTAACGTAACCCTCGTTCCCTGAGGGGGGAACGGAAATGCTATCTTTTTTGCCACAACGATTGCCCCTAAGCTGTTGGGCATGAGAGACTCTTCAGCTAGAAAAGGATGCCTTTATATTCCAAATTGATTGTAAGTAGCGCCAGCTGTGTATGCTGACACTTCCAACTCATTGGCCCGTTTATATACTCTTTCAGATGATTGGATTCTGGCAAAATCCCCATAGTGGAAGTTTCCACATAGCATTTCCATTCCCCCCCTCAGGGAATGAGAGTATACGTTAGTGTTAGTGAGTATGCCCCAAACCTTGCATACTCTTCTTGTACATGCTCAAAAGTATGTACATTTTATTCACAAATAAGTACATATTTTTAGTATAATTAATGTGAATTGGGATGCAGCATTTATGTTTGTTTAGCTTTTAGTTTGACGGTAGTAGTCTGTTAGGGACCTCTGCCATATGTTTAATTTTTTTATTAAGTGTTCCCGCCTTTTTATTCTCATGAACCATGAGTTTTGAATAGTATTACAATGGCCTTGTCCAACGAAAAAAAAATATTTATCAGCACTTCAGCTAATTGCTCTGTGTTGCTACAGATCTGGCATAATTACTATTTTATTTGCTTCCTTTTATTTTAACCTACATCGTGAGGTTGAAGCAATCCACCTTTTTCCTCCACTTCAAGTCATGCTTAACAATGCCCTTCATCCATGACTTGTTCACAATACAGCACAGCCTCTTGTACCGTACCTGCTTAAATATAAGAGCAGTCTGTAAAAGTCTTTTCTTTGAGTTGCTGGCAGAGCAGTCCAAAAAAGATTTCTCTAATGTGGCTCGCTACAGTAGCTATAAAACCAATCAAAACCACCACTTTCAGCTATGAACACACCCCTTTGTGGCTACTGCACTTTAATTTGCTGACTAATATTGTGTTGGGTTACAATGGGTTGTACTGTTTGTTAAATGTGATCTATAGGACTGTATCTTAAATGTAATAATGGATAACATGTCTTATCCTGTTTTACTGACACTTTTGGCACCAAAGGAAACTAAATTATATAGGCACATATATTTTATTTGTTTTCTTGGATTATATCTCCTTATCTTGTCAGTTAATATTTGTCTTGTTATAGCTATTATCATGGAGAAAGCTCCTCATGAACCAATGTACATCTTCTTATGTCATCTGTGTATAAATGGTGTTTATGGAGCATCTGGATTTTACCCTAAATTTCTGTCTGATTTAATATTGGATTCATACGTGATCTCCTCTCACATGTGTGCTTTACAAACCTATGTTATCTACAGCTCTTTACTTTCTGAGATCACAATATTAACAGTGATGTCTTATGATAGATATGTAGCCATATGTAAACCTCTAGACTATCATTCCAGACTAACTAAAAATGCTTGTGTGAAATTAATTCTGTTCTCGTGGATTGTTCCCACCAGCTTCTCAGTTGCATCAATCCTGTTGTCAAATTTGAGGGCTTTTTGTAAATATCACATTGACAAATTATATTGTGACAACTGGTCAATTGTTAAACTGTCTTGTGTATCATCTTTTGTTAATAATGTCTTCGGATATGCCATGGGTGTTATATTTCTTGGCTTTGCAGTTTTTATTATTTTTTCTTATATTAAACTGGTCGCTGCATGTAAAACATCTTTAGAAAACAGAAGGAAATTCTGGCAAACATGTCTGCCACACATATTCTCTCTATTGAATTTCACCTTTGCTTTTCTTTTTGATACCATGTATAGCAGATATGGTGCAAAAGACATTCCAGAGAGTTTGCGACATTTTTTAGCTTTAGAGCTGCTGATTGTCCCACCTCTGTTTAATCCTCTCATCTATGGGTTAAATATTCGAGCAGTGCGTAAAAAAGTTTTTACTTCATGTGCTGCAGGAAGAGTTAATATTCCCAAAAATGTACCTAAACGGGTACATGCAAATTGATCATTAAAAAAGCAATAATAAGATTAAAATATCTGGTGTGATATGTACAAACTGTAAAGAATTATGACCGAATAAATGTTGTCAGTCTAATGAATATCAAACCTAAGCATGTTGTCATCTGTTTTTGATTTCATTCAATTTGTATGACTACGTACATCTAAATGATGGAGTAACAATTTATTGAAATTACCATGACATAGATTTTTTTATCATTTAAATATGTTCCTTGAGGTTGACTTATAATGTTATTAAAGGTTTTTAAACTATATCAAATGAATCTGACCCTTTTAGTGAAGAGGTCTAAACATAACACGTGTGTCCTCTAAAGCTTATCGGTAAAAGGGCAATATATTAATTGGCTAATGTCAGTGTATAGGAATGTTACGTGTGGCATTCAGTCCAGCCCATAATTATTACTTTTAATGGCTTTCAAAACAGAAGGACGCATGCTTCTCACTCTTGCTCATTCCTCCAAGTCACCACAGTTTCTGACTGCTTTATTGTTGTGTTCTTCTTTATACTTTTGTTTTGACATTTGTTCGGAGTGGAGAGTCCCAACCTGCTTTAGGTTTGTTTGGTTGTTATTTGTGATATTGTCCCCATCTCTTGTCATTTTGAATTGTTTTGCTGAATATGTTATGTCAATAAATATTTGCAACATAGGCTCATTCTGAAAACGTAGCCTTATATACATTTCTGGAGATCGCGAATTATGTAGACAGAATTCTGTCTTTAAAATGAACGCTATGGGGCAGTATGACACCGTTCCTTTTCACGCCAGTTCACGTCCAGTAAGCTCACAATGTATGTCGGTGGACTTGAGAAGCACAGAGACAAGGAACGGTTCCAGAATGCAGGTAAGACAAAAACAAAAAATAAAAAAATAATAAATAAATAACAGGGTGAGAATGTGGTAAAATCTGAAAACTTGGTAAAAATCAGGCGAGGGCTTTTCTTTTTCTTGATTGCTTTTTAAAACTGTCAGTTGGGTTTAGGGAAGTAGGTGGGCAGGTCAATCCGTGCTTTTGAAAACACTATTGGTTGGGTTTAGGCAGTGCTTAATTTGTGAACTGCCAGGACCCGGAAACGATCGGGGTAATGGATCAGGCATGTTTCTAAAGGGTGGAGAGGTGTCGTGGATGAAAAGTTAAGAGCAGGGCGGGAGGGGTGTGGGTTCCGCGGACGAAAGAGAAGAGGGTTGGGTAATCGTGAAAGAAAGAGTACAGCAGACGGGGGAGGAGGGCAGTTGAGGATGGGGATCGCTAAAATAAGCTGCTGGATCAGATTTCAGAGCTGTCGGATCAGGATCCAGCATGTTCTAGCACAAATTAAGCCCTGGTTTTAAGGAAGACGAAGGGTGGGTCAGTCGATCTGTCAGTCAGTCATTCATTAAGTCAGTTAGTCATTTAGCCTCTGGTTGATTTACGTGAGAGCAGCAGACATGAATGGCACTTGCGAGAGAAATCTGAGATTTGAAAAAGCATACACAGCGGCCTCTGGTGGATTTGTAAAAAAAAGGCAAAAAAACTTAGCTCCTGGACATATGGCGCTCCAGAAATGTATATTGAGGTGCGTTTTCAGAGTGAGTCTGGCTTGAATAATTCAGTTGGAGCACATTGACCGTTGTTTATTTATGTTAAGTTGTCTTGAGATCACTAGTCTTGTTTAAGTAGGGACTGTAACAAGAAAATAGAAACCACCATTAACAAACAAAGCATTGTGAAATTATAAATTAATAATGCAGCTGTAGTCATATCCAGCACAGCCGACTGATTTAACTTTAAAGGGGATGTAACATGCTCATTTTTCCCAGTCTCATATTAATGCTGATTATGAATAGTACTTTACCCATCTTTTCTAAGAAACATGTTTAGTTTTTTTTATATTAAGACAAATGTAACAACAACTTTGTAGAGCAGGGATGTCAAACTCAATTCCTGGAGGGCCGCAGCCCTGCACAGTTTAGTTCCAACCTTGCTTCAACACACTTACTGGTAGGTTTCAAACAAGCCTGAAAGACTCAATTAGTTTGATCAGGTGTGTTTAATTAGGGTTGGAACTAAACTGTGCAGGGCTGCGGCCCTCCAGGAATTGAGTTTGACATCCCTGTTGTAGAGCATTGCTGGTCTATGGAAAATAGCAATAATAATCAATTTACACATGTGTAACAATCTGTGTTATTCACAGCAGATATACGCTGTTTAGGTAGTTAGAACATTTACCCAGATTATCTCCCAGATAAACAGCAACTTACTATCATGTAGTTTAGGAGAAGTTGTTGAATTTACGTGTGGCAAATCCAGCAGCTTTAATCTCAATTGCAGCACATAGAGACAAATAAGAGTTAAAAATTATAGCAGTGATGCACAAAGGCAGTGAATTTTTTTTAAACTTATGTGTGAAAGGATTAAATAAACTTTGGCTTAACAATGTCAGCTTTCCTTCATATCCAACTCACTTTTTTTGGACACAAATATTTTTTTGACACTTGACCCATGATTGAGAATGAGAGTCCAATTCTTTAACAGTGTAAATAACTCATTTGCTCTAGGAAAAAAACAAACATGCTGTTATGAAGCAGACTGAGAGAGGAGGTAAGTGAAACGTAAAGTGGTTTATTTTGACAACATA
>CAIGQQ010038251.1:5505871-5546973 GCA_903798035.1 Danio albolineatus
ATACAGTTTACTTAAGTGTTTAATAACAATATGCACTTAATATATTTCAATGAGTTCTCTGTTCAAACACACTGTGCAGTTCTAATGAATTGAAATAGATGGAAAATAAATTGGAATTGTAATCTTAATTCATCTGCTGACCTTAACAAGTATTTAAAATAATGTGGCACACATACTAATTCAAACTATTGCAATATATCACAATATTTATTGTATCGTGATATGTCGCGATATATTGTATCGTGACCCATGTATCGTGATATGTATCGTATCGTGAGGCCCATGCCAAATCACAGCCCTATTCAGTACCACTTTACTTTAAAGATGTCATTCTACATACTACAAATTAGGGGAAGGCGATATGGAAAAAATATCATATCACGATGTTTTCTGGGGAAATCACGATTCACGATTTTTATCCCGATTCTTTTTAAGTTGATTTTTAAAGACTATTTTGCAAATTACAAAGGTACAATACAACCAAACTAATGTCCCAATATAAAAATATACTCTTACCATGTATGTTTAAAAATATTTTAATCAAGTGAAGATTTAATTTAAGTGCTATTCTGCAAATAAAGAACATTCAACAAGACTTGCATTAAAATTACTGTACCATCAGAATGAACATTTGTCTAACAAATCTAACAAATCTTAATTCAAAGCAGAGAGCTTATTAGAAAAAGATCCTCAGCAACACCTTCAAAAATGTAAATGACTTTTTTTTACAAAGTTAACAAAACTAGTAGTGTTTTGAATTTAATAAATGCATAATAATAATGATAACCATGAAACCATGATTATTCTTCAGACTATATAATCATACAACCAAAATCTATAACCCTTGCATCCCTAATTGTTAAACAGTTCAAAAGAACATATGAATGTGTTTATAGAAGAAGCCTACTTGAGCAATGCACTGATTTTGTTGTGCTTTGAAATAAATTTGAATGGGTTTGTAAAAAAAGCCACATTGTACAATGCAGTGATGTTATGTAGTTTCAAAATACAACTGTTACGGTGGGTGTGACGATGACAACAGTGTGAGGATCCAAATGCAGATTTATTAAAAGTCAGTATAGCGGTGGTCATCGAGAGCAAACAGGTATATAAGGGAAATCCAGAATCGTAGTCAAATAACAGGCAGAAGGTCAATGAGGCTGGTAGCAGGCACAGATAACAAATAACAAGACTAAAGTCAAAAAACACAGAAACAGGAACAAAGGAAACGCGTTGTATGGTCACTAACAGATCGCAATACTCAGCAATCAGGATGAGTGTATGTGCTGTTTATGTAGTGTGTGCAATCAGTCCAGCAGCAGCTTCAGCTGTGAGAATCTAATCAGATGGTGACTTGGAGCAGGTGTTTGTGTGTGTTGCATGACTGGATCTGTAGTCCGTATAGAAGCAGATTTGTAGTTCATTGAATGTGTGTGTGAACCAGCGATCTTTGACAGTGGAGATCGCTGGTGATCGTGACAACAACATATTAACATTCCCACGTTGAAAAAGCCAACGTGGGTGTCTTCAGGAGCAAAAAACAGCATATGGGCTCTTATATTGCTGTTGTGTCATCTTCACTTATATTGCAAGTCATCTCTGGCCCCTCATTTGTGATGCTCTTCATGAACTGGACCCCATGACAAACTAATTAAATAGCCCTGAGGTACACAGATCTACCAACTACCTATGGCGTTATTTCAGTGACAAATGTTGTGAGCGCAGTATTACCTGGCGAGATCGCATTAATGCAATACGAGCATGCGGTTCTCTTTGCTTGCGCGCCGATTTCCTCTGTTCGTGCACACAACTTCTTGCGCGCCCTCAAATAAACGCTACTGAAGTTTGATTTAGTGCGTTTATGTAACGCGTGTGTCTCCAACATTTATTAGATTTGCTTGGAATATTTACGATTGTCTCCAACAGAGCTACAGAGCGGCATTAATGCGTCCTGAAGTAAAGTGAAGCAGCTATAAACTCGAAAGTCATTGTATGCAGAACCATGGACCTTTGTTTATAAAGTATATTTATGGAAACTGATCATCTTAACTGAAAGCTGCGCCTGTATGCTGGCCTCCGTGTCCGTGTCAGCCAGTCTGTCCGTGAACATGTAACCTTAAAGGGTTAAACAAATGACGCACAGCGGTTACAGAAAAGTTCCGGCTGTTATAATTCACGTACCTTTTAATACGTTTTGGTGCGATTATAACCCGCTATAAAAAACAACAACAACAACGACAGAGGACTGAATGTTTTGAATGAGAAGCAGTAATGTAGCCGTGGCGGGATGAAATTTGGTGTGGCGCCCCGTCATGGAAGAATGAACGTAGCGGAAGCATTGCACTATATACTGTATGGCGATACAACAATTTTTCTGAAAAAGTGGATCGTGCAGTAATTTTGATCGTCCATGATCAAATATCGTATTATCGCACAGCCCTACTACAAATGAAACAATTTAATGTTTTAAAATTAATTAACTGTTAAAGAATATTTGTGTTTTAACGAATAAAAAAAATCAGGAGTGTCCAGTATTTTTTTAACGAGTGAATAATTAAACCCAAGAGATCTTATGAGGTCTTCATGGGATATCGCTAATGATAAAAGACACACTGTTAAAAAGAACCTAATTTGCAACAACCAGCTCTAGATCTGTCTTTTTTGTGAGAGACTCTCACTGTCATTCATTCAGTGCATAATGAAGCCTAATCAGACCGAAATGAATTGTGTTTATCAGAATGCTGATTAACATTGCATTTCGTATTTTTATTTTATTTTGATTTATGTGTGTGCGTTGTGAATTTTATGTTATTCATACCATTATGGATAACATGTCTTATCCTGTGATATTAACTCTTATGGTACCCAAAGAATCTAAATCATATAGGCATGTATATTTTATTTGTTTCCTTGTCTTATATGTGCTGATATTGTCAATTAATATTCGTCTTGTTATGGTCATTATCATGGAGAAAGCTCTTCATGAACCAATGTACATCTTCTTATGTCATCTGTGTATAAATGGTGTTTATGGAGCATCAGGATTCTACCCTAAAATTCTGTCTGATTTAATATTGGATTCATACGTGATCTCCTCTCACATGTGTGCTCTGCAGGTCTTTGTTATTTACAGTTCTTTACTGTGTGAGTTCACAATATTAACAGTGATGTCTTATGATAGATATGTAGCCATTTGTAAACCTCTAGACTATCATTCTAGACTAACCAAAAACGCTTGTGTGAAATTAATTCTGTTCTCAAGAATTGTACCCACTTTTTCTGTTTTCATTGGCACCTTGTTATCAAATCTGAGGCCTTTTTGCACTTACCACATTGACAAATTATATTGTGACAACTGGTCAGTTGTAAAACTGTCTTGTGCATCATCTTTTGTTAATAATGTCTATGGATACATTATTGGTGTTGTTTCTGTTAGCTTTGCGTTTTTTATTATATTTTCCTACATTAAACTGGTCTCTGCATGTAAATCATCTTTAGAAAACAGAAGGAAATTCTGGCAAACTTGTCTGCCACATATATTTTCACTAATTAATTTCTGCATTGCTATGTTTTTTGATTTCATGTATAGCAGATATGGTGCAAAAGACGTTCCAGAGAGTTTGCGCCATTTTTTAGCTTTAGAGCTGCTGATTGTCCCACCTCTGTTTAATCCTCTAATCTATGGGTTAAATATTAGAGTACTGCGTAAATTAGTTTTTACTTTATGTGTTTTTACTTCAGGAAGATAATTGTTTCACATGTTCCAAAACGTTGTAAAAAACAGATATGTTAAAACTGTCCTATTTTGATTTGATTAATTATTAACATAATGGACAAGAAATAAGCATTTTACTAATGAAGTACAAACACACATACACAGAATATGCTTTTTTTTGTATCCAAATGCCTGTCAAAAAAAAAAAAAAGATCTTTTAACAATAAAATGTTTTTTGCATAATTTTGAGTCACAGCGGTGCAGTGAGTAGCACGATCACCTCACAGCAAGAAGGGTGCTGGTTCGAGCCTCGGCTGGGTCAGTTGGTATTTCTGTGTGGAGTTTGGATGTTCTGCCTGTGTTCACATGGGTTTCCTCCGGGTGCTCCGGTTTCCCCTCATAAGTCCAAAGACGTGGTATAGGTGAATTGGGTAAGATAAATTGTCTGTAGGGTATGTGTGTGAATGAGTGTGTATGGATGTTTCCCAGTGATGGGTTGCAGCTGCATCCACTGTGTAAAACATATGGATATGTCTGCAGTTCATTCCGCTGTGGCGACCCCAGCCAGATTAATAAAGGGGCTAAGCCGAAAAGAAAATGAATGAATGAATGAATGAATTTTTCACTGTACTAGATGTCTTTTAAGATCTTAACATCATTGTTGTATTTCTGCAAATATTTATTTCCTCAATTTGTCAAGTTAAATAAAAGTATTTTTTATAAAAGAATATTTCATTCAATTTAATTTAAAACAGCCTTTGAAAATGTGATCTTATTTTTGAAGGCAACATTTTCCCTAAAACACTGTCTCTTTGAAGTCCCTGACATAAGCATTAGTATAAAATTAAAAATGTTAAAAGAATAATATATTATTAAAATTAGCATATCGTTCATAGGTTTGACAACATATACAATCAAGGTAAATTAAATAGATTCTCCCACAACTCAGTAATGTCTCAGGTAATATTAACTATAAGAAAATAAAATGTATTTATTTTTCAATCATCTAAACTGCATAACACTCATTCATTCATACATTCATTTTCTTTTCGGCTTAGTCCCTTTATTAATCTGGGGTTGCCACAGTGGAATGAACCGACAACTTATCCAGCACATGTTTTACGCAGCGGATGCCCTTCCAGCTGCAACCCATCTCTGGGAAACATCCATACACACTCATTCACACTCACACACTACTGACAATTTAGCCTACCCAATTCACCTATACCACATGTCTTTGGACTTGTGGGGGAAACCGGAGAACCCGGAGGAAACCCACACGAATGCAGGGAGAACATGCAAACTCCACACAGAAATATCAGCTGACCTAGCCGAGGCTCGTACCAGCGACCTTCTTGCTGTGAGGCGACAGCACTACTTACTGCGCCACTGCATCGCCTGCATTACATTATACACATAACAAAACTTTGTAATTAAAGACAATATGCATGACCCATTTTGCTTCCATAATGTAATATTTTGGATGGAACTGTGATGAATATTAGACCTAAATCTTAGGCCAATTTGAATGAAGTTCAATGAAAAACAACATTGGTTGGACAATGAAACTGAAACGCCTAGTTTTTAGGCCACAATAATTCATTAGTTAGCTGTAGGGCCTCCTTCTGTGACAAACAGAGCATCAATTAATCTTGGGATTGACAGAAACAAGACCTGCACAGTGGCCAAAAGAATTTTGAGCCATACTTCTTGCAGATTAGTCAGCCTGATCTCACAGGGAAACTTTATATATAGGGAAACTAGTTTAGTGGCTACGAAATGTACAATTTTAAAAATGAGGTGTGACCCCCAACTCTGCCCCAAACCCAACTGTCATTGGAGGATAAGCAAATCATACTAAATTTTATGAATAAGATCGTACAAATTAATACAAAATTAACACTAAATCAAAAAGTTACAAATTACCATAAGATTGTGTTGGTCACTACGTGATGCTGGTGGTGGAAAACGATTCCTGAATCGCTCCTCCGAAACGCCCCAAAATGACTCAAAAATATTTATATCTGGTGACTATGCAGGCCTTGGGAGAAGTTCAACTTCAGTTTTATGTTCATCAAACCACTTTGTCAGCAGTCTTACTGTGTGTGTTGTTACATTATCATCCTGATACATGGTACTACCTTCAGGATACAATGTTTGAGCCATTAGGTGCAGATGGTCCTTCAGACTATTCAGTAGTCCCTGCACTCTCAGAAAAAATGGCACAATGTTGTACCAATGATGGTACAAACCCTTGTCACTGGGGCAGTACCTTTTTATAGGACAGAATTGTACCTTAAAAAAAAGAAACAAATTTGTACCTTTTAAGGTCATGATGTGTACCATGGGAAACCAAAATGTACCTTTGTTTTTAAAAACCTGCAGATACAATATTGTATACTTTGTGAAAGGTACCACCACAGTGACAAGACACTTTGTACCTTAACAGTGTCAAAAATGCTTACCAAACATTTATTAAAATGCCTTAAATGTTTAGTTTATAATACCTACAGTTTTCTGTTTTACCAGTTGTTTTGTATTATTGTATTATAGAACTAAAAATTTATGTTCATAAGTATCTTTAAACATATACTTTAAAATGATGATTCTTGTTTTAATATGGAAATTATTCATAAAAGTCACTTTGCCTTTCCAGTCACATTTATTTTCATAGCTACTGTAATAAAGAAGGAGTTGTCCAACACTTTTGTACCTTTTATATGAGAACAATTGTGTACCTTAATTTCAGTTGTATCATAAAAGGCACAGAACAGTATCATAAGAGGTATTTTCAGTACCATATAAGGTACATTTTTTATAAAGGTACAAAACTGTTCCTCAAGGAAAATTATTTGTACCATCGTGTACCTTTTTTTTCTGAGAGTGTGGCAACGACGCGCCTATCTAGCACAAGTATTGGCAGGGCCGGATTAACCAATGGGCATTATGGGCACAGGCCCAGGGGCCCGTGCACACCTAGAGCCCTTGTGTAAAAAATGCTGATTTTGGAGTGTCTATTTTGGCTAAGAGCAAATAGCGCACCTTGTTGGAGTAAGCTAGTTGAGTGATTCCTGCCCATCACTGTTTGATTGACAGAGACAACATAACTAAAGAGCGCAACTGAAAGCAGTATGAGTGGCGTACCTCGAAAAGCATGGTAATAGGTTTTGACGTGATCGATCATGAACCCGGTTCGAATCCAACATCTGACGAACACGTTCTCCTTACTTCCTTACTACAAAATAAAAGCGATTGCGTTCGTCCATGATGTTTTGTATGCGTTTGCTTACGGAAGTCAGAATAAGCAGAACTTTTTGTTATGTCGAGATCACGAGAAAACGAGTTATGTCGAGATGACGAGCTAATTAAGTCGTGATCACGACATAACAAGAGGGAAAAAATATTTTAAATGCATGGCCTCTTAGGACTTCCGTACATTATAGATTAATTTTATTTAAATAAATGTTATATTAATCTTTTTTTTAAATTCAACTATAGGGGTGCAGCCAGGTACGGGGCCCTACAAAACATTGTGCCCAGGGGCCTCTGAATTGTTAATCCGGGCCTGAGTATTAGGCTCAGCTAACGTCATGATATTGCAGCCCAAAACATCACTGATCTACCCCCAAACCTCACACTGGTCATGCAACAGTCTGGGTGGTACTCATCTTTGGGGCTTCTCCACACTGTAACTCTCCCAAATGTGGGAAAGACAGACAGTAAAGGTGGACTCATCAGAGATCAATTCATGTTTCACATTGTCCGGAGCCCAAGATTTTCACTGCTGGCACCATTGAAACCAACGTTTGGCATTGGCAGGTGTGACCAAAAGTTTGTCGTCAGTATGCTGACCATGTAGAGCTCCCGACAAACAGTTTTGTTGGAAACAGGAGGTGCACATTTAATTCTGCAGTGAGTTGTGCAGCAATGGTTTTATGTTTTTTGAATACAATCCGGGTTAGACCCAGACATACCTTTCAGACAGATTTCTCTTGCATCCACAGTTACTCCTGTCAAATGTGGTTTGTCTTTCTTGGGGGTATGCTGACATTACCCTGGATACCGTGGCTCTTGATACATGACAAACACTTGCTGTCGTGGTCACAGACGCGAACCAACAATTTGTTCTCTTTTGAACTCTGATGTGTCACCCATATTGTTGTGTACATTGCAATATTTTAAGCCAAACTGGCCTATTCCTCTGTTAATTAAACCTTCACACACTGTTCTTACTGGTGGAATGTGTAATCAATGATGATTGGCCAGCAGGCTGATCAAATTTAGCCACGAAACCTCCAACACTAAATGTGTCACTGTTTCAGTTGTATTGTCCAACCCCTGAATATATATTTACCCCTTTAGCTTAAATACCAATTACCAATATTAACTAACTGCGTCTAACCTGATTATTATTATGAAAATATTGGCTGTTTATGAGAACTTTTAATATAAAGTATGGTCTTATTTTACATCCCTAATCCAACTTAATACCCAACTACTACCTTACTAACTATTGTTAAGCAGTATAATAGTACATTATTAAGCTAAAAATCTTCGATAATGGTATGTTTGTAGCAAGAATTGTACCATAAAATAAAATCTGACCATTATTTTAAACAAGCTCATTACAAAATGTTGTTGATGAGTGAATAATTAATCCCAAGAAATGTAAGAATATCTCTTAGAGATTTCCCTAATGAGACATCACAAGCTATAAAACCAAGCAAGATCTTACCAGTGTCACTCACACTTCTGTGCATACTCTGTTTATTTTCATTGTTCTGACTGTGGCTGCAATGATGATTGAAATGCTGGTTTTATGTACTACTAACTAATAATAGTCATAATGTTGTGTTTCAATACTCTAGGTTGTACCGCATAATATATGCTTATTTCATGTGATCTGAAGGACTGTGCTCTAAATATCATAATGGATAACATGTCTTATCCTGTGATACTGACACTTATGGTGCCAAAAGAAACTAAATTATATAGGCATGTATATTTTATTTGTTTTCTTGTCTTATATCTCCTTATATTGTCAGTTAATATTCGTCTTGTTATGGTCATTATCATGGAGAAAGCTCTTCATGAACCAATGTACATCTTCTTATGTCATTTGTGTATAAATGGTGTTTATGGAGCATCTGGATTCTACCCTAAAATTCTGTCTGATTTAATATTGGATTCATACGTGATCTCCTCTCACATGTGTGCTTTACAAACCTATGTTATCTACAGCTCTTTACTTTCTGAGATCACAATATTAACAGTGATGTCTTATGATAGATATGTAGCCATATGTAAACCTCTAGACTATCATTCCAGACTAACCAAAAATGCTTGTGTGAAATTAATTCTGTTCTCATGGATTGTTCCCACCAGCTTCTCAGTTGCATCAATCCTGTTGTCAAATCTGAGGCCTTTTTGTAGATATCACATTGACAAATTATATTGTGACAACTGGTCAATTGTTAAACTGTCTTGTGCATCATCTTTTATTAATAATGTCTTTGGATATGGTATCGCTGTTATATTTTTTAGCTTTGTAGTTTTTATTATATTTTCCTATATTAAACTGGTTGCTGCTTGTAAAGCATCTATAGAAAACAGAAAGAAATTCTGGCAAACATGTTTGCCACATATATTTTCACTGATTAATTTTACTTTTGCTTTTCTTTTTGATTTTATGTACAATAGATATGGTTCAAAAGACATTCCAGAGAGTTTGCGGCATTTTTTAGCTTTAGAGCTGGTGATTGTCCCACCTGTGTTTAATCCTCTAATGTATGGGTTAAATATTCGAGCAGTGCGTAAAAAGGTTTTTACTTCATGTGGGGAAGCAAAAGTAAATATTTTAGAAAAGGTCCACAAATTTATCATGTATTAAAAGTAATGCATGGGGTGGACTTATTTGGATTTAAAACTAAAATATGACAAATTTTGAGAAGGTTTGCAATTTTATAAATCTTTTTTTCTAATGTGATGTATGTACAAACTGTATTAATAATAATAATAAAAAAGTTGTGTTTCTAAAGAATTCTCAGCCTAATCTTGTCATATTATATATATAATATCCCTATATATATATATATATATATAATCCCTATATATATATATATATATACACAGTATGTCACAAAAGTGAGTACACCCCTCACAATACTGCAAATATTTATTTATATCTTTTCATAGGACAACACTGCAGAAATGACTCTTTGACACAATGAACAGTAGTCAGTGTAAAGTTTGTTTAGCAGTGTAAATTTAGTGTCTCCTCAAAATAACTTAAAATACAGACAATACAAAATACAAAATACAAATAACTTAAAATACATATATAAAATACATATATATATATATATATATGTATGAGTGTGTGTGTGTTGGTGGTTCATTCTGCTGTGGCGACACCGGATAAATCAGAGACGAAACCAAAGGAAAATTAGTAACAGAGTGCAAGTTTGCAATGCTTAAGTCATTATTATTATATTAATGTTAAACGGTAGTGCAGTTTATCTGTACATAAATTATAAATCACATGCATTTAAAGGCAGTATTAAAAGCAACTAAGCTCCATGCCAGCAGGAATAACCCAAAGAAATGGCTTTTGCATACATATCTATTTGGTTGCTGATTGAAATTTTAACTGCACAACATCAGTGATGTCTTAGAAAATACCACTGTCTCTACACTGCACACAACAAAGCTGCTCTTGTTAAACACCAGTCCTTTTGGGTCAGTAGAGCATGATGTCAGTTTACTGTTGTCATGTAAATTTGGCAATTATTTTTATAAAAAAAACTTTAGAAGTTAGAAGTTATTATCAACTATCAAATGACTGATAAACCCATCCCATCCTCTGACCCTGTTATAAAAATAACACGTACAAGTGATTCAGCCACATTTATCTAGGAATCTCCCTCTGAGCACAAAACAATTTACTGTAGGAATTATTGTGATTATACAGTAGGATCCTCTAGAGCACCTCAACATTTTTAACACTCCCTTTTAGTGTTTCAGGTACAAACCTCTGCAGTTCAATTAGATTTTGAATTTTCTCTCGTTTATTTGACTGTATATATAATGATGAGAAAATGTTACAATGCATGTTTTGATCAGAATTTACCTAAGATGCTTTTCATTTTGCATTTGTGTCTGGTCTTCATTAGTGTTTCAAGTGGAATGGACAACATTTCCTCTTTCTCCATGTTCTCCCTCACGGCTCTGAATGGCAGCAGATCCAGCAGGATCACTATTGTTTCTTTTGCCCTGCCAGGTTATTTTCTCACCATTTTTGTCAACACACTGTTGATTTTGATAATTATTCTGGAGAAAGTTCTCCATCAGCCTATGTATATTTTTCTGTGCAACTTATGTATAAATGGATTATATGGGGCCACAGGATTTTATCCACCCCTGCTGTATTATTTACTCAGTGAAAGTAATGTAATCTCTCTGAAAGAATGTGCCATTCAAAGCTATGCCATTTTGACTTATGCAGTTGGTGAGTTTACTAATTTAACCGTGATGGCGTTCGATAGATACTTAGCAATCTGTAGACCATTATACTATCATAATATCATGACAACTGTCACTGTTTTAAGGCTATTGACTTTCATTTGGATGTTTCCTTGCTGCACTGCAATACTACTTATACTGATAACACTCAGATTTCCCATCTGCATAAAAAAAATAAGCAAACTGTACTGTGAAACCTGGGTTCTGGAGAGACTCGTCTGCAGTGTGGACACTGCTCAGTTTGTGTTCAATGGAATATTAACATGTGCTGTTAGTGGTCTGGTATGGTTTGTGGTTTTGTCTTATATAAATATACTGGTCGCTTGTAAGCACTCTGTTCAAAACCACAAGAAATTCATAAGCACATGTCTGCCACATCTGATAGCCTTTTTAAATTATGTGGTCTGGTCACTATTTAGTACCTTATATGAGCTGTTTGGAATAAGCAGTTTGCCTCAGGGGTTTAAGAACTTTTTGTCGGTTACCTTTATGATTTTTCCACCTTTGGTCAATCCGGTAATATATGGAATTGTTTTAACTCCTATTAGAACTAAAGCAAAGCATGTATTCCAAAGCTTAAGACCAAAACATGTTAATTAAGCATTGCTTTTTCACAAAAGATGTGGAAAACCTGGTTGCACGAAAGAAGGTGCTTCCACTACTTCCTATTAGTTTGTGGTCAAACTGCATTTACATTTACAAATATGATTCAATATACATAAATAAAATAGCACTGCATGTCATTTAGTCATTAAAAGACTAGTTCTATATGTATTAGCCCTTTCTAGTGAGTTAGAAATGAACAACGTTGTTGAACAATATCATGAAATGCACAGCATCAGATATACAGTAAGAAGACATGACCACCAACTCTTTAGAGAAGGCTGTCTATGCATTCATTACTTTCCACTAAGAAATGGCAACACCTTATTATAGTTTTTGTCACAAAATTCCTGCCTGAAAATGATTCTGATCCAGAATGTGGCCAGACTTAACAGAAAAGTCACAAAAGTGATTATACCACGATTATATTTCATTGACTTGCTGTTTATTTTGATTAAATGTCAAATTATTTATTTGTTTACAAATCCTATAGTTTAAAAATAATCTCCCACTATCTGCCGAGGACATATCATCCTCAGGCACCATGAATAACCAACTTGAATAGCTAGCACATCAGTAGAAGCCTGTAAACAATACAGTACTACTATGATTTCTGTAACCTAAAAAACACTACTTATTATGTAAAACATTATAATTTTTTAATAAAGTTAAAACAGTCAAAAATGCACATATTTGCAAATAATTCACCTAGAAGTACATGGGTAACAGTGAGTAAAATACTGAAAGTATTGAACACGTCATCATTTTTCTTATAATATATTGGTACAGTGCATCCAGAAAGTATTCATAGCACTTAATTTTTTTATGTTACAGCCTTATTCCAAAATGGATTAAATACATTTATTTCCACAAAATTCTACACACAATACCCCATAATGACAATGTGAATATATATATATATATATTTTTTTTTTTTTTATTGTAGCAAATTTATTAAAAACAAAAAACCTGAAAAATCACATGTACCTGTACATAACTATTCACAGCCTTTGCCGTGAAGCTCTAAATTGAGCTCATGTACATTCTGTTTTCACTGGTCATTCTTGAGATGTTTCAGCAGCTTATTTGGAGTTCACCTGTGGGAAATTCAGTTGATTGGACATGACTCTTCCTAGAGCTGGCCGGCCATCTAAGTTGAGTGATCGGGGAAGAAGGGCTTTAGTCAGGGAGGTGATCAATAACCCGATGGTCACTCTGTCTGAGCTCCAGCGTTCATCTGTGGAGAGAGGAGAACCTTACAGGCAGGAGGACAACCATCTGTGCAGCAATCCACCAATCACGCCTGTGTGGTAGATTGGCCAGACAGAGCCACTACTTAACTTGGAATTTGCCACAAGGAAGGATCTGAAGGACTCTAAAACCATAAGATTTTTCTTCAAATTCTCTTGTCTGATGAGGCTAAAATTTAACTCTTTGGAGTGAATGCCAGACGTTACATTTGGAGAAAACCAGGCACTGCTCATTACCAGGCTAAGCTATCCCTACAGTAAAGCATGGAGGTGGCAGCATCATGCTGTGGGGATGTTTTTCAGCAGCAGGAACTGGAAGATTAGTCAGGATAGAGGGAATGATGAATGCAGCAATGTACAGACACATCCTGAATGAAAACCTGCTTCAGAGTGCTCTTGACCTCAGACTAGGGCGACGGTTCATCTTCCAGCAGGACAATAACCCAAAGCACACCGCCAAAATATCAATGAAGTGGCTTCACAACAACTCAATGAATGTTGTTGAGTGGCCCAGCCAGAGCCCAGCCCTAAATCCTATCGAACATCTCTGAAGAGATCTAAAAAATGGCTGTACACCGTCGCTTTCCATCTAACCCGATGGAGTTTGAGAGGTACAGCAAAGAGGAATGAGCCAAAATTCCCAAAGACAGGTGTGCCAAGCTTGTGGCATCATACTCAAAAAGACTGGAGGGTGTAATTGCTGGCAAAGGTGCCTTAAAGTACTGCGAAATGGCTGTGAATACTTACGTTCATGTGAGGTTTTTTATTTTTAATCAATTTGCAACTATTTCAAAAATCTTTTTTTCACATTGCCTTTATGGTGTATTGTGTGTACAATTTGGGGAAATTAATGAATTTAATCCATTTTTGATTAAGGCTGTAACATAAAAATGTGGAAAAAGTGAAATGATATGAATACCTTCCATATGCAGTGTAAATATAGGTGCTGCAAACATATTCCCATTTTGGTAACACCTGATGTAATTCATATTTACAAAATAAACAATACTTATTTTCACAAATGTAATTATGTGTAATAAAATTAAATGACACAATGAAAAAGTATTGAACACATGAAGAAAGGGAGGTGTAAAAAGGCATGGAAAGCCCAAACACTGGCTGGAATATGCCACTACCTGATCTAAGAGTGAAGCAGAAGGAGGACGATCATCTAAAGCACTGCTGGGGTCAAGTTCGGCGGACAGGGGGCAAAGATGTTCATCCTGCTCCCCATCCTCTCACACATTTTATGGAGTAGAACAGCCTGCTTTACAGTGTCACTCAGCAGAGGGGGGAGAACAAACAGCTTCTGGTAGTCTCAAAGATGAAGACAGAGGTGATCCTGGAGTTGGCTCACTCCCATCCACTGGCAGGTCACTTGGGGCCCAAACACTACTGAAAGGATCAATAGACCGGTTTCACTGGCCCAGTCTGGAGGCAAGAAAGACAAGAAAGACATACAAAAAAATACCTACTCCTACCATATGTTCTCCTTCAAGCTCCTGTTCAGATGCCAACCTGAACCGGTCTCCTTGACTTAGGGGCCTGGGAGCAGCAGCAGCTCATCGAACGGTGGTCAAGGACCTGTGAGAGATAATGGAAAGGATTGACCGTGTCATGCCATTTGTCTGGGAGCAAGGGGTAAAAGCCCAACAGTGTCATTAATGTCACTACAACCAGGTGGCCCAACTACGGGAATTTCAGCAAGATAATAAGGTAATGGTCCCAGCTCCCAACGTTGCTTGTAAGTTTCTGGTGAAATGGCAAGGCTCTTATATTGTGAAAGAGGAGTTGGAACGGAAACAACCAAGTAAAGCCACCAGCAAGAAAATGAACGGTCCAAACTTACCATATGAACCTAAAGAGGTGAGTTGGGAATCAGGGCCAGGTGTCCACCTTGCACTCACTGAGCCTGTGGTGATGGACACCGACCCAGAGCTGTCCGCACCCACAAGTCAGAGCTGAGACTAAAGACTAGAGCTAGTCGTCAGTTCCAGGATGTGTTTTCAGTGACCCCTGGCCACAATAACCTCCTCCAACATGACATCCGAATGCCCCCTGGAGTCAGCGTCAGACAACAGCCCTATCGAGTCCCAGAGGCTCGTTGTTATGTATTAAACGATACATAAAATATTTTTCCTTTTTGTATTTAGTGAGTTTTTCTTTCTTTTGTTGTATATGCCTCTGTTGTGGTTCTCTTCTCTCCGCCTCTGTCTCCCCAGCAGGTTTCATTATCACCGCACAGGTGTGGTGAATCAAGTGCCATCACATGGAGGTTTGCCGGCTTGTTTGCGAATACCATTTAAACTGGACTGGAACATCATTTGGAGAGTCTCCTCTCTCCCAGCTTGTGTTACTTATCTTGTGAACTTAAACTGTGTTGTATTTACTCTGCGAAATTGTTGAAAGTGAAAGCTGAGTGTTGATTTATTGAGATCTATATGGAGACACGTGTGCCAAGTAGGGTCCCTATTTATTTTATTGCCATGTTTTGTGATTAGTAAGGAGGTAAGTGAATGTTATTTTGTTTTGTTTTATTGCAGGTAAGAGGGTTCAAAACTTAGTTGTTGAATTTTGTTTGTTATTTTGGCATTTACCGCTGCAATCTTTTTATTGTCTCCTTTGTAGTTAAACGTTAAATAAATTTGATTTTACATTATTTCTTTGGTCAACCTTCTTTGTTGTTGTTCCTTTTGAATGGGAGATGAGACTCCAGGCTCCTCATTAATTTAGAGGTGTCCTAATTATTTTCAGTTAAATATTATTTATTGTTACGGGTCTGGCTTGCTGTGTGGAGCCATTTTTAAGGTAGATTATCGTAACACCCATACACAGGCTATAGGAAATCCAAAACGTTCTCAAGCTGGGGGTGATTTAACCATCCCTGAGTCCATGGTCAGTCACAGTTCTGCCTTGGCATGCACTTTTTTAACAACTAACAATGCATATTGTTTGCTAAGCCAGAATATTTTTGATTTGCTTCAGAAATTAAAAGATGAAGTTGAAGTTACAACTGGGAGTAATGCAATACCAGGGTCAGGTTTCCTAACAATGATGTATCTTAAGATACATCAGCTCATAAGAATGTCCGGTACATGCAAGGTTATGAACAACCATTGCATTTCCATGTGTTTCGGAAAACAGAAATAAAAGTGTGAGAACTCCTTCTATATATTACTAAATAAAGTAATGATGTGTGCCCCATGCAAAATGCCACCCTAGGCAATCACCTGCCAACACTCCCATTTTTTTACACCCATCTTCTGCCACACCTCCAATTTGTTATTTCTCTCAGGAAATTCAGTTAATTTGTATGATCCTATCTAGTTAGTGAGCTTATCACTTCACATAATTGATGACATTTTCAAATATCAAAACATTTTTTTACATCAATCAGCAACATATTTTTAACCAAGTTGTGCTGTTTATTACTGTGCAGGTAGAACTTTAACGGCGGTGGTAGCAACGTCAGAAGAAGTAGACAACCCCCCCATCCCTGATCTCTTGAAATGTCAAAGAAAATGTTGGCAGATATGGCAGTCAGCCCTAATGCCCATGCCTAAATTTGCCACTGGCCACAAAAGTAAACAATTAGACACAAAACATTGATCTGAGATGTGACAATTTACCAACTTTTTTATTAAATGTAAAGCTTGCAGAAAGAAAAAGAAAATGATCTTAGCAAATGGCTGGATACAGTCTACACCCTACTGATTCTTACTAATCAGTTTTAAAATTGCACCAAACAGTTAAAAACAGCTGTGTGCTAGATAAGGATATATAAAAATATTAATTAATGGCCATGATGAGTTTTAATAACCAGATGAGCCTGCGTAATTAGTTTTAGCAATTGTTATCGGAAAATAACATTGATTGGAATGATGTGACTGACCAATTAGAATCAAGTTTTCCAGAGAGCCATGTAATAAATATATATTTAAAAAAAAGAAAAATTATTCCTGAATGAATTTACAGTTTTATTTGTACCACTGTGATAAGGTTTATATTGAGTTAAATTGTTTCAAGCAGTCATTTAAATAGAATTACAAAAGCATTGATAATCTTCTGATTTAAAATCCATCAAACAAAGGTAATCTTTGCACTGTAAAATTATTCCTGAATTATCAAAGGACTACTAGATCATCATGATGTCTTGCTTATCTGACTGTATATAAAGTGATCTCATTCAGCCATGAGCAGAGCAAAGGGTGGATCTCTAAAAAAGCTGTTCAAAAGTGTTAGAAGAAGGAATGGAAAACATCTCCTCTTCCCACATTCTCACTGTCACAGCCCTGAATGACTGGGACTGGACCAGCAGGATATTATTTTTTTCTTTTGCACTTTCTGGATACCTTCTAACTACCATTTTAAATGCCACCTTGATTCTGATTATTGCTTTTGAGAAAGCTTTGCATGAGCCCATGTACATATTCTTGTGTAATCTGTGTGTCAATGACATATGTGGAACCACTGGTTTTTATCCCAGAGCCTTGGTATATTTACTTACAGAAAGAAATGTGATTTCTCATGAGGAATGTATTGTTCAAGGTCTTGTCATTGTCATCTACGCAACTGGAGAATTCACAAGTTTAAGTGTCATGGCTGTTGATAGGTACATAGCCATATGTCGACCGTTACATTATCATAGAATTATGTCACCTTTTACTGTGCTTAGCCTGGTGATTTTTATTTGGGTATTTTCTTGTTTTGTAGGTCTAATGGCAATTTCATTGACTCTGAAGTATCCAATTTGTAGAAATGACATAAACAAACTTTTCTGCGAACACCTTTCCTTGTTAAATCTTGCATGCAAACATGATATTTTTGAAGGAATTGTTAATGGATTTATCTATATTATCATGAGTTTCCTTTTTGTTTTTGTTCTGCTTTCCTATTTAAAAATAATTCTTGCTTGTAGAAAATCTAAAGTAAGTCGAGAGAAGTTCTACAGCACATGCATACCACACTTGATTTCTTTTCTGAACACAACCTGTGGTCTTTCTGATTCTCTATACACAAAATATAATATAAATACACTGTCTCATGTAGTCTATACTTTTTTGTCTATAATAATCCTGACTGTTCCCCCTTTTGTCAATCCTCTAATTTATGGTATAAAATTAGGTCCAATCAGAGCAAAAATATTGTATATTTTCCAAAGACCAGTAAATAAATGAACTGTAGCTGTACACTGTTAGAGAATATTGAAGGCCGACTGTTTTTTTTATGATGCATCACTGTCAAGCTTTATTAAAGTAGCTGTGATTAAATGTTTTATTCTGAGCAGCTGAAACAACTGTTTTCATTCAATGTTGCTTAATGTATTACTTGAGCTGTACAATTAATGTGTCATGATTAGGAGTTGAAAATTACATGTGCAGTTATATAAGTGTTCGTGTCTTAACATTTGACACTAACACATCTTCAATTATAATAAAGTCGATAAAACAAACCAGGCAATCAAGTGAGAAAATGAATATTAAAGCAATACCAACATGATGCCATTTTCTGGAATAAACCTACAATACAACCATGACTTTTAATAGATTACTGGCAAGTCATTTACTTTTCTCATGTGTTTGTATTTTTAAGTGGCTTAATATTCCCGCCTCTTGTCTAAACAAAACTAGCTAAATATTGTGTTTATTATTTGTATTATGATGATAATACACTCTTTTATAAATATTAAGACAACAAAATCAAATGTGACACATCCAAATTCGTAAATATTATTTTAGTTTATCCTTTATACTTATTAGATAGTGTCTAGGCATGAACTCGATGAAACTAAAAGCTAAAATATTATTTACATGAAAACAAAACAATACTTCAAAATCAGCTTATGTACTTCACATTCAATGAATATAGGCCATTGTACGAATACTTAAATCTCACTGTTTTCTGTTCAACTGATAAGAGTTCTGCATTAAGATTCTCAAAAGCTATTAAACTGAAAGAATGGAATTTATTTTGAGAAGATTTTCGCTCATAAACTGCTACAGTTCACCAATAATAAAAAAAAAAAAGCAGGTGATATGTTATTGCACAAGGATAAGGTCATGTTCCAGTACAAACTGCCATGGTCATCTTTGCATTGTATAACTGTTCCTGAATTATCAAAGGATTATTAGATCATCATGTTTTGCATATCTGACTGTATATAAAGTCTTCTCATTCAGCCGTGAGCAAACCGAAGGGTGAATCTCTAAAAGAGATGTTCAGAGGTCTTCTCCAAACCTCACAGCCATTCAGGACAGGACCATTTGTTGCTTCTGTCATTTTATGAGCTCTACAATATTCTGCCTTAATTAAATGCTTCAACAGTAACACAAGACACACAAAACCTGAACACGAGAAGCACTAGATTATTTGAGTCAGCCTGTACTGATCTGAAGACTTGGATTTGAAGAAGGAATGGAAAACGTCTCTTCCCACATTCTCACTGTCACAGCTCTGAATGACTGGGACTGGACCAGCAGGATCTTATTTTTTTCTTTTGCGCTTCCTTTATACCTTGTAACTATTGTTCTAAATGCCACCTTGATTATGATTATTGCATTTGAGAAAACTCTGCATGAGCCCATGTACGTTTTCTTGTGTAATCTGTGTGTCAATGATCTGTTTGGAATCACTGGCTTTTACCCCAGGGCCTTGGCATATTTACTCACAGAAAGAAATGTGATTTCACATGAGGAATGTATTGTTCAAGATCTTGTCATCATTGTCTATGGAATTGGTGAATTCACAAGTTTAAGTGTCATGGCAGTTGATAGGTACATAGCCATATGTCGACCATTACATTATCATAGTATTATGTCACCTTTCACTGTGCTGTGCCTGCTGTTTTTTATTTGGATATTTTCTTGCTTTGTAGGTCTAATGGCAATCTCATTGACTCTGAAGTATCCTATTTGTAGACATGACATTAGCAAACTTTTCTGCGAACACCTTTCCTTGATGAAACTTGCATGCAAACAAGACTTTTTTCAAGGGATATTTAATGGATTTCTCTATATTAGCATGAGTGTCCTTTTGGTTTTTGTTCTGTTTTCCTATTTAAAAATAATTCTTGCTTGTAAAAAATCTAAAGCAAGTCGAGAAAAATTCTATAGCACATGCATACCACACTTGATTACCTTTCTGAACACAAGCTGTGGTCTTTCTGATTCTCTCTGCACACATTTTAATGTAGAAACTCTGTCTCGTGTAGTCTATACTTTTTTGTCTATAATAAACTTGACTCTACCCCCTATTGTCAATCCTCTAATTTATGGTATAAAATTAGGTCCAATCAGAGCAAAATTTTTGTTTATTTTTCAAAGGCCAAAGATTAAATAAACTGTAGCTGTACTCTTAAGAATAATTAAGGCTAATGTGCATCACAGGGACACACTATTAAAAGTCGATGAAATTATTAAATGTTTTTTTTTCTGAGAAGCTGAAACAAATGTTTTCAGATAATGTTGTTTAATGTATAATGTCAATAAAAACAAACCATGCATGTGGTTTATGCATTATTACAGTACAGGTAATCATAAATACAGCTGAGCTGTCCAGGGTGCTATGAGCAATGACAACACTGAAGTTCAATGGGAAAAAATGAATATTAAAGCACTTTTAACAGATTACTGGCAAGTCATTTTCTTTTATCATTTGCTTGTATTTTTAAGTAGCTTAATTTTACTGCCTCTTGCCCAAACAAAACCAGCTAAATATTGTGTCTGTTATTATAATGATAATACAATCTATTACACATATTTAGTAGACAACAAAAGCAAATGTAATACAAATATTATTTTAGTTGAACCTTTATTCTTATTAGATAATTTCTGAGTATAACCTCGATGAAAATAAGAGTAAAAATATTATTTTGCATGAAAACAAAACAAAATTTCAAAACCAGCTCATGTACTTCAAATACAGTACAATGAATATAGGCCATTGTACGAATACTTAAATATTACTGTTTTCTGCAAACACTTGACTGAGAAGATTTCTGGTTGTCAAAAACTATTACACTGAAACAGTAGAATATATTTTTGAGGAATTTTTAATTATTAACTGCTACAGTTCACAAAAAAGATAAAAAAAAACAGCAAGTAACATGTTATTGCACAAGGATAAATTCATGTTCCAATAGAAAATGCCATGGTCACTTTTGTATTGTATGATTATTCCTATATTATCCAAGGATTATTAGATCATCATGATGTTTTGCGTATTTGACTGTACATACTGTAAAATTATCTCATTCAGCCGTGAATAGAGCGAAGAGAGGATCTCTGAAAGAACTGTTCAGAGGCCTTCTCCAAACCCCACAACCATTTGTTGCTTTTGTCCTTTTGAATGTTTTACTATATTCTGCCTATACTTTATTAAATCTTCTAGCTGTACAGTATAACACAAAACACACAAAGCTAAACACAAGGGATACAGATTATTTGTGTGGACCTGGTTTGATCCGAAGACAGATTTGGAGAAGGAATGGAAAACATCTCCTCTCCCCACATTTTCACTGTTAAAGCTCTGAATGACTGGGACTGGACCAGCAGGTTCTTTTTTTTCTTTTGCTCTTCCTGGATACCTTGAAACGATTGTTCTGAATGCCACTTTAATTATGATTATTGCACTTGAGAAAACTCTGCATGAGCCCATGTTCATTTTCTTGTGTATTTCCATGTACATTTTCACAGTTTAAAGTAGAAACAATGTCACATGTAGTATATACTGTACCATTTTGTCTATAATAAACCTGACTGTTCCCCCTTTTGTCAATCCTGTAATATATGGTATAAAGTTTCCCTTCATATTGGAACTCCAATGTGTGTCTGAGTAAACAGACTTTGGGAGTTGTCAGATGAATTGACAGAGCTTTGCTCCACAACTGATCCTGATGAGCTCATCAGGGCTATAGCAGTCAGTCACTGGAATCAGCTCAATAGGATTGTTGCTCCAGACCCGATCACAAGACAGAAGACACGCTATCTGGCAGCATGATTTCAAGACTGAAAGTTTTACTCACCAGTGCGGGGAAGACGCGTCAGTCGATCAGGGATGGTGTGCACAAAAAGAGCAGTTTCCATTTAAAGAGGCAGATTCCCTAAGAGAGCAACACAGTCAATCGACATGTCTTTTTCAAGACTGTGCGTTTCTGGATGCGGTGATTCCTATCTCCAGATGATGGGCACGAGTATTGCTTCACAGGTCTGGGGGTCCAACATGTTGATGCGGTGCCCGCGGACAGCTCATGCTCTCACTGCGAGGGCGTGGCTGCTGCACAGCTGAGATCGCGGCTTCAGCCACCACCGTTGCTCCCCATTAAAATGGTTAGCACGCAGGCAGATCTGAGGATCACATTGGGGGTTTATCCATCGCCTTCGGGCCTGTGGATCCCCCACTCCTCCACAGCGCACCTCATCCAAGCTTCGAGTGTTTGTACGGTTCATCCCCTGGGATGCCCGCGCCTCCGCTTGATGACTCCAGAGATCAAAGGTCCATCGCGACATCAGAGGGCGAGCTGTTATGCTCAGATGACAGACCGGGCTCGCTTGCATCCTACGGGATGCAATCTTCAAGCTACCACACAGTGGTTCGGAAATACCACCCTAGGCTTACCCTGGCAGATATGCAGCCCGCGGACAAAGAACGCTTCCTTAGTGTGCCAATATCCCAGGCAGGCCTTCTCGGCGACACTGTCTGGGACTTTACCCAGGAGTCCTCGGTGATGAAAGTTTGGCCGTGCTTGATAGAGCAGGTCTTCTTTTGGTGGGCTCGGAAAACTGCTCTCCCCATCAGACCCGTCCACGCTGGCTGAATGAAAACCCAAAACCAAAAGGAGTTGACTCCGCGAAGCGAACCTGAGATGGGCCGCTTGGAGAGGAGGAGAACCATTCTTTCCCCAGTGGGGAAAGATCTCAGCTTAAGTGCACTTTGCCACAGGCTTGCGGGCGCCAGAGGATAGCCCCTCTCTCGCACCTCCAGCCTCTTAGCGGAATCCTGGGAGGAAGGCAAGCGTCAATCTCTTATTTTCACTTCTTCCTCAGGACGCTCTGCTTCCTGGGGTGAGCACTCCCCATCCCGAAGCTTCCCCTCCGGAAGTGATCTTTTCAGCTTTCTCTCACACGGACGGTCAGACTCGGCGATGCGTTTTATTCGCTGTAGGCTTCCCAAATTCACGGATGTGTATTTAAGCGATCATCGCAATGCCACCCCTGTCTCACGTGAAAAGATTGTTATCCTCCTGGCGAATGATACAATTAAGCCAGTCCTCCAGCCGAGATGAATAGTCGGTACGCCCCCCTTCATCGTACCCTGAGAGAGGTGGGTTATGCCAATCCTATCTGCGCGTTTGGATCTGTCATATGTTAAGGATACCGTTCGGGATGCTCATGCATAAATGCATCCCCCAGTGCGTCCGTCCGTGGGATTGGTTGCAGCTATGGACCTGAAGGACGCTCACTCCATGTCACGCTCTCTCCCTCCCTATACTGTGTTTTTTCCGTGTGACAGGGAGCCGAGCATGGTAGTACAGTACTCCCCTTCGGGCTCTCCCTGTTTACATGCATGGAGGATGCCCTGTGCCTCTTTGGCGCACACGCATTGGCATTTTTTGACTATTCATTTTTTCATTATTCATTATTATTTTTCAGGTCTCTGAACTGGTCGATTATGCACAGGGACCTGGTGCTCTGGCATCTCGGCCTGTTCGGGTTTCGTGTCAACCGATTATGAGCAGGCTCTCCCCAGGCAGAGCTTCTCATCTCAGAAGGGAAGTACTGTATCAAAGCAGAGGTAGGTTCATTTTTAATTTATGCCATCACCCTCGCTTCATGTGCTAGGGCGAGCTGTGTCCCCTAGGGGGGAGAGAGCACATTTTTATTTAATAATAATAATAATAATAATAATAATAATAATAATAATAATAATAATAAGCAGTGCCTCCTTTTCAGCGTAAGTGCGCAGTGCCTCTTAAACAGATCATGTAGAACTGTGGGCTGGGCGACACCTAACACATTCTCGAGATTATATCCTCGAGTGGAGTTGGTTTCCTTCCGATTACCGGATTACCCCCGTCCATTGGGAGGAAATTATGCTTGGTGTCAACAAACGCTTGTTGCGCCAGGCTCCCTAACCCGGAGATGCCTGCGCTTTTTCGTATTCTGCTAGTAAGTTTCCTTTTCAGGTCACTGGCATGGCTTTCAGAGTCAAGTGCATGGCTCAGTGTGCTGTCTGGTATGCCTCCTTGTGGTCAACCCGCATACTGAGGTTCTGTACCAACTAAGTGCAGTCCCCTGTCAGTGATGCCATATGCATTCCACCATGGTGTGTTCCCCCTTTTTCAGGCGAACCCATGTCTTCCCTAACATCTAACCAGCCTATCATATGTAGCACTCCCCCTGGTTAGGGCTAATCCATATGCTTTATTGTCATCAAGTCTCACCTCTTGGGTAGCAGGTGACCTCTGCGGCGTACTCCCCCTTCGGGGACTGGTGCGCTTTCCCAACGTACTGTCGTAGTTTAAAATTTCTAGTCTATATTAGCTAGGTAAAGGCACATTACAACTCCAAACAATACAAATTTATTATTCCCATGTCATGGTAATTAAGGACCTAGGGATGTTGGAAGGTTGCGCTTTTGATTATGTCAGTGCACTCACTCTTCGCTTGGCAATCTGCACACCAGGAGAGTGACGCGCTTAGTTGCTGTGGCATTTTCCATACTCTCCCAAAGTCTGTTTACTCAGACACACGTTGGAGTACTATATATGAAGGGGAACATCTTGGTTACGTCCATAACCCATGTTCCCTTAATAGGGAATGAAGACGTCTGTCTCCACTGCCACAGCATCTGAGTCTCCAGCTGGGAGCTGAGTGATTGGCTCTTCAGCAGGCCAATTCTAATGAGCTGGATCCAGCGGCTGACTGATATAGCCCTGATGAGCTCATCAGAATCAACTGTGGAGCAAAGCTCTGCCAATTCAGTTGGCATTTCATTGGCCCATTTTCTTATTCTTCAGAGTGATTGGTCGCCTGACAACTCCCAAAGTCTGTTTACTCAGACACACGTCTCCGTTCCCTATTCGGGGAACGTGGTTTACGGACGTAACCAAGACGTTAGGTCCAATTAGGTCTAAAATGTTGTATATTTTCAGAAAATCAAGGATTAATAACTTGTAAGTGCTGACTGTTTTTTTTAATGATGCATCACAGTGACTGCTCATAGCACTCATAAAAGATTTATTTTGAAGTGCAGAAACAAGTGTGTGCATTTATTTTTTATATAATGAATACAATATTGTTTAAAATCACTAATGTTTAATTTAAGTCTTACTATTATGTCAAATGAAAGCTTAGAAATTTATTAAAATAAATGTTTACTTCTTTGCATTTATCTCATATTTAATGTTAATAAAGTCATTTAAAACCAAGCAGGCCTGTGTCACGTGCATTAACACAGTGGTAAACTCTGATACCATTGACCTGTTGTCACGGATTGGCCAGGCTCTTCACCCACTCAATCACAGCGAGCACCTTCACCTGAGTTTTAATCACACACAGCTGTCTCCCATCACCGAGCACTCCATTAGAACACACTCCTCACAGCACTCAGGGTCCGGGCTCGTTGCTATGAAGTGGACTCTGAGTGTTCACTCTCCTGGCAACACTCACTCAGTAGCGATTCTTGTACTTACCTTACCTCTGTTTCATCCTAGTTGTTCCTGTCTTCCTCGTATCCAGTCGTTGGTATGTTCGTCGTCTGTCTGTCATCTGTTCAAGTTATCTGGTGTGTGCAGTCCGTCATCTTCCTTGTGTCTCACCCATTCTGCCAAAGAAAAGGACTATTATCATCCAACTCATCCACCATCCCTACCTTCACTCTCGTTTGTGTTCTTTGTTGTCAAAATAAACTGTTTGACTTATCACTTACCAAGTCTGTCCGTCTGCTTCATGACACCTGTAAAGGATCCTTTAAACATAATGCTGAAACTCAAGAAAAAACACAGATACGAAAAACAGCTAAATACGAAATTTATTATTATACCAAGAGTAATTTACACAAAATATGCATTTTAATGAAAGAGATTCTTTGAAGATTTTCCTGAAATTATTTCTGAAACAAATAAAAGCTGGTTTAAATATGCAGAAGAATATGTTTTTCTAAAAAGAGATATTGAGGAGATGGAAGCAAGTCACACACTTTCATGCTTGAAGTCCTGCTAAAGATCAGGCCAAATCAAGGAACAGTCCAAACAATAAATAAATAAAAATAATTAATAATAATAAATATTTTATGTCTACAAGAATAAACTTTTTTTAACTTAAAACAATTTATATTAATATTTATATGAACCATACTAAAGTGTATTAGCGTATTTGTTTACCAACTATTTTTAAAGAGGACACCTGCATATTGGTAGTATAGTGTGTAAGGGAGGCCAGCTGGCAAATGAAGATCGAAAGCCTCACTCACATAGCCTCCTCCTAAGAGCATTTGCCTTCCATGCGGAAATCGCCAGTTCAATCCCCGCCTGGAATGAGTGGGTGTGTGAAGGACCAGATGGAATACGATCAATGTGAATACTTTTGAATACCTTGGATTTTACTAAAGTCATCGGTGATGTAACATACCTTTTGTGTGAAAAACTACAGTAGTTGAGTAATTTGTTTGTATTACTGTTGTTGTATTAGTACTTGAATGATTTTGTCAGCTGTGAAAGCTTGACATTTTTGCAACACAGTGCTTTCCCATACTTTAACTGGTAAAGGTCCTCATCGAGCTCTGATTTAGAAAGCTCTGTGTAACAAACCTTTTCAAGATACATTTGAGTCAAGCAGTTCACTGGTTCAGAAAGCTTCATTTTACCACCACTAACCAAAAAATAAGCAAATACAAAACTAGATCACCAAAAAGAACATGCCAGACATGAGGGACAAACAAAATCCAAAGGCAACTAAACCACAAGACAAAAGGGTTTATAAGGACAGGGCTAAATACTGTAAGATACAGCTGTAACATAATATAATCAGTGCAAAGGATTATAGGAAATGAAGATCAACAACATAACAAGCTAATTCACACCCAGCAAGTGTAAGTGCAGGCCATCTGGGCCAGAATAAAAGCAAGTTGTGGCCCAAAATCGGGTCAGTTCTGGTTCATTTGGTTGAATTCTTGCTAATATAAGGTATTGTATTGGCTTTTTTGTGGCCCAGATCTGACAAACAGGAGCAGACCGCCCTAGAGCCATCATTCCATTCAGTATGTGGTCCAGATGCAAGTGTCTGGTGTGGGCCGGATCTGGGCCAGAATAACGGCAAACAGTTAGCCAGAATAAAATCAAACTGTGGCCCAGAATAGGGTCAGTTCTGGTTCATTTGGTTGAATTCTGGTTGATATGTGATATTGCTATGGCTTAATTGTGGCCCAGATATGGCAAACAGGAGTGGACCGCCCAAGTGCCATCATTCCATGTGGTATGTGGGCCGGATGTAAGTGTCTGGTGTGGGCCAGATTTAAGGCACATGATTTTTGCTAGCTGGGTAGTGTCATTCATTGGTATCATTCCAACGCCAAAAAAAAAAAAAAAAAAAAAAAAAAAACAGCTCTTTCACGATCACCTGAACCGCCGAAAATAAAACCAGGACCCTCCTCTTCTCTACTCTTCCCCACCTCACACACGACAACCCCATACATTCTCAATTCTAAGAGTGGGCTTGACAGACAACCAGTAGAACTCTTTCATCTAGCTGATATTTTAACCAACACTTGCAACAGATATTTCCTTACAATCACTCTATTTCTCTTTAATTAAAATAAAAAGATAATGTCACAAGATGAGAAGAGCTGGATATAAAACCAAAACACGTATAAAAAATACATATTCAGCAAATGAACCTCAACACCACAGAGGCAAAAACACCGCAGAAAGATCTATAACAGTTGCTAGCACTAACCCACAAATTACTAGAAAACGAGTATGCCTCTTTTTAACCATTTTTCACCAAATTTTAACATATTGAGACCAAAACCAGAAAAGCATATACAGTGACATTCCATGAGCAACTAATTTTTAAAGTGGCTTTTACTTTTGGCACAGTTAGTCAATTATTTAATAGGGAAATAAACATCATCTGTATATTTAGTTCAGAATTATCAAAGGACTATTAGATCATCACAATGTTTTGTGTATCTGACTGTATATAAAGTTCTCTCATTCAGCTGTGAGCAGAGCGAAGGGTGGATCTCTAAAGAGTTGTTCAGAGGCCTACTCCAAACCTCACAGCCCTTCAAGACAAGACCATTTGTTGCTTCTGTCATTTTAATCATATTACAGCATAATGCTTATGAGTCTGTTTTAAACTATTTTTAGTTTTACAACATATGACACTACACTGAACGCAAGAGAAACATTATTTGTGTTGACCTTGTTTGATCTGGAGGCAGATTTTGTAGAAGGAATGGAAAACATTTCTTCCCACATCCTCACTGTCACAGCCCTGAATGACTGGGACTGGACCAGCAGGATCTTGTTTTTTTCTTTTGCGCTTCCTGGTTACCTTCTCACGATAATAATGAATGCCACTTTGATTCTGATTATTGCTTTTGAAAAAGCTCTACATGAGCCCATGTACATTTTCTTGTGTAATCTGTGTGTCAATGATTTGTGTGGAATCACTGGGTTTTATCCCAAGGCTCTGGTGTATTTACTCACAGAAACAAACAGGATTTCACTTGTGGAATGTATTGTTCAAGGTCTTGTCATTATCATCTATGCAGTAGGTGAATTCTCAAATTTAAGTGTCATGGCCATTGACAGGTACTTAGCCATATGTCGACCATTACATTATCATAGTATTATGTCACCTTTTACAGTGCTGTGCCTGGTGTCTTTTAATTGGGTGTTTCCTTTTATTTCAAGTTTAGTAGCCATTGTAGTAGCTACGAAAAACCCTATTTGCAAATATGATATAGATAAACTTTTCTGTGAAAACCTGTCCTTGGTAAATCTTGGATGCAAACTAGATATTTCACATGGGATTTTTAATGGATGGATGTATGGCTCAGTAATCATCTTAATTGGCTTTGTTCTGATTTCCTATTTTAAAATAATTCTAGCCTGTAGAAAATCTAAAGTAAGTCGAGAGAAGTTCTACAGCACATGTATACCACACTTGATTATCTTCCTGAACTACATAGGCTGTTCTTTTTTCGACTCTTCCCAGACAGAATTAAGAGCAAAATCTCAAAATGTATCTAATTTTGTACATATGTTTTTGTCGGTAATATTTCTGACTCTTCCCCCTATTGTCAATCCTGTAATATATGGTATAAAATTAAGTCCAATTAGAGCAAAAATATTGTACATTTTCCATCATCTAAGGATTAATCATTTGTAGGATTTATTGTTATAATTTAATGCTGATTGACTTGTCTCATCATGTTATCACTGTGACACACCATTTTAGCTTTATTCCGAAGTTGCATTAACTATATAGAGAATATATAAGAATAATACACTGTTGAAGCTGTCCTCTTAATTTTATGAGCAATAGATTTAAGTGCTTCTGTCATTATTGTGCTGTTTTACAAAATCTGATAAACAACAAAACAGGCCTTTATCTCATGCTGTATAACAGTGGTTCTTTGTATAGGATTTAAAGAGCAGATAATGGAGAAACTACCAAAAGCACTTAAGTACAACTTTGGTGCCATCTTCTGGTTAATATCCACATGTCACCAATGACGGTAAGCCAAAATATAAATATATAATTAATACCATGTAGTCCCTCCATTATTGTTATTATTATTTGCTGATGATCATCACTTATTTCTGAATCTGAAAATGTTTTAGTCCAAGAACAAAATGCTCCAATGTCATATCTTAATATGACATGCAGTGCTTGAAAGTTATAAAACATATATTTGACACAAAGATGTGTGAGAAGAATTAATGAGAAAATCTGACAGTTAATAAAGTTCTCTCATTTAACTGTGTGAAGGGTGGAACTCCAAACGATCTCATAAATCAAAACTCAAATGATACAAAAATGTGTTTTTCAGAAAGTCATTTGGTATTTTGGTATGAAACATCCTATTCAGAACTATACACATTATGAATATCATAATTTTGCTATATATGTTGTTATACATTTGTGTACACTACACACACACACACACACACACACACACACACACACACACACACACAAGCAGCCTCTTAGCAATGTCAGGACACTCAGGATTATTAGGATCTTTTTAAATTATATCCATCAGCATAAGCATGTGTTTCAGATCGAGTGATGATTTTTTTTACATTGATAATTTGCTGCAGCTTCATCACAAAAAGGTATCTTGGTGGTAGTCCATTTATGGATTTAATTAACAAGAATAAAATCTTTAATTGTACTTTAAAATGAACGGGGAGGGAGACAAGAGAATCCAAGTATGGGTGTAATGTGTTCTAATTTTTAGGGGTCTTGTAAACAAACAAGCAGTGGCATTCTTCACCATCTGCAGCGGAGTAACAGAAGCATGGCCAATGCCCACATAAAAGGCATCATAATAATCTAGCCGAAACAAGATAAAAATATGTATAACACTTTCAAAGTCGTTAAAAGACTGCTGAGTAAATATGTTTATCCAATTTGAAGTCACCATCCACAATAGCACCCAGGTTTTTCCACATTAGGCCTCACATAAGTATTTAAAACACCAAGATCAAGAAAAGCCAGAGCACTCCCAGATACAAATACCACAACTACTGTCTTTTCTTCATTGCACATTAAAAAATGTGGTGCTAACCAATATTTAATATCTTTTAGACAGTCCAACAATAGTGTTATCATTCATTAATTGTCATTCGGCTTAGTCCCTTATTTGTCACTGGAGCATTTAAAATCAGATTTAAAAACAGACTGGAACTTAATCTAAAAAAAAGAACACAGTTGTATGAATACAACCTTCTCTAATACTTTGGAAAGGTGTGGAAGTTTTGATATGGGTCTAAATTTAGCGAGAACTGAACTGTCCAAATTTGCACATTGGATCAATTGTTCAATTACAGTGTGATTAAAACTCTGTGGTACAACATCAGTGGTGAGGCTGCTATTTAGAATTGTCTGAAATGGATGGACAATTTCCAGGACATGTGGTTTATTTTGCCAATATTATCTCTTAAAGAAGGAAATGATACTTAAAAAAGAAAGTTGTTACAGCAGAAACTGTCATGGTCATCTTTGCATTGTATAATTATTCCAGACATATCAAATGACTATTAGATCATCTTGATGTTTTGCATATCTGACTGTATATAAAGTGCTCTCATTCAGCCATGAACAGAGCAAAGGGTGGATCTCTAAAAGAGTAGTTCTCCCAAAAAAGGCCTTTTTCAAACCTCACAGCCATTCAAGACAGGACCATTTGTTGATTCTGTCATTTTAAGGGCTTTACAACATATTGCTCTTGAGTCCAATTTTAATTATTTGTAGTTTTCCAATAGTATAACACAAAACACACAAAAGTGAACACAAGAGAAACACTAGATTATTTGTCAGTTTTTGGGTGATTATTCAGTCACATTTGGAAAAGGAATGGAAAACATCTCTTCCCACATTCTCACTGTCACAGCTCTGAATGACTGGGACTGGACCAGCAGGATCTTTTTTTTTTTCTTTTGCGTTTCCTTGTTACCTGCTGACTATTGTTCTAAACGCCACCTTGATTATGATTATTGCATTTGAGAAAACTCTGCATGAGCCCATGTACATTTTCTTGTGTAATCTGTGTGTCAATGATATATGTGGAACCACTGGGTTTTATCCCAGGGTCTTAGTGTATTTACTCACAGAAAGAAATGTGATTTCACGTGAGGAATGTATTGTTCAAGGTTTTGTCATCATTGTCTATGCCATTGGTGAATTCACAAATTTAAGTGTCATGGCTGTTGATAGGTACTTAGTCATATGTCAGCCATTACATTATCATAGTATTATGTCACCTTTCACTGTAATGAGCCTGGTGACTTTTATTTGGGTATTTCCTTGTTCTGTAGGTGCAATGTCAATTTCATTGACCCTGAGGCATCCTATTCGCAGACATGGCTTTTCTGTGAAAACCTGTCCTTGCTGAATCTTGCGTGCAAACAAGATTTTTTTCAAGAATTATTTAATGGATTTGTCTACATTAGCATGAGTGTCTTATTTGTTTTTGTTCTGTTTTCCTATTTTAAAATAATTCTTGCTTGTAAAAAAATCTAAAGTAAATCGAGAGAAGTTCTACAGCACATGCATACCACACTTGATTACATTTTTGAACACAACTTGTGGCCTTTCTGATTCTCTCTGCACACAGTTTAAAGTAGAAACACTGTCTCATGTAGTATATACCATTTTGTCTATAATAAACCTGACTGTTCCCCCTATTGTCAATCCTGTGATATATGGTATAAAGTTAGGTCCAATTAGGACTAAAATGTTGTATATTTTCAGAAGATCAAGGATTAATAATTTGTAATTGCTGACTGTTTTTTATGATGCATCACAGTGACTGTTCATGGCAATCATAAAAGACTTATTTTCAAGTGCAGAAACAAGTGAATGCTTTTAATGTTATATAATGGAATCCTATAATGTTTAAAATCACTAATGTTTGATTTAAGTCTTACTATTATGTCAAATGAAAGCTTAGAAATATATTAAAATAAATGCTTACTTCTTTGCATTGATCTCATATTTAATGTTAATAAAGTCATTTAAAAACAAGCAGGCCTGTGTCACGTGCATTAACACAGTGGTAAACTCTGATACCATTGACCTGTAAAGGACCCTATAAACATAATACTGAAACTCAAGAAAAAACAGATATGAAAAACAGCCAAATACAACATTTATTATTATACGTGTAATTTACTCAAAACATGCATTCTATTGAAAGAGTTTCTGTAAAGATTTTCCTGAAATTTTGTCTGAAACAATTTAAAGCTGGTTCAAACATACAGAAGGATACATTTATCTAAAAAGAGAAACTGTCACCTCAAGGCCATCTTTGCATATTATAATTATTTTGGAATTATCAAAGGACTGTTAAAACATGACAAATGTTTATCACATGAGACAAGTATTCACAGTTTTAGTGCTGACTGATTTTGTGTCTTGATGCATTGCAGTGATCATTATTTCAAAGCGACAATGATCAAAGTTTTTTGAGCTGGAGAAGGAAGCAGAGATGGAAGCAAGTCACACACTTCATGCTTTAAATCCTGCAAAAGATCAGGCCAAATCAAGCAAGTCCAAAAAATATATATATAATAATATATATTTTACGTCTAAAAGTATAAACTTTTATTTAAACTTAAAGGTGCAGTAGGTGATTGTCTTCAGAAACATTTTTGTTGTGCAGGTTAAAAGTCTCTTCACATTCCAATAGTAATGATTAAAGTAAATGATCTAAATGTATTTATATGTAGTTCTATATTCTGGATAAGGCATAAGACTAAAAAATGTTCGTCCAATTAAGGATTGTCAGACCGACAAGTAACTCAATTATGACAGGTATTTCAAACTGTCTGTCAAAATTTCAAAATTTTAATTACTGCACAGCCTTTTTAAGTAGACAGGTACATCACTTGCGCGTCCTCAAGAAGTAGATATACAGCTGAGAGAGAAACATCAGGCAAACTCTGCATCAACCTGAACTTCTTTCTGGAAGACCAACGTGGCCTTGTGTCGATGAAAAAGGCTTCTGCCAAAACTGCAGAATCAAAAATTTTCTAAACCCTGAGTCAATATTGGAATTACTTTTGTACGCTGGAGGGAAATGAAATTATGCAGTTCAAAACCACAATCTGCAGGGTGACACCATGGCTGAAGAATTACGTTTAGACAGGAGTGTTTTAAAACTATTTTAGCTACGCTTTTCAAGTTCATGGAGTACCTTTTACAGCATCGATAATATACGGTTAAATAGACCTAAACATTCATTTAATTGTTCAAGTGTAAAAGGAGATGAAACAAGCGATGTATGAGGATCAGCAAGCACAACTGAAAATGAGAAGTCACTCGTTGTCTAGGTAATGTAAGTGTAATGTAAACAGAGGACAGGATATTTCTGTTTTAGCACTGCGTTTTTACTGATTTGATTTTTATTTGGTTGAATAGTGAAACATAAGTGAATAGTACTCTTCCACCTAACCAGCTTTACTGAGGTGAAGTTTGATTTATATTTGCACATTCTTTCATTTTTGCACAGTGACAGCCTGTGCACTCTCACTCTAATGCTACTTTTAATATTGGGTCTGAAATAGCATGTAGGAATGACTTCAAAACAATATTAGCACTGTTGACTGTGAGCAATTTTGTATTTTATAGTCATTGGCTGATTATATGATTTCACCTTTTCTAGAATTATATTATTGAGAAGAAAATCCGAATGCACGAATACAAAACCAACTTTACCCCAATGCCTGTTTTGGGGAAATACTGTATAATTCATTTAGCCGCTGGTCTGTTAACAACTACGCTTGACAAAGTGTGTGTCTCCAAAGAGTTTTCTAACAGGTGAAATGGGTGCGTGCTCACAGGTAAGGAGGCGTGGCTTTGGACAGCAGGGAAGGGATGAAAAATTTCTAAGCTAGTGCTAGCATTCAGGCAGATCACCTTCTGCACCTTTAAAACATATTTATATTAATAAATAAATCTGTTTTAATACTTGTATTGTAATTGTTTTGAATTATTACAAATTATAAATATTACAAAATAATAAGAAATATTTTTAAATTGTTTAATATTAATTTTTAAGTATAAAGAGGTGAAGGTGGGGAGGGATGCTCGACACATCAAACATTTTTAAATCCAACAACGTGTCCTCTTTATTATGTACTTGGCCTGCTTAAGAAGTACTTCTTGTGAATGCTCACTGCATTCTTCTCGAATTTTAATGTATCCTGCAGCTTTGTCTGCGTTTGTTTACAACACCACACAGGTGTGGGATACATGTTATATCGTTTTAAACCAGTTTTCTCATTTTCAGCTGGACACAGCTTTCAAGAAGACATTTCTTGAAAGAGCAAGACAAAAAACATATAAGTTGCTGCATGGACATAGCCTAAGAGTCTGTATAAAGTTTAGTTGTGATCCAGTGTGTGTCATTTATCTAGTGCAAAATGACCCAGAATCATGTGAAACCCACACACAAATCACAGTCACAATCGCAGTTACCAGCTTCAGCTTAAAAAAAATTATACTACCATAACAAAATCAACACCACTTTTGACACCCACAAACTATTCAGGATGTTTATTAACCTGTTCTGTCCTCCTTCAGCACCTCCTATCACATCCTTTTCAGCTGATGATTTAGCGTATTTTGTTACACACACACGAAAAAAAAATTCAAATTACTGGTAACTTTCCAAGCATTCATTCATTCATTCATTTTCTTTTCGGCTTAGTCCCTTTATTAATCCGGGGTCGCCACAGCGGAATGAACCACCAACTTATCCAGCATTTTTTTTACGCAGCAGATGCCCTTCCAGCCACAACCCATCTCTGGGAAACACATCCATACATTCTCATTCACACACATACACTACGGACAATTTAGCTTACCCAATTCACTTGTACCGCATGTCTTTGGACTGTGGGGGAAACCGGAGCACCCGGAGGAAACCCACGCAACCACGGGGAGAACATGCAAACTCCACACAGAAATGCCAACTGGCCCAGCCGGGGATCGAACCAGCGACCTTCTTGCTGTGAGGCGAACGTGCTACCCACTAGGCCACCTTGGCGCCCTTTCCAAGCATGTTCTTCCCAAATCTCCATCAAACAACACTCTCTGAAGAAAATTCTCTCCTAACAGACGTACAAGTGTACAAACCTCTCATATTTGCCCATCCCACAACCTGCCCTCTTGACCCAATTCCCTCACATATCCTGCAGGACGTTTTCTTCCATATTGCTGGCCATTCCATATTGGGTAACCCCCTGCTCAAAAAAACACCTCATTAATTTAACATTACAGGCTGGTCTCTCTAATTCTTTTTATTGTCAAAGCACTGGAAAGGGTTGTTTTCAACCAAATTTTTAACTATATGCAAACCAATCAGGCTTCAAATGTGAACATTCACCTGAGACTGCACTGCTCTCACTCACTGAAGCTGTGCGGATTGAGAAGGCACACGCTAAATAATTCGTTCTGCTTTTACTGGTCCTGTCGGCTGCTTTTGATATGATGAATCAGATTCTACTCTTCACCCTGTCTTCACTGGTATCCAAAGCTCATCAGCTGGTCACTGTGGGTCCTTTTCTGTTGTATATTAACAACACATCACTAGGAACCAGCATCCAATCACATGGTTTCTCTTATCATTGTTATGCCATTGACACAGCTCTATCATTCATTTCATCCTGATGATCCAATGATAGCTGCAATGATCTCACACTGACTTGAGGATTAGATGAAGGATCATCAACAATTGTTCTGGCAAAAAGGGAACTTCTTGTCTTCCCTGCAACTCCACATATTCAACACAATTTTTTCAATATAACTAAGATCATCTACTTTTACCCCATGTAACTCAGTACGGGATCTTGGGGTGATCCTGGGCTCTTTGAAGCTGTCCTTCAGAGAGTACATTGCAAACACTGCTGGATCAAACAGCTTTACAATTTCAACATAAAAAACATGAGACCCTTCCTAACAAGTCATGCTGCACACATTTCAAGGCTGGACTGTCAGATTGCATTTCTAGCTGGACTCCCATTCTGCAACCTTAAATCTCTACAGAAGATCCAGAATGCTGCAGCTCCTCTAGTCTTCCATGAGCCTATGTCTACAGCCCCTCCTGGAGCTTCTGTTTAGTAAGTGAGCTCTGCCTGAGGTACTATCACAGAGAGGCTAAAAGTCACTTTACAAAAACCTTTTATTCATTGTTTCACACTGATGGAATGATCTTCCTATGCACACACAGGCTGCTAGTGTCATTCACTAGTATCATTCCAACAACAACTAAAAATCCAGCTCTTCCACGATCACCTGAACTGTTGTAAACCTCACCACACAACAACCCCAAATATTATCAATTCTGAGGCCCCGTTTACACTAGAGCGTTTTAGTTTTAAAACGGCGTTTTAGTATGAAAATGATCCGCCCCGACACTAGCGTTTTACCCAGCATTTCTGAACATATCTCCATCCACACTACGCCACCAAAAACATTTCACGTGACCAATTGCGCACTCTGGGTATGTATGTTCAAGTATAAACAGGAAGCATGTGTCTCGCTCGGCATTTGGTTATTGTTAGTCAATAAACGCTGGCTGAACGATGAACGCAATGGCAAAGAAAGCAAGTCATGTCATGTGATAGGGGCTTGACGAATAAGGGAAGGATACGCAATGACCCAAAAGCCCCAATCAAGTAGCAAATCTCAGCAGCCACGTGTAGTAAAAGTTTGGTGTATGTGGGAAGAAGAAAACGGGGTCGGCGATAAAAGGTAAGTAACAAGTTCTTTTATTTTTCCTTAATCAAACACCACCAGACGTGTGGCTGTGTGTGTGAGTGTGTGCTCTCTCCTCCCTAATAAAGGTGTCTCTCTGGCCCAATCACTAGAAAAAACAGGAGTTATTTATTATTTCTGATTGGCCTGCTGATTAGCCGCCGGGCTCTAAGCATGCTCTCCCCCCTCATTGGGTGTTCGATCATGCTTACCTCTCCACATACCCCTCACCGCCCGCCTCAGGCCGGGGAGCCTAGATACCTTACCTCCACTCGCCCAATTGAGCACTTCTTCGGGTTGGCCGTGAAACTAGCCCGTCTCAGCGCTGACAATACTGCCCTCAGATGCTCCATATGCCGCTGTCAATCATTACTGAAAATGATGATGTCATCTAAATAAGCAGCGGCATATGCCACATGAGGGCCAAGTATTTTGTCCATCAGCCACTGAAACGTAGACGGTGCCCCGAACAGCCCGAACGGAAGTGTCACAAACTGGTGTAATCGAAACACATGGTAAAGGCTGTTTTTTCGAAGGATACTGGAGAAAAGAGGATCTGCCAATATCCCTTTGTTAAATCCAATGTCGAATAATATCAAGCAGCACCTAACCAGTCAAGTAACTCGTCAATACGCGGCATTGGATGTGCGTCGAATTTCGACACAGCATTGACTTTGCAATAGTCTACACAAAAGAGAACTGAGCCGTCTGTCTTAGGAACTAGGACTATCGGGCTTGCCCAGTCACTGTGTTCTACTACTCCCAAGTTCAGCATATTACCCAATTCTTCATGAATCACTTTTTTATTGTGTTCAGGTAGGCGATACGGCCGGGTCCAAATGACCTCACCCGGTTAGGTCTCGATATGGTGCTGAATCAAATGAGTCCGACCGGGCAGGGGTGAGAACACGTCAGAGTACTCGTATTGAAGATGCCGGATATCGATGAGCTGGCTAGCCGAGAGATGATCACCCCCGGCGACCAGAGCGTTCAGCCGCTGTTAGCCGATGCTCTCTGGCCCCAGGTCATCCTCGTTTGTAACGAGCGTAGCCAGCATCACCTCCTCCGGCTCTCTCCACTGCCTTAGCAGATTAATGTAGTATATCTGATGTGATCCAGCCCTGTCCGAATGTACCACCTCATAAACAAGATCGTTGACTCGACGTGTGACCACAAACGGCCCTTGCCACTTGGCGAGTAATTTAGAGCTGGAAGTGGGTAGCAGTAAAAGGACTTTATCTCCCTGTGAACATTTGCGTAGTTTAGTGTCCTTATCATAACGCCGGCGTTGATCATACTGGGCCTTAAGCAAATGCTCCGTAGAGAGCCACCCCAGTGTGTGGAGTTTTGCTCCAAGGTCCAGAATATATTGAATTTCATTCTTACTGTTTGAAGGCTCGTCCTCCCAAGCCTCTCTAACGACATCCAAAACCCCTTGGGGCTATCTGCCGTAGAGAAGCTCGAAGGGCGAAAACCCCGTGGAGGCTTGGGGAACCTCCCGCACAGCGAATAACAAGGGCTGCAACCACTTATCCCAATTTTTTACATCCTCTCACACGAATTTACGGATGATGGATTTAAGCGTGCAATTAAATCGTTCCACCAGTCCATTTGTTTGTGGGTGATAGACACTAGTGCGAATCGATTTAACGCCCAATAACCCGTAAAGTTCACGCAGTGTGCGTGACATGAACGCAGTGACTTGATCAGTGAGAATCTCCTTGGGGATTCCCACTCGCGAGATTACACGAAACAGTGCGTCCGCAACACTCTTTGCTGAGATGTTCTGGAGACCTATTGCTTCCGGATACCGAGTTGCATAATCCACTAGGACTAATCCAAAGCAGTGCCCGCGTGCGGATCGCTCTACTGGCACGATGAGATCCATACCAATTCTCTCGAAGGGGATCTCCATAATTGGTAGTGGGCTCAATGGCGCTTTTGGGGTGGCCGGAGGGTTTACCAGCTGATATTCACGGCACGCAGCGCACCAGAAGAATCGGGTCATGAGGTGATTTAATGTGGCCGCCTGACCTAAATGTCCGGCCATAGGATTAGAATGAGCTGTCTGGAAAAGCATTTCCTGACAGCTCTTTGGTACTAATAATTGAGTTGTATCTTCCTTTGTCTGAGCATCTTGGGTCATTCAATACACCCTGTCATTAATTATCGCAAAATATGGATAGGAGAGGGGCCAATCAGGCTGGAGGTTTTGCCTGACAATGACCTGCACTCTTTCGAGTGCATGTTTTAGCATGTCGTCACACAACTGCTCCAGGGGGAAGTCTTTACACCGGGAAATTCCCGACCCTCCCCCGAGTCAGTGCGTGACGGTGTCGCTTAGGATTCCCCCAGCTGAGCGACCTGCCCCCTATCCGGCGATATCTTTTTCCAAGAAACACCAGCACATAAGACCCCTAATAATTTACTAAATCCAGGCCAATTGGTTCCCAGAATTAGCGGATGTTTGAGGTGCGGGTTAACAGCTACCTCAACACCATGCTTTTTACCCTTGAATTGTTTATCTATAGCCGTTAGTGGGTAGTGAATTACATCCCCGTGCACACACCTTACCCTTACCGTGCGGCTTGTATCCAATGCCGGGTCTTGAAGCAGGCTTTGGTGGATATGTACCCCCTTTTATACTCAATGGTATCCGGTATAGCCCGTCGCGACCGGGGGCGACGATCGACGTGGTGGGGACGCGGATCAACGCACCCAGCTCCTTCATGGAGCAGCTTTTTGGTGTGCGATCCTTGCCCCGGCGGCGCCGATACATCGGCCCAGACTTTCCCACTATACCCCAGGGCCAGCAAGACCAATCAATTGAACCGGAGAGAGACCTGGGGTTGACTGGGGAATCACCAGGGGCTGTGGCTCCACCCCTCTGTCCAGGGTTTCGGCACCACTGTAGTAAAGTTTGTTGTATGTGGGAAGAAGAAGACAGGGTCGGCGATAAAAGGTAAGCCACAAGTTCTTTTTTTTTCTTAAATAAAACACCATCACAGATGTAGCTGTGTGTATGAGTGTGTGCTCTCTCCTCTCTCCCAGCTGCTCCCTCCCTCCTCCTTATTAAAGGTGTCTCTACAGCCCAATCACTAGAAAAAACAGGTGTTATTTATTATTTCTAATTGGCCTGCTGATTAGCCGCCGGGCTCTGAGCATGCTCTCCTCCTCACTGGGTGTTCGATCATGCTTACCTCTCCACACCACGCCTCCATTTTCAGATGTCTGCATTTTCACCCATCACACTGAGACCAAGCAGCAGCATTTTAAACTAATAATGGCCTCTCCAGCATTTCTAAAAACACTCCATTGTCGGGGCTCGAAAAGTCCGGCGTAGTGTGGACGGATGGCGTAACTGTGGCAAAACTTATGCGTGGGCTTGACAAACAACCAGTAGAACTCTTTCATCTCGCTGATATTTCAACCAACTTTTGCACCAGACATATTCTTACAATCACTCAATTTCTATATTTTAAATAAATATATATGTATATATATATATATATATATATATAT
>CAIGQQ010038251.1:5576973-5597323 GCA_903798035.1 Danio albolineatus
ATATATATTTTCCTCCCACCCATTTTTTTTTCTCCCACTCATTATTTTTTTTTCTCCCACCCAATTTTTTTCCCACCACCACGTCCCTTCCGGGTCTCCGTAGGAAGCAGTTGTTCTATGGAGTGAGATATGTGTCTTTATTATTCAATCAAAAATATTTAGTTTTAGGAAAAAATTAAGTACATAGTAAATAAAAAATAAAAGATTTCAAATAAAAAAAAATGTTTAATCAAAAAACGTATGTCGATGATAATAAAATATTTTGAATTGCAAAAAACCCCGATTTTTCTATTATGCAATTTTGACTGCAAACTCGTTCATTTTGCTCTCTGTTCTGCTGTCATTTTTTGCACATCTAGAATCTTTACTTGTGAGTTTAAATGTTTTGCTTGCGAGTTGAAAAGTTTTGAACCCATGTATGCCAGAGTTAATTTTGTGTCTTTATTATTCAAACAAACTTATAAAGTTTTTGACCAAAACTAGGTACATTTTAATTAAAAAAATAAGATTAAAAGAAAAAAAAAACATTTAATAAAAAAAAATTCTTGATAAAACAAAAATTTGCACAGCAAAAATAAACTATTGCCATTTTATGCAGTTACCACCAGATGTTTCCTTGTGATCTCATTCATTTTGAGATTCTTTCGTTCTGGTTTTTTTTTTTTTTTTGCGGATCTAAAATCTTTGCTTGAGTTGAAAAGTTTTGAGTTGAAAACTCTGCAGCTCAGTGGGCGGTATCCTCCCTCCGGGATGAAAGACCTTATTCTATTGGTCAATCTTTGATGAGGTCACAGGTTGGCCACGCCCATTACGTTTTTGCGCTATTGGACTGGGACTCTTCAGTGACGAGCGAGTAATGGCGAGCAACAGGCTTTTTTCGAGTTAAGTTTATGGGTTAATGGTAAATGGGTTGTGCTTTCAAAAAAAAAAAGTGTTGCATTGCAATTAGTTTTCTTTCACAGGACTTTTCAGGGCTCAATACTATAAAGATTTACCTTTTTTTTCTCTGGCCACACCAAACTAGTTATTTCCTTGCCACAAATTTTAAATAAAGTGTCAAAACAAGCAAAATACTGCTGTATACTTACACTTTTACAGGGAGTGCAGAATTATTAGGCAAGTTGTATTTTTGAGGGTTAATTTTATTATTGAACAACAACCATGTTCTCAATGAACCCAAAAACCTCCTTAATATCAAAGCTGAATATTTTTGGAAGTGTTTTTAGTTTGTTTTTATTTTTAGCTATTTTAGGAGGATATCTGTGTGTGCAGGTGACTGTTACTGTGCAGAATTATTAGGCAACTTAACAAAAAACAAATATATACCCATTTCAATGATTTATTTTCACCAGTAAAACCAATATAACATCTCAACATTCACAAATATACATTTCTGACATTCAAAAACAAAACAAAAACAAATCAGAGACCAATAAAGCCACCTTTCTTTGCAAGGACACTCAAAAGCCTGCCATCCATGGATTCTTTCAGTGTTTTGATCTGTTCACCATCAACATTGCGTGCAGCAGCAACCACAGCCTCCCAGACACTGTTCAGAGAGGTGTACTGTTTTCCCTCCTTGTAAATCTCACATTTGATGATGGACCACAGGTTCTCTATGGGGTTCAGATCAGGTGAACAAGGAGGCCATGTCATTAGTTTTTCTTCTTTTAGACCCTTTCTTGCCAGCCACGCTGTGGAGTACTTGGACGCTATGATGGAGCATTATCCTGCATTAAAATAATGTTTTTCTTTAAGGATGCAGACTTCTTCCTGTACCACTGCTTGAAGAAGGTCTCTTCCAGAAACTGGCAGTAGCACTGGGAGTTGAGCTTGACTCCATCCTCAACCCGAAAAAGCCCCACAAGCTCATCTTTGATGATACCAGCCCAAACCAGTACTCCACCTCCACCTTGCTGACGTCTGAGTCAGATGGAGCTCTCTGCCCTTTACCGATCCAGCCACGGGCCCATCCATCTGGCCCATCAAGACTCACTCTCATTTCATCAGTCCATAAAACCTTAGAAAAATCAGTCTTGAGATATTTCTTGGCCCAGTCTTGACGTTTCAGCTTGTGTGTCTTGTTCAGTGGTGGTCGTTTTTCAGCCTTTCTTACCTTGGCCATGTCTCTGAGTATTGCACACCTTGTGCTTTTGGACACTCCAGTGATGTTGCAGCTCTGAAATATGGCAAAGCTGGTGGCAAGTGGCATCTTGGCAGCTGCATGCTTGACTTTTCTCAGTTAATGGGCAGTTATTTTACGCCTTGGTTTTCCACACGGTTCTTGCGACCCTGTTGACTATTTTGAATAAAACGCTTGACTGTTCGATGATCACGCTTCAGAAGCTTGGCAATTTTAAGAGTGCTGCATCCCTCTGCACGATATCTCACTATTTTTGACTTTTTGGATCAAAAACTTTTTGGAAGACATGCAAACTCTATACAGAAATGGCAACTGACCCAGCCGGGGCTCGAACCAGTAATCTTTTTGCTGTGAGACGATTGTGCTACCCACTGTGCCAACGTGACATCCATTAATTTCATTAATATTTATGAAAAATTGATTGGTTTCCCCCACAAGTCCAAAGGCATGCACTATAGGTAAATTGGGTAAGCTAAATTGTCTGTTGTGTATGTGTGCAATTGGGTGTTTCCCAGAGATGGGTTGCAGCTGGAAGGGCATCCACTGCATAAAACATATGCTGGATAAGTTGGTGGTTCATTCCACTGTGGCAACCCCAGATTAATAAAGGGACTAAGCCGAAAAGAAAATGAATGAATAAAAAATTAATTCACTGCCGACGATGCCATCGTCCAACGCAATGTTTCACATCAGACATCGTATGATGCCAAATTGGTCAACATCGCCCAACCCTGTTTGGTAACTTCATTCCAAATCTACAGTGAAGACCAGGTAATGGTAATGACATTTATAAAACAATGGCAACCAAGATATAGCATCACAGCATAATATAAAACAACCACACAAAACAAAAGTGCTGCCTTCAATACAGTCTAAATGCAAATGTCGTACTGGGGTGTTTTTCCGAATCAACAACATATCTTGCGGCTTAGTACAATGTATCGTTTGGGAAAAGAACGATGTAGTGACGTGTGTTTCCCAAAACTGTATCTGCTCTGTCACAGATCCATCGTTTGAACCACGTTCGATATAACGTAAAATGTCCACAATGACGCTCTAAACAGGGTGGAGTAACAAGTTCTTTAGAGAAAAAAAAAACATATATATTTTTTTTTGTGCAAACTATATTGTTTTACAGACACACGCATTAAAAAAATTTAGTTTTGATAAAAACATGCACTCTTTTTCCATATTAATTGAAATATATATATATATATATATATATATATGTTTCCTTTACAAATATTGAGAATATGCCATTTTTATGGTATTTTTTTTTAAAGTCACTTAGCTGTATTATAGTCTAATATAAAAATTATATAAATCATTACGTTAATGGATGTATTTTACAGTAGGCCAATTAGTAGAAAAAATCCTTCTTAATAATAATAATAATTATTATTATTATTGTTATTATTATTTTTATTGTTATTAATAATAATAATAATTTATTAGTATTTTTTATTATTATGGAGGATATTGTTTATTTTTTTAAGTCTACTTTTACAATTTGACACATTCAAACCACTGCAAAGATTTTCTAACCAACAAGCCTATATCATTTGGCCTACAATACAGACACATTTCTTAATAAATAACCTACTATAAATGAAAAGCCTTAATGTATGCTATATATTTTTGTTTTCACAAGCTTTGTAGATGTAATTTAAATTCCGCTTTTAAATAATAGGTCACCTTTAGCTTTTGTCGTGAACCACGGCTGTGGTCAAAATGGCATTAATGTTTTCAAATGCAGTGTGAAGATATCACAATTGTCAATATGAAGATCGCTAAAACTGAACTTTTTAAAAGATACTTTGAAACTAAATTACACCTAAGAAAGATTTTTTTCATTCCCAGTTTATATGTTGGAACGTTCTAAATATTTAGGGCATAGGGTCTAACTGAGAATAGAACACAAACCAGGAACTATGCTTTTTACTACAGCTCTAGAGGTGTAGTTAGAAATTTACAAGTTTGCTACGCAGTTAGCGAATTTTCATTAGAACGATGAATTTGGGAAACGGTAAATCAATGAACTGTTTTTAACAACGCAACTTGCAACCTTATTTGACTAACGATGGTTTTTGGAAACGCATCATTGGCCAATGCTGATAATTAAAAATACGCGAAATGTCCGCTTACTAGCCTTGATGTTTAGTACGAATGATGTGAGAAATGTAAGTACTGATGTTATCTTATAAAACAATGATGGGTTTTGTACCCAGTGTTGCCAGCTTGGAAATGTCAAAGTATCGTACCAGAACCTCAGTTATCATATTTGGAGAAATTATCGTACACGAGTCAAATGGGGAGTATGCAGCTAGACAAATAGCGTTTTGACACAGCGTGCAAATTACTACAATACATTAAAAAAAACTAGGCGTACCTTAGTGGGAAGGTTCAACCTCCACCTCCGAGTCACTATCAGAAACCTGCGTGTTGCCAGATGTTGAGTACATTTCATAGCTTTGTTTTGATGAGATTAACTTTCGAAAAACCCATAACCCACATGACGCATTTGAATAGGAAAAAACAAGAACATCAAGGGGAATCACCCCTGTCCTTCTCATCTTCCTTTTCAGCATAATTTTTTTAACCTTTATTGCTTAAACAATTGACCTCAAGCTGAATACTACTGACTTAAGAATGGCCTTAAGAGAGAACCATTCTCCACGTTGATTGGCTGAGATGTAACATAAGATGAGATAGAAAGCACTCCACATTCTCCCCACAGACAGTAGAGAAAAGATGCAGCTAGATCAATAAGTATAAAAGCCCTGAGATTACAATGAAATTTATTTTAAATTATCATGCATTTATAGGATTTTTCTCATTATTAATCGTACAGAGGTTGAAATTATCATACAAATACGATAATTATCGTACGTCTGGCAACGCTATTTGTACCAATTATATTTTGTTAGCCTAATTCATGCTAATTCTTAATTCAAGTTACTGCAAAATAACTGGTTACGTTTACAGGACTTGCAATTGAATTATGCCTGGCTAGTAAATATTGTAAAGCATAGCAATTCAAATGTCTGTTTTTCTGTGGCAATGGACATGGTTGTCTTTTCTTATTAACCTAAACTGGAAATCTTTAAACAGTAATGCATGTAGCAGTGTCTGAACTCTCTTCTTACTTTTACAAGCATATCGTTTATAAGTGCCGACAGGAACACTTGAATCATTGAGTAAATCATAAGTTATATGACAGAAATATAGACTGCTGGCAAACCGTTTGTGCTGAAACTGATTATTCAAGATTATTTTTGACTTGACGCACATTTGGAGGAAATCTTTATATCTAAAGACCAAAAGCACAGATGTTTGTGTTCTATTCCTATAACTTCAAGCCATTAGCATTATTTTTGTACTTAGGAGTGTCAAATATTACACATTCCTTAATGCCAGTTGTCTCTTCAGCACAACTCTTTGAAGTGGTTATTTTTTTCCTATTGTATAGTACCCAGATTCATTTCATACGTTTTTAATTTATTGCATACATAATTGATCACACAAAGACTTATACTGTAGCCAGAAACGCGTGCTGTTCTAAAGTAGTAGTTAAGGACATAATAAGCACCATGTTGAGGCTTAATTATAATTAATAATAATGATGCTGCCTAAGGAGCTTTCTTTTGACCAAAAAGTATGGCAGCTTTGTTAAATCTCTGTGGGGAGAGAAAAAAAAAACAATGGAAATCTAAGTGCCTATGTGTGTGGAACCAAACCAGACACTTATACACACCACATGCTCCTTGACAATGTTTCTGTGACATTAAATAACCTGTTTCTGTTTTCCTAGTGACTGAGAAAGGTTATGTGAGCGAGTCTTACTCTGAGAGCGAAGAGGAGCCTGGACCCACCAGTCAAGCCAAGGAGTCAAGCTCACTCAAGCAGTCATTTGGAAAAAAGGAAGAAGAGAAAAAAGAAAAGGGTCAGAAGAAGACCTCTGCCGCAAGCAAACCTACAAAACAGCCATCCATCATGGGATTTTTCCAAAAGAAATGATATTTTTATTATTATTATTCCATGGACTTTTAAAGGAATAGTTCATCTGGAAATGAAAAATGTGCCATCGGATATTTGCTCTCATGCTGTAATAAAACTTATGTGTGTTCACTACATAAAGAGGAGAAACAAAATAACAGGAGGATTAAGAAACAATGACATTAACTGTTTTCGTCATCTGTCTCTTTTAAAGAGATTGTTCATCAAAAAGTGAACATTTGCTATTATTTTACTCTACCTCAGGCCATCAAATTGTGTTACATTGTCTTAAACAGAACATTTAAGGTTTTTAGCTGAAACTGTGGTCCTTGGTACATAAAAAGTCAACTCAATCAGATACCAGAACTAAAAAAAAAATCACGCACACATGCGCACGCACGCACGCACGCACGCACGCACACACACACACACACACACACACAGAAAACAAAATTGTGGCTCATGGCAATACATTGGTCTGTGAAAGAACCTGCACATTGTAGAACAGCATCAGCTCAAATTAGTTTGTGTCTGGAAGTATGAGACTAGAAACTTGTTGTGAACACAGTCAGGACCATTTTCTGAGCCTGTGAATTATTGGTGATGTTGAAAATAATGTTCAGTTTCTTGCACAGACCAATCATTTTGCTTCATAAGCCTTCAATCTCTCAAGAAGAACAGGCTTATTGATTTAGTTTTGCTTTTTTGTGAGCTGTTGATTTAAAAAATCACCAAGCACCATGGTTTCGTCTAAAAATCCTCTTTAATTTTCTACTGGAGAAGAATAAAGTCAGCTTTACTGTGGATGGCATGATGCTTTTGCAGCAAATTTTCATTTTTGGTTGAACTGCCCCTTTAAGCACTTGTTTTCAGCAACGAGTTTCCCATAAACATGATAAAAAGGAAACACACCTTCTTTATCACCGAAAGCTCTTCAGAAACATTGACTTGGAGTAATTTCTGCCTCCACATGAACAACCTTTATGTGCCCAGGTCTGACTTGACTTCGCCTGCTGTATTTCACTTTTAGACCTGATATGATTGTCTGAATGTATGATCTCGATTATAGCCGATTTCCTCGTTCCATTTTGTCACTGCCTGTCCACTTTTACAGTGTTGTCAGATAATAAATCAACATTTATAATAATTCTGTTTTTGTTTGTGTTAGTATTGTAGTCGACTAAACCACAGTTTTGTGAGACATTCGTGAGTAATTAAGTCCATTAAAAAGCTGGTCAAGCAGTGGTCAAGAAAATGTTTTTCCCTTGCTGTCTTGTTTAGTTTGTTTTCTCCGCCGAGCCTCATATTTCTCTATGACATCAGTTTCTGGCACCATAGTTGTGTTGATCTTGGACACTTCCATTTATCAAAACTAAACTTACTGTGTGGAATGGCATGCCTCTGGAAATGCACATCAAAATCAGTCCAAAGTCTTCTGATCCAGTGCCACAGACACGAAATTGAGCGTTTTGTGCCAAGGCATCATTCCCCATAAACTCCCTTTTTTCCCTGAGGAGAGGCTCCTAAACGTAGGCCTGGGTAAAAGTGTGTGTGACCAAATACAAGAACAGAGTGTTCTTTATATTGTTGTAAAAAAAAAAAAAACTTGTAATTGTTCTTTCAAGCCCGAGGTCCAGCAAAGTGAGAATGTCTGATTGATATCAGATATTCAAAATTATTCATATTTGTGTCGCGTTCTGTAAAGGAAAACTATTTGTTTTTGTGAAGTTAGGTGTTTGCTGATTCTGAGCTCACCCCATGCAGGCCTCTGGCTAATGTTAAATGGAAGATGGCGTCTGTCCTGGAAACCTTATCAAAGAGTTATTTAAAATTTTAGGCGCCTTCTTGTCTGAGTAAATCCTTCGCTCGATTGCATAGCTGTGATTGGAAAAATGCGTCAATGCTTTTGGATTGCTGATGCTTCAAGAGAGCACTGGTAACTGTTTCCAGGTTCACTCTTCAAAGGTGCACTTGTTCAGCTACCTGTTTGGATATAAACTACCAATTTGCAACAACAATGGAACATTTGAGAAAATTAAATCGCCTTTATCTGAAAAAAGTCATACATCATGTCATTCATGTCATATTTCTTTCATTTACAAAAACGGTGAGTGTATGTTCAGAATTTTTTCGGAACAGTGGATCAGGTTCCACAATTCCTTCATATTGTCCCAACACACATTGATTGTTAACTTAATTGTTTGTACAAATTTAAGTGGATTAAATGATTAAATTGTGTAGATTCATTTTAAATGAACAAGCATTTTTTAGTGATGTCAATGGGGTCCAAAATATTTTTTACATTCAACAAAAGAAAAGGCTAGAACAACATAAGGCCTTCTTGCCGCAAGCCAGTACTGAGTGTGCACTGAACCCCAAGTGCTTATAAATATCCACACACTGTCCCATTCATATACTATGGCCAATTTAGTTTATCCAATTCACCTAACCTGCATGTATTTGTACTGTGGGGATAAACAGACTTACCCTGAAGAAACTCATGAACACAGGAAGAATATGTGCTTGACTGTGCCAGGACTCAAACCAGTAACCTTCTGGCTGTGAGGCAACAGTGCTAACGATAAAAAGTAAAAAGTTGGAAATGCCTTTGCAGTGATTCACAGATAGTTAAAATTTAATAACCCAATATTCTTTGCATGGCATGTTGATGTTACACTACAGAATAGCTATTTCAGATTCAAATACAAGTTCTCTGGGTACATGTAAAGATCACTGAGAACTGCACTGTAAATATGAATTTGTTAAGTTAACTTAAGTGAATTGTGCGAACTCATCGCCTTAATACAATAAGTTAAAATTACGTCTTACTAACAAGCGGAAATATTCCTTACTCGTATTGAGTGTTATTCACTTAGACTATTTAAGTTTTGTTGACTTAACTGGATCTGTTTTGTCTTTTAGTAGAGGATTTCTTTTGCAGACACCTCTACAAATCTTAACATAACACAACATTAAAGGCTAAATCATGTCTCTATGTTAATCGTGTTTATAAAAATAAATAACACTCAACTGTTTACACTTATTTTCCAGTCTGACACAAAGCATGCTGGGAACTAGAAATCTGCATGTTTATGTGAACTCAATCAGTTTGCGTTCAGTCTAATACAGTGGTTCTCAAGTTTTTTTCGGCAAGTACCACCTCAGAAAAAAATGGTCTCTCCAAGTACCACCATAATAACCAGTATTGAAGTACAGTAGCGTAGTAGGCCTAATTAAGCAGCTACAGAACTGCACAGTTCAAAAACAAGGCAGATTAATTCTTCTAATTAAGAATATTTATTATTGTCAGCCACTTAAATAAAAGGTTTAGCCTATTAAAATCTATTTACTGATCACATCTGTGTTATTGAATGCGTCAAAAGGGTTAAAAGTTTGTTCATATTTTTACTTTAATTATTCAGTGATTCCTCCGCATACCAAAAGGAAGCTTGTGTTCCACTAGTGGTGCGCGTACCACAGTTTGAGAACCACTGGTCTAATACAATCAAATATTCAGTTCATGTAACTTGTTCCTATAAAGTTCATTGAACTTTTTATTATAAAATATAAGTCAAATCCACTCATTTCATTTAGTTTAGTGCACTGCTCGATTTTACAGTGTGAGAGAACTGAGAGTTCACATTAAAAATATCATATTTTCATAGGCAACCTAAGAAATTAGTTTTTCTACATTTCATTATTTGTTTATTTACTGGTAATAAGTGATCAATACAATAATAATTCTTGCACATAGATCTTAAGATTTTTGCCCAGTCGGTAAGGTGGTTCATTGCTACTGTCATTTTCTGAAAAGGTTTATTTTCCATTAAAGATCTGTGTGGTCATTCATTCATTCATTTTCTTTTCGGCTTAGTCCCTTTATTAATCCGTGGTCGCCACAGCGGAATGAACCGCCAACTTATCCAGCATTTGTTTCATGCCCTTCCATCTGCAACCCATCTCTGGGAAACATCCATACACACTCACTCACAAACACACACTATGGACAATTTAGCTCACCCAATTCACCTGTACCGCATGTCTTTGGACTGTGGGGGAAACCGGAGCACCCAGAGGAAACCCATGCAACCACAGGGAGAACATGCAAACTCCACACAGAAATGCCAACTGACCCAGCCTAGGCTCGAACCAGCGACCTTCTTGCTGTGAGGCGATCGTGCTACCCACTAGGCCACCATGGTGCCGATCTGTGTGGTAAAAGTCATTATTTACCATATCCAATTGTGTAACTTCAAATCTTCACTCTTGTGTTCATCCATTTGATTTAACAGTTTTGGTCATGCAGTGTACGATTTCAAGTAGATTCATCTTGCATAGTGGCTCAGAAGTGGAATGTATTTTTCAGCCCAGGTGGAATAAATCAATAGGCATTTTCAAAATATATCATGTGAACCCACATTATTAAATTCAAACTGGCCTTGGGCAATCCGCAAAGCCATTAAATATTGTTTGAGTGCCTCATACTTTGTTCCACTGTCTTTTCTGTTCCTATAAAAATACACACCTGACAATTTCTGTGCCCTCTAAAGTGCTTTTAGAGGTTCAGCTTACAAGTTCTACATTTTCCCCTATCCTGTCATTGCTAGCTCAGCCATTTGACAAACACTCTCTGCTCAATTCTGAATATTAACATTACTAAATTGTTGCATATTTTCTCCTCCACTCTTTCCCACCAACCCTGAATTTGCTTGAAATAATTCTTTAAATTATTTCTATGAAAGCCTCTAGACTGATATTTATGTGATGGACTTGAGATGTTATTGCCAGAAAATTCAAATGATAAAAGAGCTAGTCTGTGCTGTAACATCAGTGTCCCCCCACCCCCCAAAAAGGATTGATCAAATCTAACCTAACATAATTGGGTCTATAATAATGTCATTTTAACTACCTCATGTCAACATGATGGTGGTGAATTACTGAGTTTTTGAGCACATGCTTATGATTGACACGACTGGCCCCGCATTAGCTGATGTATGATTCACCAATCAGATGATTCCTGATTTATAATAAATAACCAAAGCATCTTACTTTAGTCATCTTTATCTTGAAGAATCCCCCCTTCCACCCCCTCTCCTCCGCTTCTTCCTCTATAGGGCAGCACGGTGGCCCAGTGGCTAGCACTGTCGCCTCACAGCAAGAATTTCTCTGGTTTGGGTCTTTACCTGGCCCGTTGACATTTCTGAGTTCATGTTCTCCCTGTGCTCATGTGGGTTTCCCCGGGTTCTCTGGTTTCCTCCCACAGTCCAAAACATGAGACATAAGTAAACTGACAAAACCAAATCAGCACCATAGATGAATTTCACCAGCTGCATACCCTCATAGCAATCCTTTAGGAGCCGTGGGGGGTTCTCGAGATCTACCTGAGCTCAAACTCCCCTCTCGCCCTGCAAACGAGAGGGAGCCCCGGGCTCAAGGATCTTACGAGCTAAGGGCTCTCTCATGGGACAGCATGCCAAACAAGCTTTATTACCAGGTGTGAACTCTTATACCTCTATGATCAAACGCTTTGTTGATTGCTATCAAAATGTGTCATATTTCTTTGTTTATTTTGTTATTAATTTTATTAGTGATATCCTGTGAGTCTAGAAATGTCCTGTAAAAGACTTTGCTGTGAGTAACTAGTGATGTCCCGTGAAAGAAAAGTGATGTCCCATAAGAGACTAGTGATGTCCTGTGAAACACAAGTGATGTCCCATAAGAGACTAGTGATGTCCGTGAGAGACTAGTAATGTCCTATTGGATGCTAATTAAAGGCCTCTACACTTACCATAACCTTCAGAAATTTTAGTTGTGCTACATTCATCACTTTTCTTTCATTTTGATCAGGGTTTCATAACGTTTTTGGCTTGTTCATTTCATTAAACTCTGTTCTGTAATGTTGAACATCAAAATGCAGATGTATATTTAAAGCCTTTGGAAATGTTTGCATGTGCTGTGTTTTTGTGCCTTTTTGAGCCAAACCCCATTTATTTTATTTCATTCAAATTTCTCCTTTGGTAGAAGTGTTGCTGAAGCTCCCTGTTTTTATTATATCTGCATTTCGTTCACGCATGGTATAGAACGATGCAGAATATATTATTTCTAGTGTTCATTTGATCTCGACTGTATAGCCACTTAAAGCACTCAAGATGTTTGTCTTTTGATTTTTTTACAGACCCTCATAAAAGTTTATTAAAATGTACAACAATTAATATAGAGAATTTGCATCTCTGAAGAAGTCTTTCATGTACGGGCAGACCTCGCGGGCATGAGAGAGCCTCGCTTTGCAGATCAATGCCAACAAAATACATCAAACAGCAATAACTCAAACATTCAAAAGTGATTTATTTATCTAATCCCCCTTACTGTTCTCATGCAGAGCTCTTAAAGAATAAATCATTGCGTATTAATTGAAAGCAGATTTTTTACACACACTCGCCTGACTGGATGATATAACTGCATTTGGCTGAAGGACCCCTGTTCTTTGTCAAAACAGGAAAATACGCAGAACATGATTGGAAAAGGCAGTGCAGGCATCACATTTCTGGGATTTGATGTCTTTTGGGTTATTTTTAGGGTGTGGGGTGTCTCACATCTGGGTTTGTTGCAATCAAGCAAATAAAAAAAATTGTACTTTGCAAATTCTGATTAGCAAATGGAATGTGCCTTTGCTTTACAAATGTCGTTAAAATATTACCCATGTGCTAAATTTGGCATGAACACAAGTCCTGATTATCTCTAAAACACTTCACCTCATCATTCATCATTGTGTCACATTAGTTAAAAAGCCATATGACACCCATCCATCATGGCTTGATGTGGCTTAATTACTGTTTACCCGTGGCAAAGGCTATGCAGTCTGTGCTTATTCAGTTTAATGGCTTTTACTGTTGTAGTAAATCTTAGTTATAATCATAACACTATAATTTTGTCAGAGCATTTAGCATTGACACTCCTTGAAGACTTTCTGTAAAGGGATACACCATAAAGCAGTAATTCACTCAAAAAAACAATTCATGCTGTCATTCTGTGCTCATTCATTGTTTTGTTTTTTAACTTGTGACATTATCTTTCCTATGAAACCTTAAGGAATTGTTTATTTATAGCAGGATTTAAGCTGCTCTTTTTACACAATGTAAGTGAATAGTGATCAAACAATCTCTTTGTTGTTCATTCATTTTCCTTCATCTATATTTCAGAGGTCGCCACAGTGGAATGAACCGTAGCAGATGCCCTTCCAGCTACCCATTATTGGGAAACACCCATAAACATTAATTTACACACACACACATACACATGCAATATGGTTAATTTAATTTATTCAATTCACCTATATCGCATGTCTTTGGACTGTGAGGGAAACCGGAGCACCTGGAAGAAACCCACGATAACATGGGGAGAACATGCAAACTCCAAACAGAAATGCCAACTGGTCCAGTCGGGACTGAAATTGGTGATCTTCTCGCTGTGAGGCAACAGTGCTAACCACCGAACCACCATGTAGCCCTTCTCTTAGTTATTGATGACAAAAATGAAATAGGTTTTCCAAAAGGAAGTAATTCCAATCGTACTTCACGCACATGTAGGTTTGTAAAAATGTTCATAATGCCAGTAAAGCCTTAATTCGTTGGCAATTAAAAATGTCTAATTTGACCAAACAATGTGGTTGTAGTCATCACGTCAAGAAGACTTTTTGTATTTTGAAAGCAAATCTTGAATCTTGAAGCTCAGGCTTGAACTGATACGGCAAAACCAGTGACACTGATAAAATTCCTATCTCTGTAGTTATAAGTTTTGAGGAAGCTTTTGCAGCTGACATATACTGTAGCTGGATTATCATTTAAGCATGAAGTACATCTTTTCAAAGTTTCCAAAACTATATTTAAAAATCCTAAATGCAACATAGGTGCTCTTGTAAGTGTGGCTGTAGTATTGGTAACCTATTAACTAAGAGTAAACAAGGCAAGGATAATGGACACAGCTAATTAGTCACATGGGTGTAATGTTCGCTAGGTTTATTTGACAGAAGCACTTCCATCTTTCCAAAGTGAGCATAAAAACTTGTTTGCTAATTCAGAGAATTCAACATATTATTTTCAAGTTGTGGCTGGAAGGGTGTCCGATGTATTCTAGGGATCCTAGAGTAGTTGGTGGTTAGTTGCGCTGTGGCGAGCCCTGATAAATCAGGGACTAAACTGAAGCAAAATTTATGAATGAATGAATTTTTAACATGCTTCAAGTTATAGACCAACCACAACAGACTGAATCTCATCTGACCAATCAGAGAAGGGCTCTTGCATAGTGAAGTGAAGTATTTCATTAAGTATAGTAGTTTTACCCATAATCGAAGTTGTTCCTCCACTTTTGACCCATCCAAGTGCATACACACGAGTGTCAAGTGAGAGCACACACACATAGCAGTGGGCAGCTATTGCTTCCAGCTCCTGGGGGGCAATTAGAGGTTAGGTGTCTAGCTTAAGGGCACCTCAGCTGGGTCTCGAATCATTTCAGATACTGTGAGAAATAAAGTCTACTGTAGTGTCTAGTGAAATCTAGTGTAATCTAGTGTAAAACTAGCAGACCTAGTACCTCTAAAACAGCATAAATGTGACTTTTACAATATTTTCCTCACCATTATTACTCTCCCTCATGCACCTTAATCAGTAGGGATCAGCAAAGGCAGATCCATGACTGGATTACTCATGACAGGCTGCTCAGCGCATAGCTTAGCAAGATTCAGATCGCTGGCTGAAATGATCAGGGGTAACTCAAGTAAGCGGAGAGAGAAAGAAAAAGCAGGTTCAGGTTTTATTTTTCTATTTGGATGGCACATTAATTCACAGGTTACACGAACACCTTAATCATCTATGAAAGCTAACCAATCTATCAGAGTTAATTACCACAACCTAGTTTTGCTCCCTTTGAATCTTGCTCGTTCAGTTGCTTAGAGACTGTGAATCTGCAGGCGTCAAGCAGAGCAGCAGTTCAGTGGCAGAAACATTATGTATTCTCAGTGGCAGACGGTAATGTAATATTTTTTTCTAGACATATTTCAGTATATCAACTTTTTAACATTTCATCACTGTTATGAACTGCACACTGTTTTGGTGCGTGTATTGTGTGTGTGTGTTCTTTCTGTCGCTATCTCTGTCTCTTTCTCTCTCTCTCTCGCTCTCTGTCATTTTTCACAGGTACCGCCTACTTCGGAACACTATTGGCTGACAGGACTGCCAATCTTTATTAACCGTGTGACGGCTTCTCTCCTCTCTGCCAATCGCGCTCTGTGCAGAGCCCTTTAAATATGAAGCGGCAACGGGAAGAGATCAGCTGCTGTTGTTGTTTGGCGTGTTGTCTGTTTTGTGGTGTCCGTGCGTTTGTAGCTGATACTGATGTGCGTTTGTAGCTGATACTGATGTGCGTTTGTAGCTGATACTGATGTGAGTTAGTAGCTGACACTGCTGTGATTTTGAGTGAGATTTGCTGATGTTGATTTTGAGTGAGATATACTGATGTTGACTGAGTGAGATTTGTTGTGTGTTTTACATCATTAGCCCGCTAATGCTCCATTCAACAAACTGTGGTGACTTGCAGACAAGGGAGATCTGGAACAGCATAGTAAGTCACGTGACATACATAACTTGCACGCAGGATTATTGATGTATAGACACACTAGTTAGCGAGGTGCGCTAATTTTGTATTTCTATTTTTTTTAGTTAGAGTAAGTTCAGGGCGCTTTTGCGCTGAAGACTTTTCTTTTCATATTTTTCTTTCTTATTTAGAGGATTGGGGAGGAGATTAAGGGAATATTTTTGTTATATTTATTTCTTTGATTTTGCTAGCGCAACTTCAGTTCCCTCTCCCAAATGTCTTGGTTCCTTTCAAATTTATTATTGTTTGTAAATATTGTAAATACTGTGGGAGCAATAAATCTTTTGCGGTGCTAAGTCGTTGTTTTGTGTTTTCTCTTGCCGTCATTATCATCAGTTTATTCTTTGGTCATCTCTATGTTACTCCTTTTTAATTCCCTAGACATATTTCCATCAAGGCACGTAACAATCACAAAACATTCTATTTTTTTACTCTACTACAATAATAAAAGCATAGTGTTCTTTGTTACTGTTCCTTTGTGTATTATTTCAAACTAAAGCAACCACCACCAACTCTGATACATGATTTAATAAGTGTCTATTTTGGTAAAATAAAATATAACAATATGAGTGAACTAAATGTCCCATTCAGCATAACTGAGCCATTAGTATAAAAAAAAATAAACATCATACTTATTATGATTAGTATTTTGATCTGTATTTATTGTCTGTAGACGGCCAGTGGTGCAGTGGGTAGCGCTGTCACCCTTACACCAAGAAGGTTGCTGGTTCGAGCCCCATCTGGGTCAGTTGGCATTTCTGTGTGGAGGTTGCATGTTCTCCCCCTGCTCACATGGATTTTCTCTGGTTTAACCAGACTAAGTAATGAGTTATATGTGAATTGAGTAAGCTAAATTGTTCTATAGTGTATGTGTGTATGTCCTGGTCCTGGGTTGAGCGTTGGGCTAACGACCCACCTTGTAAAAATTAGATGTGAGGAAACACCAACATGGTACGGCTAAATATCTACTTCGATATAAATGGCCCTGGGAGTAAGAGTAAAAATGTATTTATGGTCTGCAATACTGTGATCCTTCAATTTTTCGGCCAATAATTGTTTGTTCTAACTACACCTGACATAATTTGTTTTTGTTTGTTATACTGAATGACATCTGAAAATCATGGTTAAAAAATATACTTTTAACATATTGTATGAGCGAGACATGGTGGCTCACGGTCGCCTCACAGCAAGAAGGTAGCTGGTTGAGGGCTGAGTCCTAGCTGTACCAGTTGGCATGTCTGTGTGGAGTTTGCACAATCTCCCAGTGTTCACGTGGGTTTCCTCTGGGTGCTTCATTTTTCCCCACAGTCCAAAGACAGTAAGTGAATGCTGTGATAACTAAACTGGCTATAGTGTATGACTGGTGTGTGAATGCAGGAGTGTATGGGTGTTCCCCAGTACTGGGTTGCGGCTGGAAAGGCAGCCGCTGCATAAAACACATCATTCCGCTGTGGCAACCCATGACAAATCAGGAACTTAGCCGAATGAAAATGAATGAATGAATGAATGAACATATTGTATGTAATATATGTTTGCACACTTAAACTGCCACCAACTTGAATTGATATTTTATTATGTTGGAGTAATATGTTTTTAGGCGCCAAGGTGGCGTAGTGAGTAGCACATTCGCCTCACAGCAAGAAGGTCGCTGGTTCCAGCCCCAGCTGGGTTAGTTGGCATTTCTTTGTAGAGTTTGCATGTTCTCCCCGTGGTTGCGTGGGTTTCCTCCGGGTGCTCCGGTTTCCCCCACAAGTCCAAAGACGTGGTATAGGTGAATTGGGTAGGCTAAATTGTCCGTAGTGTATGAGTGTGTATGGATGTTTCCCAGAGATGGGTTGTGGCTGGAAGGGCATCCGCTGTGTAAAACAAAATGCTGTATAAGTTGGTGGTTCATTCCGCTGTGGCGACCCCAGATTAATAAAGGGACTAAGCTGAAAAGAAAATGAATGAATGAATATGTTTTTATAGTGAGTTATATTAATACTTTGCTTTCTTATTTGCCGATCACAACATTTTCAGTGTCACACTTTAACTAGACATATATTTCATTATGGTAGCTGTATTTTGACTCAATTATACTGCAAGGATAGCGATTAACTACAGCGGTTCGAACTGTAGTTTTGCCGAATGACTAAAATGTTATCAGTTTGATGGTGAAAAACTACATTTCGAGTCAAACCATCCTTCTGCAATCTTATACTAAAAACTGAAATAAGGGCAGTTTTAATAGCTAAAATGAGGGAGAGCGTTGCTATTATGTGATTGTAAATCTCCCAAAGCCCACACACATATTAACCAGCCCCTATCTGCCTTTGGAATCTGTGTGGACTGTCTTGGTGATTTTTTGCAATATAAACAAATGCATGTGATAATTTGCACTCATACAATACTCAGTCCACCACTGCATACTGGCTAGCTTATATCACCTTCCTTCAACCCAGGACCCATAATGAAAAGAATAAAAATGGAAAAAATGAAAACGCTACATATCTTTTAAATAGCTGCCGAGCATCACGGTAATAAAACGTACAGTAAGTAAGTCCATTTACACTTTCACAATGGGAAGCAAAGCTGAGCAGGAAAACTCACACAGAGATCTGACCCATTCACCTGATTTATACCCAGTGACTGCCCCCAGCTGTTCACATCGCCAGAGCCAAGACTAAGCATGCATAGCTGAATGCCATTTATTGGGAATTCAAAACCTCTGGCCAAAAGTCAAGGTGCCAACAGAGCTATGTTTAAAATCAAATTCACAAGTGCTGATCTCCAGGAGCTGAGACTATTACAGACTTCATCAAATCACCACAGAATCCAAACGTTCTCCATATTACAAAGAGCTTTCTTTGTAAAAACGATGATCAGGATCAAACGGGATGTCCGACCATCCCCTTAAACGAACATACACAAAGAGAGAAAATGAAATAGGAGCGCTCGGTAAAATCCCCTTTTGTCTCCCTCCAAAGCCGTTCAAAGAGAACAAATTGCCAGAAACTGTTAGATCCAACAGCCAGCGGAAATAATTCACAGCTTCATTGTGTGACTATTAAGGTCTGCAACTGAGGGGCTTCTGTTTCAAAATATTTTGTCAGGCCTTCAGTGAGAGATGAGCAGCACCGTCTGGCACTTTGTGTGCGGCCAGTACAATGACTCATTGTGACCGAAGAGGAAAGTGGGCTTTTGGGATCTGGAGAGAAGGGAATATTAGTCACAACTCCCTGAACTGCCCCAATCTGGGCTTGGTGGCCCGTCTCGGTTCATTGTGATTAACATGACTTGACGAACAAACGATGTGAGGAGTCCGTCGTGATGACGTGCCGCAACAGGTGTTTACTCATTGATGGCACAATGGATTGTTAGTTTCGGTTCAAAGTAAACATCCCATTATGTCTGCTGCTCATTATGACAAGATTCTCATTGGTATCAATGATCATGTGAACTAATGACCCGCTGAGGAGTATGGACGTTTGTTACCTAAGCTCTAGCAAAAATTTCACATTATGGCAGACCAATGTGGTCATTATATAGAAGGACATTTCTCACACAGAATTAAGAGAAAATTTATAAATCATATTCAAATACTTTTAATATGGACTTTTTTTCTCTTTTGGAATTGTGAAATATAAACTATATAAAAATAAAAATATTAAATTTACTTTAGAGGGGAATAAAGTTAAAATGCAGTAAGAAATAATAAAATTTAGACCAGGGATGCCCAAACTTTTTCTTACATAGGGCCAAAAAGCTAAATTGATTGGGAGTTGCAGGCCGAGGTTAAATTGTATTACACTAAATTTAACATGGGAAATTCCTAATTTATTTGGGTATTATTTAAATCACTAGAAAACTTCTTTATTTCTTTAAAATATTAAATGATGCAGTATAATTAATGTTTAGTAATGAACTTGCTATAGTAAAAATATAAACAATCTCATTTATAACACAATGGAGTTCAATGCTCAAGACACTAGTCGAGGTGCTCCTGCCTTTCCATTGATTTCCTCACCGATTTCTTGTGCATTGTCTTTTATCTGCAAAGTCGCAGTATTTACATTTTAAATGAAACAACATTTAAATGAAACTTTTAACTTTAGTTAGCTTTCGTAGCTCCTCAATTAAACAAGGAAAAAATATATACGTTATATTCGCAATTACGATCTCCGTCAAAGGCATTCGTCCCAACCAACTCCCTATCAGATGGGTCGGTGGGCCAATCCAAAGGTTACCACTTTGGGCCCTACTTTGGACGCCTCTGATTTACCCTAAGAATTCAGAGATGAAACTTTGAGATATAAACAGAAGTTGGATGGAAAATCAAAAAGAAATACAAGATTTTAGTTTTATAACTTGCAATTATTTAATCCCAGAGTTCAAAGGGGAAAAGGTTAGAACTGCGATATATAAATTTAAACTGAGAATTGGAACATAAAAAGTTGTGATGATTATTAATTAGGGCTGTCCAAGAATTAATCGTGATTAATCACAGCCAAAATAAAAGTTTGTTTTGACATAATATGTGTGTGTGTTATATATATTTATTATGTATATGTGATAAACACATTC
>CAIGQQ010038251.1:5621342-5660982 GCA_903798035.1 Danio albolineatus
ATATATATATATATATTTTTTTGCAAATATATATCTAGCTGCTTAGTTCACAATTTTACCATTTGTTTATTGAACCCTCCATTGCCTCTGCGTTTTTTTCTAAAGTTATTTTAAGTAGTTGCTTTTCCATGGGTTGACTCTCAAGGGCAGAATTACACATTTGTTTACCATATCGTTATACCATATCGTAGATTATGTGAGCATGCAAACTTGTGAAATAAACATAGAAGTTGATGCAACGCTTGAATGCCTCTGGTATCTGTCAAAGTTGAGCATCCATATGGGACCCTCACAACTGATACAGTATGGGAGAACGGGGGCTTTTTGATTCTTTGTACAGCATTAAAATATGCACGCTGTAGTTTTAATTCAATCAATTTCACAGATTATCTCTTGAAATGACTAGAAAACATGCTTTTAGAAATTCGGTTATGTTCTGGTTTGTTTTTGTTTTTTTCAACCCTTATTCTTTTCACTTCCTTTTATTATTTAAGAGATCGTGATAAGGCTTGGTGTTTTGACAAATTTGTGCAAGGGTGTGTGTCAATATTAGTGGTGGAAACCATAAATCAATTTTTAACATTAGAGATAAACCATGACACCAATTGTCCCAGTGTTTATAGTTCATGCACTTTACTTGGCTCATGATTTATTTAATGATCATTGTAAATACATCTAATCTCACAGTCACAAACCCATTATGCAGGTTGGAATGAAACTAAAGTCCTCAACCCTGTTAGTGCCAAGTGATAAAATATTAGTGATAGTGCTTTCCCCGCCCAATCCTAATAGTAGCTTAGAAAGTTCAAATCTCAGAGGATGGGTGTTAACTTGAAAAATCACATTACCTTTGATAGATGAGAGCCTTGTGACCTGCGCAATTTGACTGGAATGAAATAACAATTATATACAATACACTTAAAACAAGCCATTCAATGCAGCCCTTCAAATGTTTCTCTTTGTTCATTTTGCAGTCTCACTGCTGCCATTGCCAGAAGTAAAGCATCCATTACATCACTTCTCAGTGTATTTTCAAAAGGGTAGTGATGTTAAAAAGTAAAACAATCCAAACTTTTCCAAGACAGAAAAATGTCATGTTCAGGAGCGCCTTTTGTAACATTCTGATTCTTGTTCTGGGTTTCCAAAGAAATGGCTAATCTTTCTCAGCATATAACGTGGGGAGTTTCTTTGAAAATAGTAAGTGGTAGTTTGTCCTCTTAAATTTGATAGATTTTTCAGAAATTATTTACCATAATATACAGAAAAAACACTAAAATGTCATTGCCCCTCTATCAGAAATCGTATCAGGCATATTTAGAACAAGAATCATTTGATGACATTAAAAGAATCCCAGTGCAGCCTCAAATGCAATACTTTTTTACGTCACATGAATCATGTTGTTTCATTTCAGCATATCTGTAAACTGGACAATATCTTTACAGATTTGAGATCACTTTTCTGAAATTGAATTTGTTGTTTGCACCAAAATAGTACAGTCCTGACCTTTTTCTTGTTGTTGGTATAATTAAATTGAACAGTACTTTAAATTAAATAATACAAATATTAAAAATTTTTACATTCTTAAAAGATGTTTTTGCTAAAGAACCATACAATATGTAAATGAAATAATAAATAGTTAATATTTAACCACATTGTCCTTTACTTATCATGCTGCTCTGTTACTTAGTAAATGTTCAACCTGGTTTCAGTCATTTCCTTAGTTGATATGGGATATTATAAATAAGGAATGCCCAGCATGTTTTGGTTAGACCATACAAGAGGCTCTTGTGGTGTGAATCATTTGTTTTTGCAGCAGGAAAAATATTTGTGAGTATTGCTTCTGATTTGTAAAGAATTATTGATATGAATGAAATCCTCCGAGTTTCCCTATAAAGATTATACTGAATATAATTTATGAATACATTAAGATCCAATTAATGACCACCGTTTTGTGTTTTTGTGATAGTTATGTCACTTTAAAATTACAGATTAAAAATTGTGATGAATTTTCACGTTTAAGTACAAAAATATAATGTTACTTTGTCTAAAAAATTATAAGCTACACAGTTTCGCTTTATCCTGCCTGTGAAGGCCTGTCGCTTTTTTATCCAGGGTGAGATCTTCTTCGTGTTTTTTGATCAAATAATATTTTGAATTTTAGCAGAGGTTTTTAAACTGTTATTGCAAACTTTTACTTCACATGGAGGATCAGCAAGGAGAGCAGAACCGCAGCTGCACAATAAAAATATATCAGTGGCTGTATAATCACTTTATAGCTCTACCTCTCATTCAGTGATATTAAAAAAGTAAGTGTAAAATTCTCAGTCTACAGTAGAAAAACAGTATAATGTTCAGCCTTTTTAAAAATAATAAAATATTTTCCAAACTCTATATACTGTATCATTATGACTAAACATAACACTTGTGGTACCTTTTGATTTGCATTGAATAATAATTGAAAATAATATAATACACTGGTATAATGAATTCTGTTTCCAGGACTAAAATTAAAAAATGGGTAACAAGACACCGTCAAGAAGCAAATCAGGTTGTCCCAACGAAATGAACACTACAACAGTATTCAAACAGGAGCAGCCTCAAACTTGGTGTTGCTGTTGTAAAAAGCAAGTGTCCTACAGAATCCCAGCTCTTGTTTATGTCAGTGATGAGCAAACCTTCCTTGCCTTTGCTGAAAAGAGAAAAACTTTAAATGACGCGAGTGCAGAAGTGCTTGTGATGAGAAGAGGAACATGGGTGGATGCCAAGACTAAAGAAGTTGAGGTATGTAAAAATTTTGAAATATTACACACGAGTTAGTCCAGGGTCATTAAGCCGTGGTCATCAAACTTTGTTCTACTCATTCTTTACATAAGAGATAACGTGCTTCCAGATGGTTGTTATGTCTGAATAAATCCCCAACAGTGCAGTCGGATCTTGAATTAGCCTCAAGCATGCAAAATGATGAGTCTAAACATATTCCAAGGAAAATGAACAGAAAGCTCCTAACAAAGTTCATTCGTTCAATTTCCTTCAACTTCCACTCTTGTTTTATCAGGGGTCGCCACAGCGGAATAACCGCCAACTAATCCAGCATATCTTTTACACAACATCCACACCAACACGAGAAGAACATGCAAACTCAACACAGAAATGCCAACTGACCCAGTTGGAAATTGAACCAGTGACCTTCTTACTGAGAGGTGACAGTGCTAACCACTGAGCCACCGTGTCGCCCTATGAAGAAAGAGGTTCTTATGTCATCTCTGCTGAAAAAAAATAGCATATGATGGTAAAGGTTTTTATGCTGGTTTATGCTTGCTCTTGCTGGTCACAAGCTAGTTTAAACTTCGCTGGTTCTTGCTTGTCATGGGTTGACCGGCACATAACCGGCATTAAACATCATGTACTTTTTTTTCAGCTGGGGTGGGATGTCACTTTTCTCTAAAAGCGACCTTGAGTTACATGTTTTTTATTATTCACTAACAGAGACTGTCTTCCATATATTAAAGCTTCAGAGATTTTGGTGAATATTAATTCAGTAGAGAGAAAAAATCTCACAGATTTGTTTTTGGGGTAAACTAACCTCAACTGACCCAGTTTTAATCTTTTTTTATTTTTGTTTGTCCTGAAATGCTAAAACTGCATGCAGCATCTGCTGTATTTATATATATATATATATATATATATATATATATATAAACCCTGCAACTTTGATTACACAAAAGCTTTACTCACAAATGTTGTGATTTGACTTTTTTTGACAGGTAAAAATTAACTTTTTTTATCACATTTTACAACAATTTCCAGTCATTATTTGACATATATTTTTTATGTAAATGAGAGTCTCCAAAGCAGGCAAATAAGCGTCATAAGGATTTTATGGGTGTAAGATCCCTATGATGCTTATTTTGCCTGCTTCACACTGAAAGTCTGCTTAAAAGTCTGTGTGAAATAAAAATGTGCCAAGTTCATTTTAGGGTACATTGTTATTCTTTACATGAACAATTAATCTGTCCAAATTATTCCACTGGTAGAAATATTAGTTTACTAATCTTCTATCAAAGTCTGACCATTTGCTTCTGCGTTTGGAGTGGCTGTGTTTCTCTGTTGACGTCAGTTTGACAGCTTCAGCCACAATTTTCTTAACCACACTGCTTGCTACAAGGAAATGATGACAAAATGAAAGCCCCGCCCCCTACTCCATATTCAATTCCATTTGAAAGTATTTCAACATACAGAGACAAAAGTCACAGCAATGTCCAGTTCACATGGACTTTAGGGCATGTCTGAAGCTTCACAATGACCTGATCATCACGACTGCCAGTTTGGACCACGCCACAAAAAAGGCACAGAATTAGTAGTAGTAGTAGTGCAAAAGATGCAGTATGGTTTAGATTTATCATACAGCACTGGGTGATTACCAAACATGATAATAAGCTTTTCCTCCATTTGGACATGTTTTACAAACATTATTGGCTAGCATCTGAACTAGTCATTACATAAAGCGATTTGATTGGCTGGTGCATGCATTCGCACTTGAAAAGTTGAATGTTGTTAAACTTCTGCCATGAGCAACAGATCCCTGCCTAGCTAGCTTTTTTTTGTTGTTGTTGTTGATTTTAAAAGATGTCTAATAGACGTCTAAACATAGTCATCTTGGCTAAAACAAAGCTAAATTTGGGCTGCTGGTGAAAATCTGATAGACGCCCCAAAACAGGCCAAAACTGGTCATCAAATAAACAGAAATGAATGACTACACATATTAAGTCTGTGTAATCTGTCAGTTTGACAACTAGTTTTGGGCTATTCTTAGATGTATTAGATTTTCACTGACAGCCCAAGTTTAGCCTTGTTTTAGCCAAGCTGTCAACATTTAGATGCCTATTAGACATCTATTAAACACAAAATTGTTTGCTGGGTGGTGACCCACATTTCAGTTTGGCAACGTTTGACATCACTCCATTCCAAACACTATACGACGCACTGTGCGTTTGGCATGCAAGCAAAGCGTACCTTTTGGGAAAAATCCCTATACTCAAGGTTAAATTCTGGTTAGAACAACCGTTGTTGAAACATGTTCTTCTTAAAGTGTTTTCATACCAACTTCCCCATTTCAGAGATGCTTTACACAATCTGATATGAAGAGAGTCATATTGTTTTGTTTTGTTATTCTCATTTATTCCAGTGGGTCAGTGGTCATCAGGTGCTCAGTTCAGCTTGTCTACCAAACCATCGCACCATGAATCCGTGTCCAGTCTACGAGAGAGAGTCCAAGACCCTCTTCCTGTTCTTTGTCTGTGTTCCCACTCATGTCTCTGAATTTGATCAAATACGAACAAATAAGAGCCAGGGGAGGCTTTGTTATGTAACCAGTAAAGACGCAGGCAAAACCTGGAGCCAAACAATAGACTTGACAGCAGATGTGATTGGTGGGCAAGTGAACGAATGGGCTCCCTTTGCTGTTGGGCCAGGACACGGTGTTCAAACAAAGAGTGGACGACTGATTATCCCAGCATATGCCTATCGATACACAGGCAAAACCGACTGCACTTCATGCTGCTGCTTATCATTCTGCTGCTTCACACCTTATGCTTTAGCTTTCTACAGTGATGATCAAGGAATCACATGGAAGGCAGGACAACAAATGGACGTTGAGTCGTGTGAGTGTCAGATGGCAGAGATTATAGGTGAGAAAAGCAACAGTATTCTTTACTGCAATGCTCGAACCCGTCTTGGCTACAGAACTGAGGCTCTAAGCAACAACTCTGGAGAAGATTTTGATACTGTTTTATCCTCAAACAAGCTGATAGAGACTGGTAAAGGATGCCAAGGTAGCGTGTTGAGTTTTCTTGAACAAAGTAGTCCTCCACGAACATGGCTGCTCTACTCTCATCCATCCCATCCAAAAAAGAGAGTGGATCTCGGACTCTACTTGAATAAATCCCCATTGGATTCCTCAGGGTGGTCAGATGAACCTTTAATGATATTACATCATGGTCCCAGCGCATACTCAGATCTGGTAGAGTTTGAGCCTGGACACTTTGCTTGTCTCATGGAGTGTGGGAAGGAACAAGAGAATGAAGAAATAGCCTTTTTGCTTTTCAAACTTCCTGAGAAAAAGCTGTAAAATTTTAGCAGCAATATCAAACCTACAAATGAATGGATCATGACAAATTAATTAATATTATTTTTAACATGAAATTAATTGAACTGTACAATATAACAATTTATAAAATGATATATTTTACTGAGCTAAATTACACAATATATTTTTAAATGTAAGACCATTTGAAATGTAAGAAAAAAAAATATATTTTTTTTTTGAATAAGCTGAATATTCTAAAAACCAAAGTGTATTCTCCTTTTTTATTACAATCCAAATTTTCTCATTGCCATTTGTGTGTTTTTAAATTTATCTCTGTAAATACTGATCTTGAAACTGAGGTGTATGTGGAATCAAACAGACTGCATTGTACTGTATATATTTACTGTATTGTTTTCTAAACCACTGCGGGTATTACATTCATATAACACATAAAGTAATGCCAATGTTTTGCCTTTTATCACTTTTGATGAATTAGTGTCAGAGACATTTGAAAACATTTTAAAATGTGTCACAGTGTGTTTTCTCATTTTAAACAATATAAATTATAATCAATATGAGATATAATAGATTCTCTTTTGATCAGCATTCTTGTCAATGACGTCTACTGCAAACGCATGGTGCCGGTATTAATAAATGTGGCTAGAGTGTTGTGTCTGTTAAATTATGTTCTGACAAATATATTTCTGTTAGCAGAGGCTGTAGCCACACAAAATTGCAAAGCACAGAAAACATTTAGGAGGTAGGGACAGTTATAAATGCAAATTCTGTAAAATACAATGATGTAAAAAAAAAAAAAGAAGAAGAAGAAGAAAAGGAAGCAGGGTGACTTTTAGGCTGTTTCTGAAAGCTTAAGCACACTGTAAAAAAAAATCTGTAATTTTACAGTTTATTTCCGTCAGAAATAAAATATTGGCAGTTAAATTACAGAAATATACCGTAACATAATGGATATTAAATTACAGAAATTTCCTTAAATTTAAATTTCCGGTAAATATCTGCAATATAATATCCGTTATTTTACGGTAAATTTCTGTAATTTAACGGCTGTTATTTTACCTTTTTTTCCTCACACCCCAGCTGTGGGAAATAAACCGTAAAATTACGGATTTTTTTACAGTACAGCTGACTTATTGCCTCGCTGCTCTGGAGGCAACTTTTGCACACAAAGTCATGTTGTAAAACTGATTTCAGACATCTGAGGCAGCATAATGATTTAATCATGTTCAAAACAATTGAGAGAGCTTTGGTGATAACTAAGGGAATATTTGTTTACTATAATATATATACTAGCACATTACTAAAATATCACCAGTGGTGTAGCAGTCAGTGTACTATCTCATTTGTTTCCAATGAGAAATTGTTCATACTTTTATCACCAGCAGGGTGGATTACTGTAATGGACTCCTCACCAACCTTCCCAAAAAGACCTCGTTGCACCTTATTCTGAATGCTGCTGTCTGGATTGTGACCAGAACCAGAAAATCAGAGCACATCACACCTGATCTCAGGTCTTTACACTGGCTCCCACTTACATTCAGTATTGATTTTATAGTATTATTACTACGTCGTTATGAATCATTAAATGGCCTAAGACCTGATAAATTTTAGATTTGCTCACTGAATACAAACGTAACAGATCACTCATCACAGATCATTATGATTGAGTAAATTAGAAATTCACTTAAGTTCACTTAAGGCAGGGTGAATCTGCTTTTAGCTACAAATAAGACACCTGCAGCTGGAACCAGTTTTCAGAAGTAATCAGATGTGCTCCAACAGTTGACACATTCAAATCGAGACTAAAACACATTTGTTTAGCAATGCCATTACTAAACGAGCGTTGTGCTACTTCTAACAGATTCCATTATTTGTCTTTCTTTTATTTCATTTAAACCCGTTTTTACACATTTTTAATCTGTTTTTTTATCATTTTTATTCTCTGTGTTTGAACTCTGTGGATGTGGTGAAAAAGAAATTTTTGAAGGAAAATTCCAATCACTTGCGAAAGTAGTGTGATAAAGAAAGATTGTGTATTGCGATATTTGGACATTTTTGGGATGAAAATTGAGATTGATTTTCAATTAAATTTCTATTCACTTTTTATACTTGCTGTATTTTGTGTTTCTTTTATTATTTTATATGTAAAGCACTTTGTTTATGTAAAACACAACTGCATATTGAGTATGAAATGTGCTGCAATGAAATAAACCTGCCTTACAGAAATGAGGGGCTAGTAAAGAAGCTTTTGACGAGTCTTTACCTGTACATAATCTGACAGAAAGTGGAAATTGTTGCCAAGTAAGCATATTAAGTTTTGCCCCTGTTGTATTGTTTGAAAAAGAAAAGACTACAAAATTGGCATCCAGCTAATAAAAGCCAGAGATACTCTGTTTTGTTAGTTTGTTTTTCTGTTGTTGTACAAATACTGTACTGTAGGACTGAGACCTCATTCGAAACTGTAAAAGGTGTACTTTTACAGTATTTATTTTCAAGAAGACATAGGGTGCATGTTCTGTCTAGGCTTGAACTTTGTTGAACTGAGCATGTCACAGCAATGAGCATGTGTTCTACTTGGTGACACAATTATTTGGTTTTATTAATGTGTTGATTATTGATGGGAGTGGACCTTCATTGTCATCTGTATCACCACTGTGTTGTTTGGTGGAATTCTGATGGGAAGAACTGCTCACTAAACCACTGTATCTGCTACAGTAGCTCTTAATCTCACTGTGTGTGTGTGTGTGTGTGTTTACATTTCCACTGTGCAGATTGCTTTTACAATTAAATTCCTCTTTTTTCTATCTATCTACACAGCCAGAAACATCTCTTTTCCTTTTTCAAATTAAAGGTGAGGAAAAAACCCTGCTGAAAATTATTATTTTATTTATTAATCATCAACTGGGGATAGTATTAGCACATGGTTTCCATCCAGTTGTTAACCCTTGTATGGTGTTTGGGTCTGCGAGACCCATTTTCAGTTTTTTTCAAAAGAAAAATTAAACAATTAATTATTTTTTTAACCTGAAATTCGTAGTCTTTGGCTTATTTTCTGTGAAGAACATAAATTCGAACTAATTTTCAATGACTGCATACTGCACCTCCCCCCACGCATTTACATTACATACAAGGTGTTCAGGTCCACTGGACCCAGGTGTTATAAAAGTGTTGAAAGTGTAGGTCCAGCGTTCCTACACTGTCTTCCTCCTTTCTGGTGCTGCTGTTTTCTTCACCTCCACCCTGCTCCCGCACAAAGTTGCAACATTGTTAAAAATTCTACTATCAACACTGTCTGCTCTTACATTCCCGCACATTTTACCCTCTCTCTTGCGGGAACCAAGCTTTATTTTCTCATACCCTGTTCTACCTGCAAATTAGGGGCATAACACTATAAATAAGACTTTGCCAAGATGGCCAAAAGATTATCTGCTGCGAGGGCCTTGCATATGATTTTGGAAAAGAGAGGAGCTTCTGATGATGATGTCAAGAAAGAGGTTTCAGAATATGAGGATCATATTTCTGATCATTCAGAGTCTGACAGTGACTTTGAAGAAGAGGATGAGGTTGAGCACCATTTAGAACAAGACGAAGACGAGTACCCCATCAGCAGCCAGGTCCAGAGCAAGCCCACAGCAGGTGAAGAAATATGCATGTCAAAAAATGGTGAAATTGAATGGTCTTCTTGCCCAAGAAAATGAGCCACCCTGCAGAGCTGCTAATGTGATAAGGATGCAACCAGGGTCAACACAGAGAGACAAGCTAGCTGCCATCAGGACAGTATGGGATAAGTGGGTGCACCGTCTCCCCCTGTTTTACAACCCTGGGCCTAATGTCACCATTGTTTGTCGTTCATATGTAATTGGGATGAAGTAAACATTTGTTGAGTAATTTAACATAAAATTGTTTGATAGTGTTAATTTGGAAAGCCAAAACTCTAGCGGGTCCACCAGACCTATGAACACTGGCTGAGTAACAAAAATACGAACACCACACAAGGGTTAAGTATGTCATAACACCAATAGTGCTTATACTATCCTCAGCTGATAATAAATAAATAAATAATAATATATCAATAAAATAAAAGATAAAATGAATAATATTCTTAGTCACAATACACCTCTCATGTTGCTTTCATACTAAAAAAGCTGACGTAACAGATCTCACAGAAACAAACACAACTTATAATTGTTGGATGTCAGTGAGAGACACGTAAGGGAATTTGAAATGACTAATATTAATAAGGCTTTTAATAATGTTTGAGTTTACATTCTGTGTTAGTATGTTTACAGTATTGTACTTTTGTGAATTATATTGGGTTACAAACTGGTAAAAAAAAAAAACTGGGACAAAAGGTAAAATGTGCTGATTTTTAATAGTGTGATGACCAAATTTGGACAATTTCCTCTGTCGCTACATTTAATACTATAAATAAAGGAAGCACAGGGTGGGTGGGTCACATTACGAGGGGCTCGAGCAGTCAACTTTCAGGGAAACTCAAGTGTTGCTACTGCGGGAAGAATCGTTTCTGTGAGTATTACTGAATAATTTTCAATAGAATAAATTTATTTTTGAAGATCTCAATTTGTATTTTTATCAATATTGTATTCTGCAAGCTGTCATGTTCACACAAAAGCAAACATTAATGAAGTCTGAAATTTAAAGCTTCTAGTCTAGTCTGTATACTGTAGGTGGTTGACGAGTTATGACAATAAAAATGATAATTCAAAAATAAAAATAGTTGATGAGCATTTTCAGCTTTGATTAAGGCAATTCAATTTCACTGATAGGTTTTAATATGTGACATGAGTGTATATATGCCACAGTGTTACTGATACTTTTACTATTTATTCTGTTAATAGGGTAAAAATATAACAATGGCTTGTTCATCAAGCCATTCAGCTTCTCCAGAAATATCAATATTATTCAAACAGGAACTGCCTCAAAGTAAAAAACAGGTAACATACAGGATTCCAGCTCTCATCTATATCAGTGACAAACAAACCTTCCTTGCCTTTGCTGAAAAGCGGAAAACCCCAAGTGACACAGATGCAGACGTGCTTGTGATGAGAAGAGGACTGTGGAAGAGTGGCAATAATCAAGTTAAGGTATTAGACATCAAATCATTAAATGTTTTTCAGTTATTTTTGTTATCTTTAGCTACTTAACAGTTTTGTAGATTCATGGATTTACTCAATCTGGAATTAATTTAATTGTTGAAAGGCATGATTGAGTCATGTTTTCATGTTTTGTTTTGTTTTTTATAAAAGTGGGAGAGTGATCAACAGGTGTTCACTTCAGCTTCTCTACCAAACCACCGCAGCATGAATCCATGTCCAGTCTATGAGAGAGAGTCCGAAACCCTCTTTCTGTTTTTCATTTGTGTCCCTATTGGGGTCTCTGAACACAAACAAATAAAGGAGAATAAGAATCAGGCACGTCTTTGTTACATAACCAGTAAGGACACTGGTGAAACCTGGAGTGCTGTTAGCGACTTGACAGTAGATGTGATCGGAGAGCAGGAGAAGAACTGGGCCACCTTTGCTGTTGGACCAGGACACGGTGTTCAAATGAAGAGTGGACGACTGATTATCCCAGCGTATGCCTATCGCTACAAAGGCAGCCCCAAGTGCACTTCATGCTGCTGGGTACCGTTCTGTACACCTTATGCTTTAGCTTTCTACAGTGATGATCAAGGAATCACATGGAAGGCAGGACAACAAATGGACGTTGAGTCGTGTGAGTGTCAGATGGCAGAGATTATAGGTGAGAAAGGCAACAGTATTCTTTACTGCAATGCTCGAACCCGTCTTGGCTACAGAACTGAGGCTCTAAGCAACAACTCTGGAGAAGATTTTGATACTGTTTTATCCGCAAACAAGCTGATAGATACTGGTAAAGGATGCCAAGGTAGCGTGTTGAGTTTTCTTGAACAAAGTAGTCCTCCACGATTATGGCTGCTCTACTCTCATCCATCCCATCCAAAAAAGAGAGTGGATCTCGGACTCTACTTGAATAAATCCCCATTGGATTCCTCAGGGTGGTCAGATGAACCTTTAATGATATTGCATCATGGTCCCAGCGCATACTCAGATCTGGTAGAGTTTGAGCCTGGACACTTTGCTTGTCTCATGGAGTGTGGGAAGGAACAAGAGAATGAAGAAATAGCCTTTTTGCTCTTTAAACTTCCTGAGAAAAAGCTGTAAAATTCTAGCGGCAATATCAAACCTACAAATGAATGGATTTTGACAAATTAATTAATGTTATTTTTAACATGTAATTAATTGAACTGTACAACAGAACAATTTATAACATGATATATTTTATTGAGCTAAATTACAAAATATGTATAAAAGCTTGATATTCAAAAGATCAACGTGCATATATTTTGTTTATGATATGTAATTACAAATATTATCACATTATATACAATATACATCTTCATTACAATTCATATTTTCCCATTGCCATTTGTGTGTTGTTAAATTTGCCTCTATAAATACTGATCTTGAAACTAGGATCTATTTGGAATCAAACAGACTGTATTTTACTGTATATATTCAGCTGATTATAACAATGATAGTAGATAATTAACAGATGTACTGTATCATGTATTACATTCATATAACAAGCAATTTAATTCCAATGTATTGCTTTTTATTGTTTTATATTTATTTAGTGTCAGAAACACTTGAATACATTTTAAACTGTATAACATAACGTGCTTCATAATTTTAAACAGTATAAATTATAATCAATATGATATATAATAGATTCTCTTTTAATCTGCATTCTTGTCAATGAAGTCCGCTGCAAACACATGGTGCCGGTATAAATAAATGTGACTAGAGTGTTGTGTCTGTTAAATTATGTTCTGACAAATATATTTCTGTTAGCAGAGGCTGTAGCCACACAAAATTGCACATCAGAGAAAACATTTAAGAGACAGGGACAGTTACTTTACTGTAATAAATGTAACTTCTGTAAAATACAATGCTCTGGAAAAAAATACTGGAGGTAGCGTTTGCACACAAAGTCATGTTGTAAAACTGATGTAAGATTCTGAGGCAGCATAATAGTTTAATTATGTTCAATAAAAACAGAGCTTTGGTGATAACTAAGGGAATATTTGTTTACTACAGTACTAGTATCTACTAGCACAATACTAAAATCTCACCAGTGGTGTAGCAGTAACACATTATAAATCCTCAAATTACTCTGAGTATTTTTTTCAACAGTTATACTTTACTAAGTAGTTTTGAAAATGTGCAATTTTAAGGGCCAGTTCACATTGTTTGTTAGAAAATTATTACACACTGCTCAAACGTTACATGGTTCAACAGCTCTGATTGAACATGTTCAGCTGGATAAAAGAAACTCCAATGTAACGGCAACAGATATGGACAGGGGTAACACATGAATCCAACAAACTCTGACAGATTGGTTTGTTGCCATTCGTCTGTATGTTGTGAATAGTTGCCTTTACATTCTTGAGTACTGCATCAGTACTTTTTACTCCACTGTTTCCTTCAACCTGCATGCACTACTTTATATGTTATATGATTTTTCTTCTACAGTGATTGGCTATGTAGAATAATCTGTCCTGTGATTCCCGTCTGATCAAATCACCTATAAAAAATCACATCAGACAAACCAACTTCTCATGGACACTATAAATGCAGCAAACATACTAAGTGGACACATTAAATAAGCGTACTATCATCTCAAAACATTGCAAGGATTAGATGCTTTGTTTCCACTGTGAACTTGTTCATGCTTTTATCACCAGCAGGATGGATTACTGTAATGGACTTCTAACCAACCTTCCCAAACAGACAGTTTGACAGTTACAGCTCATCCTGTCACGGTTGCAGGTTTATGCTCTCTCCGGAATGTCTGTTTTTGCACGAGGGGTTGTTTTGTTTTGGTCGTTGACGTGTGTTTGTTTTGGTGCATCTGGGTAGGTCACGTGTTATGATGGTACTCAGCTGTTCTGATTAGCCGACCAGCTGAGGTTCATTACCAAGTCTATATATTGACAACGCTTCTATGGCCCCGTTTACACTAGTACGTTTTCGTTTTAAAACGCATAAGTTTTGCTACGGTTACGCCATCCGTCCACACTACGCCGGAGTTTTCGAGGTGTGAAAACGGAGCGTTTTAGAAACGCTGGAGAGGCCGTTTCCATTCTAAAACGCCGCCGCAGCGTCTTAGTGTGGACGGATATCTTTGAAAACAGAGGCGTGGCTGCTGAGATCCGCTACGTGATTGGGGCTTTGGGTCATTGCGTATCCTTTCCTTATTCGTTAAGCGCACGTGGCTATAACGTCACCGGCAGACAGCAGACCAGCCTTCACTGTAAACACTGTATTTTAGATAGCCATGGATGTTTTATATTCATTTGTTACTTTAAGTAACAACTCAACCTCGTTGTCTGTCCTCAAAAAGAGCTCTCTTGCTTTCTTTACCATCGCGTTCATCGTTCAACCAGCGTTTGTTGGCTAACAATAACCAAATGCCGAGCGAGACACGTGCTTCCTGTTTATACTTGAACGCGCATGCTCAAGAGTGCGCGAATGGTCATGTGATATACGTTTCTGGTGGCGTAGTGAAGACGGAGATCTGTTAAGACGCTGGGTGAAACGTTAGTGTGGACGCGGACCGTTTTCATGCTAAAACGCCGTTTTAAAACTAAAACGCACGAGTGAAAACGGGGCCTATGTTTCCTTGTCAGTTCGTTGTGTTGTTCACCTATCTCAGTCTGAGCTCAGGACTGTGAGGAGTGGCTGCTGGACCCTGTTCGTCTTTTCTCATGACCTTGCCTGTTACTCCCTACCCAGCGTGGTTTATTCTGACTTTGTTAAATAAACTTTTACTTGCATATTGGATACTTCTCAGTATCATTATTACACGTGACACATCCAGAATGCTGCTGCCAGGATTCTGACCAGGATCAGAAAATCAGAGCACATCACAACTGTCCTCGGGTCTTCACACTAGCTCCCTCTCACATTTAGAATAGATTTTATAGTATTATTACTACTTCTTCATGAATCACTAAATTGCGGAAGACCTTAATATATTTCAGATATGCTCACTGAATACAAACAGAAACAGATCACTCAGATCATTAGGGTTGAGTAAATTAGAAATTCCAAGAGTTCACTTAAGGCAGGGTGAATCATTCATTCATTCATTTTCTTGTCGGCTTAGTCCCTTTATTAATCCAGGGTCGCCACAGTGGAATCAACCGTCAACTTATCCAGCATATTTTTTACGCAGCGGATGCCCTTCCAGCCGCAACCCATCCCTGGGAACAGGGTGAATCAGCTTTTAGCAAATAAGTCACCTGCTGCTGGAACCAGCTTTTTAGAAGTGATCAGCTGTGCCTTTGTTAGCAGTGCCATTACTGAATGAACACTGTGCTACTTCCAACAGATTGCATTATGTGTGTCTTTCTTTTATTCCATTTAAACCTGTTTTTACACATTTTCAATCTGTTTTTAATCATTTTTAGTCTCTGTGTTTGAACTCTGTGGTTGTGGTGAAAAAGTCATTTTTGAATAAAATTCTGATCACTTGCGAAAGTAGTGTGATTAAGACAGATCGTGTATTGCTGTATTAGGACATTTTTGGAAAGAAAATTAAGATTGTTTTTGAATTGAATTTCTTTTTATGTCTTATACTTGTTGTATTTTGTGTTTCTTTTATTCCTGTATACATAAAGCACTTTAAACGACATTTGTGCATGAAATGTGCTACTATATTATTAAACTTTTCTTACAGAAACGTGGCGCTAGGTAACAGTAAAGGAGAAGCTTTTGACAAGCCTTTACCTGTACATAATCTGACAGAGTGGAAATTGTTGCCAAGTAAACATGTTGAGTTTTGCCTCAGTGTCTGAAAAAAAATGAAGGAATAAAAAAAAAACATTTGCCATCCAACTAAAACAATCCAGAGATTCTCTGTTCGTTCAGGTTGTACAAATAGGACTGAGACCTCATTCAAAACTGTAAAAGGTGTACTTTTTTACTTTCAAGAAGACATCTGTAGGATGCACGTATTGTTGTCTCGCTTGAACTTCATTGAACTGACCATGACACAGAAATGAGCATGTGTTTTGCTGTTTTATTGATGCTTTGATTATTTATGGTACTTGCAGTGTCTTGTCAAGAACTGCTCTCTGCTCTACTGTTATCTGCTACTACAAATCTCTATCTTACTGTCTGTGTGTGTGTTTGTGATTGTATTGTTAATGTGCAGTCTGCCTTTGCAATGAAATTCCCCTTTTTATACAGTCCATTTCCTCTTGACACACTTAACACTCCCACCTCAACATCCAGAAACATTCCTTGTCCTTAAAAAAAAAAGCTGAATTTTTTATTATTATTTATTAATTACCAGCTGGGGATAGTATTAGCACTGTAATTGATGTAATTAAATTTCCTCAAAATGTTATATATTAAAATTTAAGCACATATAATTTGGTGTGATCTTTATATTGTGTATAAGTTGTATAAACTATAAGTTACACACATCTGTGCTGTAATAAGGTACTCCGACTTGATGCACTCAACCAGTTAGTCACAATCTCATACTTGCTCACATATTAAAGTGCTGTCACAGAACCCAATGAAGCACAAACACAAATTATAATATTGTTGGATGTCAATGATAAACACTTAAGGGAATTTTTAATCACTAATATTAAAAAGGCTTTGAATAGTGTATGAGTTTACATTATTTACAGTAAAGTATATTTGTGCATTATATTGAGTTAATAATTGAAAAAAACAAAACAAAAAAAAACAACAAAGTATGGGCTGGAACAAAGGGTCAAATGTGCTGATTTTTAAAAGTGTGATGACCAAATTTGGACAATTTCCTCTGTCGCTATATTTAATACTATAAATAAAGGAAGCACCGGGTGGGTGGCTCACATTACGACTGCTCGAGCAGTCAACTTTCAGGGAAACTCAAGTGTTGCTGAGGGATCGTTTCTGTGAGTATTGCATTTTGTAGTTTACTGAATAATTTTCAGTGCAATAAATTGATTTGTAGAAGATCTCAATTTGTATTATTCTGGGAGTTGTTATGCCCTTAAGTGTTATTCTATTATTTGCAACTTTTTATTTTTTACTTTTATTTTTAAATTATATGTGTAATTATATTTGTCATTTCTTTTTAAACTTCAACTTTTTTGCATTAATATTATATATTAGGAACCTAGGGTCTAAGAGTAACGCAATTTCGATTTTCTGTATGTCATGTATATGTGGTTGAATTTACAATAAATATGACTTTGATATTCAGACAAAAGCAACCATTCATGAAGTGAAGTCTGATATTTAAAGCTTCTAGTCTAGTCTACTGTAGGTGGTTGACAAGAAATAAAAGTAGTTGAGCATTTCCAGCTTTAATCAAGACAAGACAATTAATCTCACTGATAAGTTTTAATATGTGTGGCAAAGTGTTATTGATACTTCTACTATTTATTCTGTTAATAGAATTAAAATATAATGATGGGTTGCTGTTGCACATCACACCGTTCATCAAGCCATTCAGCTCCTCCCGAAATATCAATATTATTCAAACAGGAACTGCCTCGAAATAAAAAACAGGTGACCTACAGGATTCCAGCGCTCATCTATATCAGTGACAAACAAACCTTCCTTGCCTTTGCTGAAAAGCGGAAAACCCAAAATGACACAGATGCAGAAGTGCTTGTGATGAGAAGAGGACTGTGGAAGAGTGGCAATAATCTAGTTAAGGTACATCAAAATCCTTTTTTGTGACAGTTCCTTAAAACTACTTAACAAATGTGTAGCCTGAAATTGAAAATTAATTTGATTGTGAAAGGCATGATTGAGTCATGATTCCATGTTTTTGTTTATTATTGAAGTGGGTCAGTGGTCAACAAGTGTTCACTTCAGCTTGTCTACCAACCTACCGCAGCATGAATCCATGTCCAGTCTATGAGAGAGAGTCCAAAACCCTCTTTCTGTTTTTCATTTGTGTACCTCTTGGGGTCTCTGAACAGCAACAAATAAATGAGAAAAGGAATCAGGCACGCCTTTGTTACATAACCAGTAAGGACACTGGTGAAACCTGGAGTGCTGTTACGGACTTAACAGCAGATGTGATTGGTGAGCATGAGAAGAACTGGGCCACTTTTGCTGTTGGACCAGGACACGGAATTCAGATGAAGAGTGGGAGACTGATTATCCCAGCGTATACGTATTATTTCACCCCAAAATCTTCACCCAAATCTCATGCATTTGCAATCTACAGTGACGATAAAGGAAGCACTTGGCATGTAGGAGAGCATGTGGATGGTGAGTCTAATGAATGTCAGATGGCTGAGATCATCGATGATGAAGGCAACAGTAAACTTTACTGCAATGCTCGAAGCACAAATCACTACAGGGTCCAGGCTCTAAGTGAAAGTAGAGGAAAAGATTTTAACAAGTCTTCATATGTACCTAAACTGAGAGAAACTGGAAATGGTTGCCAAGGAAGTGTGTTGAGTTTTGCCCCTGATCAAGCAACTGAAAAAACATGGCTGCTATATTGCCATCCAACCAATGCAACCAATCGTTTGAGCCTCGGCGTATACTTGAATAAATGCCCGAATGACGCTTCTGGATGGGGGAATCCTGTGATTCTGCATGAGGGTCCAAGTGGATACAGTGATCTGACTCGGTGTGGGGATGGAAAACACTTTGCCTGTCTCGTGGAATGTGGAGAGAAAAGTGAGATTGAAGCAATAGGCTTTGTCCTTTTTGAACAGAAAGATGACAAGGGCGAGAAATTACAAGTCACTAAATTTTCTAAAAAGAACCGATTAAATAACAGCTAAAACAATGAACATGTAATCACAAATTTTACATTAAACCTTTAAAAATAATCAAAACATTAACATGATATAGATCAGGGGTCAGGAACCTTTTTTCAGCAAAGAGACATTTTTTGGCAAATGCATTTTTTAAAGAGCCATTGGGATGCATATATATATATATATTTTATGTCAACACAACTCAAGACAACAAATATGAAGCATCACTTTAAGCAACTCCATGAATAAGGAGAATTTATTTAAATTCTGGTAAATAAACTTTTTTTCCCAGAAAAGTAGCCCAATTTAAAATAAACATTTTATTTAAAAAAAGTTACTTACAAATAATTCTAAATAAAGCAGCCATAAAGCAGCCTATGCAGCAACGTTTTAATTGTGGCTAGTTTTAAAGAACAAAAATCCTATTTTACTGTTGTTTAGAAAATAAAAAGCAAACAATTTATGTTTCTATGGTAATTGCGTGTAATCATAGAAATGCAAGTTATTTGCCCTTTATTGGTGTTGCAATTCAGGTTTATCCACAGCACTGCACATGTGCATTAGTCGAAACTTCTTTTTATGGTAAACTGAGATTTTATTTATTTTGCTATAAAAAATACAATAAAAGGCAATTGTAATTGTATTTTCAAAAGGAAATTGATTTCTATTGATGGTTTTAAACTAAAATATTATTGAAGACAGCTGGAGCCACATATTTTTGGTCAAAGAGCCACATGTGGCTCGCGAGCCATATGTTCCCTACCACTGATATAGAATATCATTCAAAAGTTTGGACTTTATATTAGATTTGTTTTATAAAGGCCAACAATGTGTATAACCAAATAGGGTCTTTCACCATATTATTATAACAAGTATGTTTCAACGAATAAAGAGAAAACTCCAGAAAATTCCAGACATTGTCAGATGTCTCAGATTGTAAAGTAGAAATGCATGCTGAGGTTTGATGAATCTACAGCTGAATTTGTTCCTGGAAAAATGTACACTGCAGTCTCGAAGTCCAAAGAGCACATCTAGACTCATTAACGACAGCAGGACTGTGTCAGTAGCAATTAAAAAAAAAAAAGTCAGGTGATTCATTTCTGAATGATTTCAAGTTTTGAAATAATGGAGTGAATCAATGATCCAGTGGTCCACTTATAAAGTGAGCCATTTACTTCATTCCTGAATTACACTCTCATTTTAATGAATCAATTAATAACTATTCTGAGAAAAGAATCATTTTCTGATGAATTTCACCAAACAGAAACGACAGACTATCATTATTAAAACTCAAAGATGGTGTTATTTATTAATATCTGATTTGCAAACATTGTACTCAGACCTTAAAAAAAAAGACAAAGATCCATCTTGTATCATTACACAATTGTCTACTGATCAACATCATCTGTCAGTGATTTGGTCCACCCAGTCCCACACATGCAGAGATCCGTCTGTAGCTGCTGAGAGAAGAGTTTTTGGACGAGACTGATGCCAAGAATGAGTGGTGACCACAGCTAGGGAAGTGCTGGATTTTGCTTCGTGTGACATTTCATGACCTCGGTGTGAAAAAATTGGCTGAGGGCTCAATGATTCAGTGCTCCAATTGTTCGTGTTGTAAATGTGAACTGTTCCATCGAACCCTTTCCAAAAGAAAAAATTTTGTCATCGGTGAGCAATAAGAGATTCATGTTTGTAAATATTACTAAATGCAAATATTTTTTTAAACTTTACAACATCATTTTGAACTTTAAAAATTTTGGCTATTTTAAACATCATGTCAAAGCAAACTCATTGAAAAACCTGGCTTCATCTGGTAGTGTTGTTTACAAGAAAGAACTAAATTATGCAATAGGCGTTTTTGAAGCAAGAATCGGATCATTCTTTTGTAGCATCAATCAAGATAAATAAAACACACTGTCAAGGTGTTTTATTGTACAAATTTAAAATGTAAATCTATTCAGAACCAACAGACACTTTTTATTTTTAATACTGAAAAGCCGTCTTACGCAATCTCCTGTATAAAGTGGCAAATAAATAAATTAACATGAAGTTAATTAAAGGGCACCTATGATGAAAATCCTCAATTAATTGCAGTTTCAGTTACTTCCATATTGACTTCCCGAGGGAGAGCTGGAGGTTGCCACTTGGATGTAACACATGATGAGAAGCAGACACGAACGAACAGCTTAATTTCATTTAAAGCCACAGGATACAATAACAGCTACAGTATACTCAGGCAGCAAAATGGGCAAATTTTGGAGGCTATAATAAATAATCTGATTGGTATTTTGAGCTGAATCTTTACAGACACATTATAGAGACATCAAAGGTTTATCTTAAATCTTGTAAAAGGGGTAAAATAGGTGCCCTTTAATTGAAATTCTATATTGCAGAGCTTGTGCAAACATTTACACTCCTATTATAAGATGCTATTTTAAACTGCTGCGTTCTCACTGCTGTAATTGTATTTGCATGTTTATTCGTTTTTGAGCAGATATGAATGGGATATATTTACATATTATATATCTAAACAGCTATCTCAGCAGAGAGGAGAGTGTCTGGATGTTTGCTATCAGTAAACTGCTGTTCAGCTACTTCAAACCTGTTTTAAACCCCAAATGAGGAATGCTTCACTGCAATAAAAATATTAAAAGCCTAAATGTGTATGTTCCTTATATGACAAAGGAAAAATGTATGCATTTTCTACTCACCTGACACAGACAGACATTTGTCGAGAACGGGGGCCCAAGAAATGATCATAAAGTCGTTCTTTGATGCACTGTTTGGGACATTTATTTGCGTTTGACAAAAAGGACTCTGTAAGTCTCTTAGATCAGAGAGAAGCATATGACCGGAAGAAGAGAGTCTTGCCACTTTACAACTGGAGGGTTCTGACTGAGAGCCATCATTCCTCAACCCAAATGACCAGTGCAAACCACTGTTACTTTCTTCCAGAGGATAATGACAAGTCAAGGGATCTCTCGTGTCACCCAGGAGTAAAGCACCATTGCTTGAACAGATGAGGAACACAAAAGCATTCACACACTGTAAGCCACTCACTGAATCTGAGGACTCTTTTCCTAAAAATAAAAATAATAAATACATTCAATGAACATGAAATGAGTTATAACAGCTTTTATTATACATTTTTTTTTTAAATCTGATATTACCTACTGAATACAGAACCTGTCCTGTTGCAATCTCTGTCAGCTGAACGTCACTTATACAAGAACCATGAAGAACTGTTGGACTGTCTGTGAATCCAGGTGTTAATTTACTGCCTTTTGCTGATGGGCTCTTGAGGTTTATGACACCAGTCCTTTTTATAACATCTGTTGCAAAATCAGGTTAAATTTGAAGAGGTCCATGAATAGAAAAATTCACTATTGCTTTAAAAAATAATGATTATTAAAAAATTTGACAAAATTTTAAAAACTGAATATTTTGTTGCCCATTTCTTTGCAGAAAATAATGGCAGGTCAATATAAAACACTAGGTGTTTTTACATCTTGAATATTAAAGAAAAAAAACATTTATTTATATAGCTGTCTACATGTATGTGCGTAAAATATGCATATTTCTTTCCAGATTTTAAGGTTTGAAAACATGGATTATTCCATATTGACCTATACTGTAATTTTCTGTAAATAAATGTTAAATGATTAAATCATTTAAAAAAATATAAGACACATAATTTGTAGAAATTATTAATTTTTTAAAACCATAAATTAAAATTCCTACCGCTATCATCGCCTCCAATGTCCCATATCTGCAGTGTATTAGATTTTCCACTAGTGACCACACACCTGTAAAAGAACAGCTGATATTACGTAAAGAAATAGAAAAAAAAGTCTGGGCTGGGGTAAAAATACTGTTAAAAGTGATTAATTAATAAAATAAACCTCATATGGAGATAACAAAACAGATCAAGTATTAAAGCTGAGAAGAACATTCTCCATAACATACCTCAATTCCAGTCATAACAATAAATAAAAACTAACGTAAATCAAAACCACCTATTTGGTTGTCCCGCTCAACTTTGTTGTGCGCGGAGTGAGCTCTGATTGGTTGACATCTTTCAGTACATGTTTACAGTACATGCCTGTACTGCACTTCCATAATGCGACTAAAACTGGCTCACTCAACATGTCTTAATTTGATTTCTGTTTAATTCGATTATGACTTTAGTCGGACTAGGTAATCAAAAATAGCTGTTTACATGGTAAAATCCTAAATATTCATTAAAAAGACAAATAAAAAAATCACTGTTAATTTAATAACCGAGATTAGCAGACTTTTTTTCCCATTTGGCAGGACTTTAAAAGATTTTTAACTGAAACTCTTGGATTCATATGCACTGGTTAATCACATCAATAACCAGCACTTTGAGAGTAAATATCTCCACCTTGTTCCTGGGATATGTATCAAACACTCGACATGTTCCTCCGAAAAGCCACCATGCTGCACCTTGAAGTCTCTTTCTGCACAAAGACCCTAAAGTATTGACCAATACTGAGTTAAATGAATTGAAAAACACATTTAAAATGTGTACAAGAATATTTCTTTGTTCACCTGATTGTCTCCTGCATATAACTTTAGAGGCAGAAGTAACTCTAAGATTTCACATCTCGCTCCTGTGTATCCTGCAACACAAATACCTGCAAAAACAACAATTTCTGTTTTTTTCATGTATTTATATTTTATTTTAATGACCTTCAGAGATATTCAGAGATGCTTTACTTTTGTCACCCGTCCACTCAATTACTTTTGTCGGATGCTCGAGTTGAAACAGATGCAGGTCTCTGTATCTGAAATCAAGAATGTACCGAGTTACTGGTGCCCAAAATGCTGCTAAGGTAGGAAAAACATTACTGCAGCGTGTATTTATAGGAAGGAAACACAATGAATGTTGAAACACAGCCAACATGTAGGCGACCAAATGCACGTTTACTTCTGTCAGACTCACGCGTTTAGAGACTCCATAAACCAGTCGTCAGATTCATCAGAAGAGATGTCCATGATGAATAGTTCATTTACTTATTACTCATAAAATTATTATATTAAACGCACAGCTTTTATTCATCAGTAGACGTACATTAAATAGGGAAATATTTCCGGGGACATGTTCTTCTGTACTTCTGATGTGTTTTAAATGACAAAAGTTGAGTTGGCGCCATCTGGCTGCTTGATGTAAATATGTAGCGCGTTTCGCATCCTCCTCGCTTCAGGGCATTATTTAGCATATTCTGTAATAAATTGAATCAAAAAATGAAAACAATACTCGTATTTAAAAATCTCTTTAGTTTAGGATTATTTTTAACGTAGAATATTCCTCATAATCTCGTCAGGAAAGACATACGTCTGGCTTAAAGAGACACTTCATTCAAAAATAAAACTCGCTCTGACTGAAAACATTTTTTTTCATTCTTTTGACATATAAGAGTTAAAACATAATGCAAGTTTAAAAAATAAATATTCTTGTTATTCTCAAATATTCTAATTTTCACTTTCCATTGCTGGTCATTTTAGCCAAAATGTTCCTCGTTTTTTGTTATAGGCTTAATCCTTCCTTTCCATAAAAGCGATTTATAGATGTATATTTCACACCCATAATGTACCCTATTATACATAGGCCCACCACATAAATTTAATCTCATTGTTTGTAGCCTATTTGTTTTTTTTTGTTTTTTCTTTATTTGTTTTCCCATATGTCCTAGAGTCTTGAATGGAAAGTACACAACTCACTATTTTAATTTTTACAAGTAAATATGCATGCAATTATGACCTACACTGATAATGTTTTAGGCTAAAAAGGATTGCCTACATTGTGGCCTTTTTAATCCTGCCCACACATAATATTAATGACATTATGTTACTAGGAACAACATAGATATGGCTCTGAAGAAAAAAGACACTGTGCAGTGCCTTGTGGAAAATAATGGAAAAACCGTCTTTACACTGCCCTCCTACTGATCCCGAAATTAGGAAATAGTGGAAGAAATGTATTTTTAGTCAGGAAGAACTTGTTACAAAGAAGACACAGTTCAATGATAGGACTTTACAAAGTTTGTAAGATGATGCTGTGCCAACTTGAATCTCGCAGTATTGTTGCACCATACCACCAAAGTGTTTGTAACTTTTTAAGTAATGTTGTCAATGTTCAAAAAAATAAAAAGGCACAAATCTTATCAAACCAAATTGTAAACAAGTAGGTGAGAGTGGGGCACAAAGTAACACTTTTTAATTTTGGCCAAATAATGAATAAAGTAACGGGGTTAGACAAACCATTTATTTATTTTTTTACTAGTAACACACAAGCCTCTCCTACAAATGAGCACTGGTTGTATGACCGCCAGACCTATAGTTTCTGTGCAGTATTGCCATAAGTTCATTCATTCATTCATTCATTTTCTTTTCGGCTAAGTCCCTTTATTCCGGGGTCGCCACAGCGGAATGAACCACCAACTTATCCAGCATTTGTTTTACGCAGCGGATGCCCTTGCAGCCGCAACCCATCTCTGGGAAACATCTATTCTCATTCACACACATACACTATGGACAATTTAGCATACCCAATTCACCTGTACCGCATGTCTTTGGACTGTGGGAGGAAACCGGAGCACCCGGAGGAAACCCATGCGAACACGGGGAACTCCACATAGAAATGCCAACTGACCCAGCCGAGGCTCGAACCAGCAACCTTCTTGCTGTGAAAAGACAGCACTACCTACTGCGCCACTGTGTTGCCATTGCCAAAAGTGTTAGGAATAAAATAGTTACTATTTACCCCACCTGCGGGACGAGTTGTAACAGTTAGAGGGTTAGTTGTAACACATGCTTAAAAAGTCAGATTTCACACAATTCATTCAAATCCAGATTACTTTAAATAGCAGCTATATTTCCTCAGTACTTAACTCAATTTTTATTCTACATAGCACAGCATGTTTCTTTATTTATCTATTGGATAAACACATTTGGATTTATTTGCATGGTTATCCATTATTATACAATGCATTTATTTGCATTATTAGCAACAATAATTGGTGTCCAACAGTGTGTGGCTTATAACACCCTGTTACAACTAACCCTTCTGCGTTGTTTTTTCCTCAAAACTGGCTAGCAGTCGCTGTGTATTTTTACATCTTTCAAAATGGTTTTATTTTTTAGCCTAGATATTTTCACAGATTTTTTTATTAGCTTTTTCAATAATTGACAGGAAGACATTTGCCGACACTATGGTGAAAACCTTGGTAGCATGCCACGGTTAACCCTGAGCAAATACCTTAAAACGCTGTTACATTTTACCCTTTGTGCTTCGTGCTCCCCTAGTCCTCTCTCTCTTTCTCTCTCTCTCTCTCTCTCTCTCTCTCTATCTCTCTCTAGTTGTGCTTTTTGTGGTATAAGAGAGACTATTTTCCATTGCTTTTTAGAGTGTAATAGATTGCAGTCACTGTTTGTTTTGTTAGAGCACTTATTTTTAGGCTTTGGAGAATCTTTTACACCTACTGCTTTCATTTTGGGGGCTGGCTACAATCGTAGTCAAAGATTCAAATGGCAATTAATACATTTTGTGGTGGGACAGGCAAAAATGACAATCTATATGTCAATGAAAAGTAAGATAAATAATTTACACGGTCAAAATGTTATTTTGTCTTTTAAAAACCTTGTTAAGTCAAGGATTTTGGTTGAATTCAAATATTATAAGGATATGAATGATTTGGATATGTTTATATTGCAGTGGTGTTTTAACAATGTTCTGTGTACTGTGGTGAAGGACAATTTAAATTTCAACTTGTGTTTGTAATTGTATGTTGTATGATGTAAGTTGATTCAATATTCATTTTAATTTTCTTTTCGGCTTAGTCCCTTTATTAATCCGGGGTCGCCACAGCGGAATGAACCACCAACTTATCCAACATTTGTTTTACGCAGCGGATGCCCTTCCAGCCACAACCCATCTCTGGGAAACACATCCATACATTCTCATTCACACACATACACTATGGACAATTTAGCTTACCCAATTCACCTGTACCACATGTCTTTGGACTGTGGGGGAAACCGGAGCATCCGGAGGAAACCCATGCAACCACGGGGAGAACATGCAAACTCCACACAGAAATGCCAACTGACCCAGCCGGGGATCAAACCAGCGACCTTCTTGCTGTGAGGCGAACGTGCTACTCACTACGCCACCGTGGCGCCTTGATTCAATATGTATCTTGAAATTGATTTATAAAGTACAGAGAAAAAAAAATCTCTCTCTCTCTCTCTCTCTCTCTCTCTCTCTCTCTCTCTCTCTCTCTCTCTCTCAAATACAGAGAGTACTATCTGTTAATCTGCTATTTTGTTGATTCTACATTGCATATGGGGGAAATGCCTAGTTGATGAACTACTAAAGAAAATCAGTACACAATACTTCATTAAGTATAATATGGATGTATTAATAATATTTTACAAGGGCATTATTTATGTCATATTTTAGCTTGTGCCCTATATGCAGTGAAGCCCCTGGAAGGATTTTTGCCTGAGGTGTTGGATGATATGTGCAGTTTATTGCACAGATCAGTTGTTTTTCTTCTTAAGACCTTCGTGTATCTAGAGCCTTGGGTATTAATTTTGTTTTACCTTAAAGGTACATATTGGCATCTAAGTGCATCATTTTCTGCCTTTATCTCAATGGTTACGGTGCCATTACCATTATCTCAATGGTTACGGTGTATTGTGTCAGATACATACAACATATTTGAGCACATAGTAAACAACAACTGACTGGTTGCAAACCACAGATCCTGGTTTATTGTGTCTTTTAAAGAAAAGAAAGTAAACGAAACAGAAAAGCTCAGGATAGAGGACAAGAGTAAAAACAGTTGGTAAACATTTCATTAACAAAAGCAGCATTCCACAACTGCTATTTAGGTCAGACTCTTCATTGGATGTGTTATTGTCTAGTGGCTTTACAATGCAGAGCAAAGCCGGCTTCACTTAAACCAGACCATCCTTTGACTTTCATAAACACAGACTGAATAGAGTTAATGTTTGAAATGTGTGGCATGCCTCTCGTGAAAAAGAACCATGTATTAATTGTAATCCAGGATTTACAACAGTGACATGCTTTAGCAGACCCATCAGCTTGATGTTTTATGCTAAAATACTGTGCCCTTGTGTAACTGCGCTGTTCCACACCTCGTTACTTCATCTGCTTTGTATTTTGAATCTCACATGCTTCAGATTAATCACTTAGGACGTTACTGTTTTAAAAGAACACTCTTTTCACTCCTCTGAAAGATTTCTTTGATATTTCCCCAATAATAACAATGAATAAAGATAAATAAAGATATCTAAACAAACAAATTTTGTAATGATGTCATTCTTCTGATGTCGTTTTAAGTCAATCAATCTTCGCTAAAACCGCACAGCACAGCATCTGTAAATAATAGATAAACCATTAGGAATGATGACGAATGATGAAGAAAAGATGAGTGTTTTAATAAATGCTATTATTTATTTATTATTTATTGTTTTTTGCTCATGAGATGATCCTGAGGGGAAAAACATTATGGCTTCCACAAAAAAGAAGCATTTTTTAACATTGATTTATTATTATTATTATTATTATTATTATTATTATTATTATTATTATTATTATTATTATTATTGCTATTATTATTATTATTATTATTATTATGTAACCTATGTAACCCAAGCCTCTGATGGGTCATCATGATGATAAATTCAGCTTTGGAATTAAATTAATAAATTCGATTTTATAATATGTTAAAACCCTTATTTATAATTGTATTAAAAATCTCACAATATTTAAGTTTTTACTGCATTTAAATAAACAAAAATAAAAACAGTCTTTAAAGAGCATAAGAGGCTTCTCTAACAAACAAATTGAAAACTAAACTGGAAATATTGAACAACTGATTGTGTGCATATATTCTTTACAAAAAATTATGTTCATATAAATATTTTAGATATATTTATTGTAATTTTGTATAAACATACCTGTATCTGCGTGGGCAACCATGGTGAGCAACAATGTATTCTTGATCAAAACAGAAGCGCCGACAGAGTCCTCCATAACCACACGTCCAGTGCTGAGTCCGTACCTCAGAGTTATGCACTAAGACAAATCATAAACAAAATGACCGAGGTGCTGTTGTGTATTTGAATGATGAACTGGAATGTTAGTATCAACCATGTTAGTACAGCAACTGGTTAAAAAATACAGACATAACATACGACTAAAAATCTCATTGCAAGTTATTCAGATTATTTTACTTGTGTCATTTCATTAAGAAATATTATTACAAAAAACGCAATCTCGGTTTTCTAAATTCATATAACTTATCCCTCATCCGCAAACATACACTCAATCAAAACTGCCCAAATCTCCTACCATTCCCTGCAAAAAGTGCAAGCAATGTAATGAAGAGAATCATGCCAAGTTTCTTCATAGTTTTACAGTCTTTGCCTCTTAGGCTGTGTTGATAGCACTGCTAATGTTTCATTTATAGCACTGAGGCCAATGGGAGGAGTCCACTGCAGCTGGATATACTGCAGATATTTATATATTCAAAAAGACACATCTTAAAATTAGAGAAAACTAATTCTAGCCTGGAAATGCTGCTGGTCTGAAAAGTCTGATTAATATAATCTTAAAATACCTTTTTGAACATGTGTGTAAAAATGTTGTCAGTGTTAAAAAGTAAAGGCCTATTTATCACAAAATAAAAATGATTACAATAACTCTGATAAAGTGCAGTGATATATGTAGGCTTACTTTAACGTCAATGAAGTAAACAACTTCTTTACTGTTCACCACTGCCTTTGTGGGGATTAAGTACACTCCCTTTAAAAATGATTAAAAAAATAAATAAACTTTTCAGTGAATATAGACAGTATATTTTAGTGCATTTTAACAAAACAGTTTTATTAAGCAGCTATATTGATTAAAATAAGAGTGTTGTCAACAAACATCTTTAGGAATAGAAAGATTATACATGTCAATTGAAATGAGGTGTTTAAAAAAAATAAACAAATAAATAAATATTAGGTACATTTTATGTTTTGACGGTCCTTTTTATGGTGCTTTTAATAATAATAATACTAAAAAAAAATCATTCCCCTAAGATACTCATTGGTGTGTAGTAATTTTTGGGTGATCTTATGTTATTCTGTTTGTTCTGACTAATTTAAATAATAAAAGCAATAATAACAATAATAATATAATAATAATAATAATAATAATAATAATAATATTAATAATAATAATAATGATGATGATAGCAGTAACATTCAGGATTATCACAAACACTTGTCATTCTGTCAAACATGGCTCTTGTGTATATTCTAATGGTATACAATACAATAATTAGAGAGTGAAATAAGTATATCTTGTCCTTATGATTGATGTGACAAATGAATATCAACGTGCATGGCTATGTTGAATCTTTTATTGTTTATCCCCAGCAGATGGCACTACAATATTAAAAGCAAAGGAGAGATATCCTTGAACGTCACTCAGCTATGGCTAGGATAAAAAAAAAATCAATATTTAAGCCTATTATTTTTTTAAATTCATTAGAATCTCTTACTGTGTTCATAAAATTATTTATTTATAAGAATAGATCTGAGAGCAAACCAAGTTCCTTGAAAACCTGTAGGCCTATTGATATAATTTAAATCTAATCTTAGGAATGATATATTCAGGAAACAAGGAATTGCAGAAGTATGTTTGTAACAATGGAACTTGTGATCTTAGATACTAACGGTGGGTTTGATAAACTGACTGATTGACTAAACTGACAGACCCCTGACTGATACTAATTTACATCTCATTTCCTCCAAAATGAAGAACATACAATTCCTCAAAATGAAAAACAACAATAGCTATAACACACTGGCAATACCATATTTTATTTTTATTATAAATTGTCATTAAAAGCGTCCACAGATCTTAGCAATCCTCTCATTTCTTTTCCTCTGGAACTGTAGCTCGCTTCCTTGAAGTGTTCATGATAGCAATCATACAGTCTTATCTGTTATTAAAGCACATTATTCACGGTTCTCACATTGTTCCTCGGAAATAGGCTAAAACCACCTTTAGAAGATCGCACAAAGCGAGTTAAGTTGGTAAAATAGTGAAAATGGGTCACGGCATTATTAGCCTTTTTTTCTAATGTGCGTCATCTAATGCATCACAAGGCCATTATGAAGGAACCAAATACAAAAACACGTTCCTTCTGAGAAAGAGAGGGACATTCGAGAGATTTGAAATGAATTTAACTGTAGCTATAGTTTTTGGATCCATGTTGGGAAAGAAATACAGGTTTAAAACTACCTGCATGTGGTTAATGACACTTTGTTTCTGACTTTGCCTTGCTGCTGTGGAAAATTATACATAATATAGATAATTATGCTATGTGACAGGCTTTTAAGCTGTCTGTATTCTGGGAAGTGGTCATGTGTTTTTAGTCTCTTTATTTCAAAAAGGAAAAACCATGGAGACCGGATCTCCCACATACTGCCCTACATAAAAGAAAAAAAAATGGTGCCAACGGCTTTCTGGTATACCGTGGTGAAGGTTGCAGTGCCTCGTGACAATGAGAGCACAATTGACCTTGCGTTCAGAATGAAATCCCCATCAAATCTGAGGATAGTCTCGTTCTAATGAGGACATGCTAATCCATAACAAGCAAAAATAAATTCAGCTTTTCTGCAAACGCCACAAGGAGCTACTGTAACATCAGACTAGTGTGTGTGAGAGAGTTTTTAACACAAGAATGGGTTTAAAAAAGGATTTTGTTTAATGTAGGCTTTGGCAAAATGTTGTATGATGATGAATCCCAGGGGAAACTGAGGCGACTTTTTGTTCACACACACAGAGAAATGGCTACAACAGAAAAGAGAATCCCTCCTGTCAGTCATGCTGCAATTATGACTGCATGAAATGATGTAACAGTATTGTTTGTCATATATTGTAGTTTTGGCTCCAGAGCTTTTTTCCTGCAGCAGTTGGTAAATGTCAATACAATGATTCATGAGTTACAGTTCAAAGTTCCCACTATGCAGACTTTTATGCCACATACAGTATGTTTTTATGACACGTGAATGATAGGGGGTGGGGGGTGGGGGGCTGTAAAAGATTTTAAAAATAGCCTGTAAAAGAGAACCACATGACTGGTGGTAAAAAAAAAAATAGATATCACAAAAATTTTGATTTCTTTTCAAATACTAAAAGAGGTGGTCCACGACAATATCATATTTTAAACTTTAGTGCATGTGTAATGTAGCTGTGTGAACATAAACAACATCCCTGAATGTAATATGCTCAAAATTTTAATGCAAAAGGAAACATTGGCTTTTACAGAGTTAGCTTAGCAAAGCCTACAGAAAACGAAGTTTGAAGACTGCAAGAAAATACATCCGAGTTAGTGAGATTACAAACGCTTCAGGTTACGCACATTCACCACATGCATACACCAGCTAAAATGTAGCAAAGAAAGCTAAACGCTGTCCAAACGCTGCTATTTCCACAGAGCTTCTTCTGTTTCTGTATCTGGGCTTCCAAAGGACATGACACAAAGACAGAAGTGCCTACAATTGAATTTTAATTATGTTCCAGAGAATTATAAAAAAAGATATGGCTAGCATTTGACAAAGGAGAGCTTCCAGAATCTCTGCCACTTCAGTGCTGAATTTGGCTAAAAACTCATACAACCATAATAGACGAAGCTGTAGATTGTGAGCCACAACCTGTAGTCTATTATGCACAGCTTCTAGCATTAACTGTATGTTGTGACAAGGATGTAAACAAGGATGTAAGCAACAGGAAATGCTGTTTGGCACCACTAACAATTTAGCTACAAATTCACGATAATATGAAACGTTCACATATGTTTTGTGAGTTTGTTATTTGAGATGTAGAATGCAGGGAAAGCGTCTGCATAGAGAGACGCTGCAGCACTGGTGAAGATTGTAGGTGTTATAGCGATTTGACGGATAAATATGAATTTGTAGCTAAATTGTTAGTGGATGCTACAGCGTTATAATATAACCAGAATATATGTGAAAGACACTTGTCAGATGTTATTTTAGAGAGCAGGTGTAAGGTTTAGCTGTGTCCTCTGTGTCATTATCTGTCTGATTCAGGCTCACACTAATACGTCTAACAGCCACCCTGACTGAGTGTTTAAACAGCTTAAAATCGCGTGCTTGTAGGGGCATGAAGCTGTTCCTGCTCACGTGGAGCTGATTCATGAACCACAGTACATTACGTTAGTTGACCAATCAGAGTCACTTGAAGGTGGGTCTTTCAGAGGAACTAGGAAACATGACAATAGTTTTCATGTTAGCAGTGGTGGAAAGAGTACTGAAAAATCATATTCAAGTAAAAGTATGATGACGAATGACGAAGAAAAGATGAGTGTTTTAATAAATGCTATTATTTATTTGTTATTTATTGTTTTTTGCTCATGAGATGATCCTGAGGGGAAAAACATTATGGCTTCCACAAAAAAGAAGCATTTTTTAACATTGATTTACTATTATTATTATTATTATTATTAATAATAAGTACCATTTCTTGCCCAAAAATGTAGTGCAAGTAGAGTAAAAGTATATCTGTTCTAAATATTACTCAAAGTATGAGTAAAAAGTAGCCCTTTTAAAAGTACTAAAGAGTAGTAGTGAGTATTACGCTGTAAAAAGTTGATGAAACAACATGTAGTGTATTTAGGGATCTTCCTATTTTCGTTCGTTCCTTCCAACCTTCCTTCAATTATTTGTTTGTTCTCTTCTTCATTCATTCGTTTGTTCCCTCCTTCCTTCGTTCGCTCGTTCGTTCGTTCATATTTTTGTTCCTTCCTACATTAGGTCCTTTTGTTCATTCATTCATTTGATCGTTCCTTCAGTCCTTCCTTGAATTCTTCCTTCATTCGTTTGGTCCTTCCTTCTTTCCTCCCTTCATTTGTTCGCTCATTCTTTCTTTCATATTTTTGTTCCTTCCTTCATTAGGTCCTTTGTTCATTCGTTCGTTCCTTCTTTCCTTTCTTAGTTTGTTTAGTCCTTCCTTGAACCTTTCCTTCATTTATTTTGGTTCTTCGATCCTTCGTTCCATTGCTTGTTCTGCTCTTCCTTTTATTTGGCTCAAATTCCATTCTTCATTCATTCCATTTAGTGATTGTTTAAGGCTTGTTTGGTGATTTCAGTCATCATACAGTCGACATCCATCATTTTCAGTGACATGCAGTCTATAAAAAGTCTCTGGATCATTGCGTGTAAAGATTTTGGACATCTTCTTGGACATTTTTAATGTTTCCAAAAGGTTTGCTGCATTTATAAAGCGCCCATGTCTTGGAGTTGTTCAGTGTGATGAGATTTTTTTTCTATGTGTGAATTAATTGGACAGGAATCACAGGACTGATTTTTCTACTTTAGACAATGACCATAGACAAGAAAGAAATAAAGTAGAGACTGCAGCTTGAAGGAAAGTAGTGGAGTAAAAGCACCGATACTGCACTAAAAATGTACTCAAGGGAAAGTAAAAGTACACATTTTTATAACTACTTAGTAAATTACAATTCCTGAGAAATTTATTAATTGTAAAACTAATTGTAAAACTAATTGAAAAACTACTCACATACAGTAGTTTGAGTATTTGTAATTAGTTACTTTACACCACTGCATGTTAGCTGAGTGGCTGTATATAATCAATGTAAGATATATGAAAAAATAAACATGATTTTCTAAAAATGAAGCATGTGAGCACACATTGCTTTGCATCTTATAAACACAACCAAGCTTTAAAATGACACTTTGGACCACCTCTTTAAAACCCCAAAGTAGCATTACCTAATATTCAAACATGCACAGATTTACATGAACATTTAGAACAAGAATATTGACATTGGATAAAACCAAAAAAATTTTAAATTAGTTTTAAATTATTATCTAATTTTGTTGACTTATTAGAATTATTATAACTCCATAAATAATAAAATACTGTCAGTATCAATTTGAGGATAAACAGCATTTACTAATTTTTTGTAAAGTTGTGATGTAGAAGCAAAATCTCACAGTTAACCAATGCCTGGAATAGCATTTGTTTTGTGAGTATTCTTTTGCGTTAAAAAGTGAGCTTTTTAGTGGCAGAACAACAAGACAGAGTCAGAGTGACTGACAATCAACAGTATGAAGTGGACAAAACAAGGATATGCTCTGACTGACTGGCAGTGAACGTTATGGGAACATCCTTTGAGTAAATTGGCAACAAACTTTATAATGGCCAAAACAGGGACATCCTCTGCTTGACAGGCAGTGAAAGTTATATGGTAATTCCTATGAGTGACTGTTAAAGAATGTTATGAAGTGGACGAAAAATGCATGTGGTCTGAGTGCCTGGCAGAGAACATTGTTTATATGACGATACTTCTTCTTCTTTTTTTTTTCAAGAAGTATCTTGAAGGGGACGGGACATGTCAGAAACTAGAAAGCACTTGATTGGTCAGAAGATTTGATGAGAGACTGTTGTTTTATTTAGGAGGAAGTGACAAACTGCAAGATTTGAATGTTTATATCTCCTGAATGCAAATGGAGAACACTAGCTTATAGATATCATTAAGACAAACAAACTGATACTAACACCTAAAAACTTTATTTTAATTTCACAGGAACTTCAAATAGTAGGCACTTGAGGCAACAGGACATATAATGCTTAATTCTAGACTTTATTCAAGATTCTAGATGTAGATTTCACATCCATCCTTGCCCTGCCATTTTAAAATGTCATTTATTATTTTTTTGAAGCACGGTTGGATTGGACTGTTTTATAATAGAGTAGAATGACTTTTATGCGATCAGAGGTTCCATATGCTGTCCTTGCCATAAAACTAATTTAGAGAACTAGAACTTAAGGGTCAAACCTATTAAAATGGTCACATGACTATATCTGATGGACTGCCAGAAACCTGTGCAGAAAATGTTCTTTATCGAATAAAATGTCAAGTGTCTATCTTTTGCCAAGGTTACAAAGAACTGCGTATCAGGGAGAATTTAAACTATGTTCAAAACTCATTCAAATGCTTTCTAAAAGGTTCATATTCTTGTATTCATCGAGCTATTATTCCTTATCTTATTTAGAAACTCTAGTTTCAGTTAGGCCCTCTGTATAAACAGTACAGAAGAGAATAAATTGGCACACTAGGTCACATACTTTTTTAAGAAAAGAAAAAAACTCCAGTCTTCCAGTTCTTTGCAAGTCATTTGTAAGTTTATTAACAAATGCTGTGACTAAAACCCTTTATTAAATATAAAAAATAATCTTTTTCTAGATTCATCAGTAACACTGTAACTTGTATGGAATGTGAAGTTCATCTAAAAATAGTTTATCCGTGTGCAAACTCATTCACAAATCAAAGGGAAGGTCCCAGAAAAAAAAATTATATTGCTCCACTTTGATGTCTCTCTCTCTCCCCCATTAAGTATGTGGGTATATTAACAAAGTGAAACTTCCATTCCTTCATCCGCTGAGATTAGCCAGCAAACTAATTCCCTCTCTAACCCTGCTACTTTGAAGTCTTCAAGGGAGCCAAGAGCTTTTGTGGACGATTTACATAATCTGACAACTGCATCCCATCATAAAGATGTCTATTAACAGGAAAGTGTTCTAATTTCATACCAAGATAGCATCATTATCACTATATACTGTTATCTTTTTTCTGTTCACGTCTAAATCTCCTGTTAAATATTTGCATTTAGCACTTTCATATTACATTTCATATTACATTACATATTCTATTTGTCTGTCTGTCTGTCTGTATGTCTGTCTGTCTGAGTAAAATTCATGTCACTAAAGTCGTATTTAAAGTAAATCAAGAACACAACATCAAGAATATACAATTTCTGTTTAGTATTTTGCCTCTCCAATTTCAAAGTAATTTTGATGGTACATTAACTTTTAACAAGACAAATGGCATATTTGTATTCCTCACACTCCTCCTCAAATTCTCTTCTGGGAGTAAGACTGTATTTGAAATCACATACTTCATTAGTATATATATTAAAAATTAAGTGACAAAAGAAGTATGTCTGAATTCACACCACTCATTCCTTAAACTGCAAATGTATAATTTAAGGTAAACTGAATCCATTATTAATGTACAATAATGCATAATGCTTAAATGTGATTGGGATATTTGATTCTGTATTTGTTGTTTAATTAATTGTTAAGCTTTTTTAACCACTAAAATAGCACATTGATAGCACATAGTTGACATTTTCGACCATTTTGTGCTTTAGCTCATGATCCTAACCTCAAACCAGATACCACATGGCTTGTCTAAAAAAATAATTTTATGCATCATATAATTGTTTTAGTGAATGAGATAAACGACAGAGTTGACAAATAATTAACCTTCCGTTGATTTTTATATTTTGTACAAATTAACAAGAGAAGAGTAAATGACATGCCCCTTCTTGAATATCGCGCCAGAAGAAGTGAAATCACTACCACATGCTTTTCTATCAGTGCTTTAAGGATTTAAACACTTTAAACATGCCTTTTTATAATGAATGTAACAGAGAACCAAAATGTAACAATAGTCAAAATTTATTTTTATAACTGAAATTACAAATAATACAGAAAACATTATTTTGCATGGGAATGTGTGTTTAACTTTTAAATGAATCGCACACAAAAATACAATTTGCTTTAATTATTGAATAATAATTGAAGCTAAATGATTCAGAAGGCAAGTCAAAAGAAAGTCAAAAATCGGTATTGTGGGAGTTTTTGTGTTAATTTTTAAAGGTAATAATACAAAATGTCCCTAAATACATTGTTGCATTAAAGGTTCCATTAAATTAAAATAAAGTTTTTGAGATGTTAGTATCAGTATTATAATACCTTTAGGATATTTTGCTCCAAAACAGTGACGAAATTTGCACTTAGAAGATATAAAACTGATATAAACTTGCAAAGCTTGTAGTTCGTCACTTACGCCCAAATGGATCAAATGTAACCTCAAACTATAGTTTCTCATCACATCATAACCAATCAAATGCTCTCTAGTATCTGACATGCCCCGTCCCCTTCTCATTTGATGCACTAGAGCTCAACCACTGTCACTGGCAGAGGTGTGATAAAACAAAACACTTTTGGCTGTTTTTTCTTTAAAAGAGAGTGAGCTTATACAATGTCCCTGACGTGTTTTGGTTGAGGTTACAGCAAACATCTAATAAAAATGCATATTTCAAAGCACCTCACTGGATCTTCATTCATTCATTTTCTTTTCGGCTTAGTCCCTTTATTAATCCGGAATCAACTGCCAACTTATCCAGCATTTGTTTTACGCAGCGGATGCCCTTCCAGCCACAACCCATCTCTGGGAAACACATCCATACATTCTCATTCACACACATACACTACGGACAATTTAGCCTACCCAATTCACCTGTACCACATGTCTCTGGACTTGTGGGGGAAACCGGAGCACCCGGAGGAAACCCACGCAACCACGGGGAGAACATGCAAACTCCACACAGAAATGCCAACTGGCCCAGCCGGGGATCGAACCAGCGACCTTCTTGCTGTGAGGCGAACGTGCTACCCACTAGGCCACCGTGGCGGCCTCACTGGATCTTTAAATTTATTTTTTTTTTTCAAATAATAGAAGGTTTATCTTGGAGATGTGAAATGTACCCACAATTCTAGAATCACTCATAAATATGCATACCAGTGAATTTGGGTAATTTTCACTACCAAGTAGTTATGTCCAGACCACATTCGCACACAACACTATTATTACACAAAACGTACCCTTCTTTGTTCAGAATTAGCTTCTTTTCAATCTCAAATGCTTAAGTGAGTATATCCAACTTCCCTTGTTGAGTGGGAACAAGTTGTGTGAAATGGGTGGATTGCTTTTCACTTTGTGCTGGCCAGATTGCATGCAATAAGTAAATCAAAAATCACAGCCAGTGAGAAAAAAACAACTCGGTTTAAGTTCATTACATTGACACAAACTTTTTTTTTCATGGCACTTACTTCAACATTCATTTTTTAATTAACTGTATTAAAGTAGTTTATTATTAAATAACTAGTGGAATATATTAACAAGGCCATTATGTCACTGGAAGTAACCACTGATGATGGTTTACAGTGGCAGGTCACCAACAGAATATGAAGCAATAAAGTGTAAAATGTCCTGTTCTAAAATGATAGTTCACACACAAAAAAACACTCACCCTGTATAACTTTCAACAGTTTCCTTTTTCTATTGAACACAAGAGAAGATATTTTGATAAGCGTTAGAAACCTGTAACCATCGACTGACTACTCGTAGAAAAAACAAATACTATAAAAGTCAATGGTTACAAGTTTCCAACATTTTACAAAGTAATTTCATTGGTGCTTAACAGAGAAAACTAACACATTTGGAACAAGTGGAGGGGTGAGTAAATTAAACTATCCATTTTAGCATTTTAAGATCTCAAGACTAATGGACATTGCGCTAAGTCCACTGAAGGAGGTCAAGCCTTCTTATATATGGCTCCTAAACTCTGGAATAGCCTTCCTGATAATGTCCGAGGCTCCGACACATACAAAACAAGATTAAAGACCAATCTTTTAGTAAAGCATACACACAATGCATAATAATAATAATAATAATAATAATAATAATAATAATAATAATAAT